>JADLZN010001939.1:0-35157 GCA_018155175.1 Sinocyclocheilus anophthalmus
ACGTCTATCAATTTAACTAAAAAGGTGAACTACATCAGAAGGAATCTACAAAAGGCCAGTGGTGGGGAATTCAGAGGTTATAATAATGCATACATTTGCAGGTTGTCAAAGTTAGTTTAGCAGTGCACTTGTTAGGAGAGCGTCTGCTGCAAATGTGAACTGAGAATATGATGAAAGCAGACAGCTCTCTCCTCCGATACAAACACATTAAAGAACTCTTTATTATTTTTAACAAATACACTTTGACAGATCCACTATTCTCAGAGAGCTAACAGTGCCCGTGGATTTCACAGAAACTGGCACTCTGCGGGAATGCTGGAGGTGCCTTACTCAATTTCATTCCCCAGTAAATAAATAAACACACACATTTTAAGGTGATGGCCATTATTAGTCTAATTACCTGTGTAGTGTCGCTCAAGATTTACTCACCCTATTGTCAGCGGTGAGGATGAAAGAGACGAGAGCACTGTGAAGAAGGCAACAGACTCTTCATCGGTGTTGGGGAAGATTTGCACTGAAGTTTGCAAGATGCTCATCATTTTAAGTAGTTAAAATATAGAGTCAAGCTAATCTTTTGAAAAAGTAGTTAACTGCAATATAAGCTACTCACAAAAATTAGCTAACTACATTAAAACTATTGAATATACATACATACATATATCCACAACAGGACAGGGTTATTATTGTTAATAAGATTTAAAAAAAAATAAATAAATAAAACCATATTTTATGGTCAACAGTTCTAATAAACTAAGTACTAAATAACTAAAAAATTAAAGCAACTAAAAACTAATATAAGTAAATGGAAAAAAATACATACTAGGGACTAAATAATAAAAAATAAATATTACTTGAATCAAAGAAATGTCAACTGAAATTAAACGTACAAACAAACTTTAAATATATTTGAAGTATAAAATGACTAAAATAACTAAAACTAAATAAATTAAAACTAATAAATAAAAATTAATAAAAACTATATACATGTTTTAAGAAATAATAAATACAACAAAAAACACAGCAAAATAAAAAAAAAAAAAAAAAACAGGGTTAGCGTAGAATGGGAAAAAATGGAAAAATATAAAAAAATTAAAATCTAATCTAATTCAAAATATTAACAAAAAACAATAATAGTATCTCAATGACACTAAAATAACACTGCCACAGGATTTAACTAAATAGTATCTCTCAAAATGATTGTCATACGTCATTTTATAGTTTGGATAGTTAAATGCTGCTCTTCTTCTGTGTTAAATTTCCGCACTAGTGAAGATCTTGCGACACAGACCACCTAAGCACAGAAGCTTTCAAAGCAGCATGAATAAACTCATAATAAACAGAGCTATTGTGAGGTAAATGTGCGGACAGGAATAGCTAGATGAGTGTTATCTGACTGCTTGATCACTTTCTGCCTGCGTGACAGCCGAATAAAAGGGTTTTGAATTAGCGACGCCAGAGGAGTGTGTCTCGTACGCTCATGTATGGAGGCTGGGAAGGCCCTTTCATCAATAGTGGGGAAGATCGCTAATTAAACATATTGTCATGGTGATGCTGATGATGATCTGTGGGAAGCAGATAAGCAGTAGCACATCAATGCTCACGTCCACTCGCGCAGCGCCGCACAATAACAGCCGCTTTATGGCCCTACAAAAGACATCATGGCTGGAGAAATAATATTTCATGCCTCTGTGCAGCCGGACTGTCAGATATGTTTATTTTGCAACACAAGAGCATCTGTAATGTGTGGGAAATGTCAGAATGCATGTGCTGATGTAGCCTGGTAATAGGGTATTTAAAGACGCATTCAGGGTAAAAGTGACCCGGCGGGCGTTTAAAACGGCACGCTCAAGATCGCTGTAAGCTATTGTGAAATATCGAGAAGACGTGCGATTCTGACTATTGTCTTTGGCTTTGACAGTCGCTCTTGTAGAGGGACGTTAGTTCACTTTTCATCTCTGATACGGCCTCGTTCAGAGTCACGTTAAATTAGACTAAAACACTGAGAGGCGCATGACAGAGACGTCCCAGACTACCTCGACTCCTCCTCTCCCTCGCTTCTCATCTTTCATCAATATTGCAGTAGGGAACCCGAGACACAACTATTCCTTCGCTCCCAGTTGGGTTTCACAGGTTTGCGTTCGAGCGAATCTGGAGAGAAAGTAAAAGAGTCTCATCTGAAGCGATGTCCGCTCATTCATTCTGGACGAGGAAAATCAATCGTTCCATTCTCTCTGGATGGCTGCCCGTCGTGAATGGAGCCCCGTCTGAAATGAAATAAACATTTTCTTTCCCTAGATCGCCAGCTATGATAGATTTGTGGTGGTACAGATAGATTGCAGTTCACTTTACGAAATGGAAATGCTGGATGTGTCTGCTAATCACCTTATTTCACCAGCTTTCACACAAGACTTGAGTTATTCGTCCAAACACTCAAGCGATCGGTGCGACTAGCTTCAGTCCACTTACACCTTTAAGCTCCATTGTGTTTTCCAGATGGCTTTTTAGATCTGGTTTTGCTTCAGGACTTTTATATTGGGCATCAAGTGGCGACTCAATACAGCGCTGGAATCAGTGTTTGGTGTTCAAATTTCTCTTGAATTTCCATGGTTTGCTGCTCTTGGGAGGGAATAAGCACATTGGGTTTAGTGCAAACTGTTTCGGACTGCGATATAAACTGTATTTAATGTAATTTGGGTCATATTTTATTTATTTCACACTTTCAATGCTTTTAATCTACTACATAGTTGCTAATTTAGCTGCTGATGGTGCAAACATTTTACACTTCACCTTTAAGAAGCCAAAATAACAAAAATAAGAAATATCGGATGCAAAGTAATACTATACTACAATAAAAACTACAGTTTGATGTGATTGTTTAGTATAATTTATTTTATTTTATTTTTATTTACTTTAATCTTATTCAATTATTGTATTTTTCATTTTTTGAAAGAATTAACCCTTTTATTTTTTAGCAAGAATGCATTTCAAATGATCAAAAAGCATAATATACCGTGACGAGTGGGGGCGTGGCCGAGAGCAGTGGGAACGGAGCGAGGCCGGCAGAGTAATTGATAATGAGCGACACCTGCACCACTCACCGGTCTCGAGTCCCACGGAGGAGAAGGATATAAAAAACAAAAAAAAAATAAAAAAAAAGAAAAACTAAAAAAAAAAAAAAAAAAAAAAAAAAAAAAAAAAAAAAAAAAAAACAAAAAAAAAAAAAAAAAAAAAAAAAAAAAAAAAAAAAAAGGAGGAGTATACGACAATGAAAGACAAGAGAGGACAAGGCATGAACTTTATTTTGTGTTTTTGTGTGCAGCAGTCGTCCGAGGGGCTGCCGCTTACTTTCATTTTTGGGTTTTTTATTTATTAAAGTACTTTAATGTCGCGAGTTACCGCTCCTTCCCGATCTATAAAACGTTGTACACTGGTGCCGAAACCTGGGAGGAAGGAGGGACATGCTGTCAGAGAGCCCTCGCTGCTGAGGGGGATCGCAGTGCTGAGGAGATTGGGCAGCAGGAACAAGCGAAGAGACCGCCGGTGGCTGCCCGAGGCCGTGGTGCTGGAACGATGGAAGACGAGGTGGGACGGAGAGCTCGCTGCCGCGATCCTGGGTTGAGGAGGGGTGGCTGCCGTCCGAGAGGGGGTGGAGGAGTCGGCCCCATTCGCCAGGATGCCGGAGCCTGCTGCCGTCTGCCATGATTGGGGAGGAGCAGGGAACGGGAGACTCGCTGCCGGCTGCCCTCAACAGGAGTAGCCATCGCCGTCCGCCAAAGATGTCCATTACCATCGCATGGCACCTCGAGTGAGAGCCTCTCAGCCGGTTGAGGACCAAGCGGCAGTGTGTCCGGGAACCGGACCGATAAATATTTTTTTCTTTTCCTCTCTCTCCTCTCTCGTATCGCAGCCGCCATGATCGGCTCCCCAGAGAGGGGGAGTGGGGGAGAAGAGCGCAGTCTCGGGAGTACCCCTCGGCCTGCGAGGGGCGATGGGGGTATATGACGAGAGGGGCAGGGCCGAGAGCCATGGGAACAGAGCGAGACCGGTGGAGTAAATGCTAATGCACGACAACTGCGCCACTCACCGGTCTCGAGTCCAACGGAGGAGCTCCGGAAAGATAAAAGGAGTTACGACAGTGAAAGACGAGAGAAGACCAGACCTGGACTTTATTTTGTGTTTTGTGTTTTGTGCTTTACTTTCATTTTGTGTTTATTTTATTAAAGTCTTTAAATGTTCGCCGGTTCCCGCCTCCTTCTTCCCGATCTACGAACGTTGTTACAATTACAAAATATTTATATTTCAAATAAATGCTGGGGGGGAGTTCTTTTGAACTTTTTTATCCTAATTGAATCCTGAAAAATAAAACGTGTCACAATTTCCAGCTTTTTCCAGAGTAATCAAAAATGTTTCTTGGGCAGCAGAGCAGCATAATACTGATTTCTGAAGATCATGTGGACACTGAAGACTGGAGTAATGATGCTGAAAATACAGCTGCGGATCACAGAAATAAATTACATGTATAAGATGTATTCAAAAACACAAAACAGCGTTTTAAATTTAAACATATTTTCACAATAATTTACTGTATTTTGATCAAATGAATGCAGCCTTGATGAGCAGAAGACACTTTTTTTAATGGTACTGTATATTTAGTTAAATCGTTTGTAAAAGCAATAAGTTACCTATGCATTATTACAATCTGTATTATTGCCAACATTGCAACTTTTACTTCAGCAATTATTTTTCTCTCTCTCTTTTGTACTACTCAACATATAAAGCTTTTGGTGTTTTGTTTTACCTCTCACATAAATGGATTCGATGATGATTAAATGCTGAGGTGAGTCTGTATCAGCCAGATTTCAGAGCTCTGCAATCGTTCAGAGTCATTAAAGATAAAGAGCTTTGACAGTGAAACTCTTAATGAAACATTCATTCATGTTCCTCCCCGTCATCTTTAGTCACTCACAAACTGCACAACCGATTCGCCACAACTTCATGTGTTGTTTGTTCTGAATGTCTCTCAGGCCTTCGTGCTTCTGTGGTTTGCCTGCGAGCCCTTAGACTGTGCCAAAGTAAGGTAGCCGTCATTCATTCACCCGGCTGTGGTTTCCACTCGGTTTCTGCACAGCTTCAGTTCTCTTAAGAGCTGGGAAATAAAAGCTCTTTAAAAGATTCAACTTCCGTGATTAAACACTTGAAATATGAAAAAGCCAAATTTACTTCAACCTCATAATTCGTCCTGATGTTTGGCCAGCGTTATAAAAATACTAATAATAATAATAATAAAAAAAATTACAGTGGGGGTCAGCAAAAAATTAATATGCAAAAGGGAAAACACATTTATTGTTCTTCCTTATTTTCAAATAATATTGTTTTTATGTTTAAGCTCAAAATTTACTCTAAATGTATACTCACGTAAAGTTATATATATATAGGTGTATCTCAATAAATTAGAATGTTTTGGAAACGTTCATTTATTTCAGTAATTCAACTCAAAAACTGAAACTCGTGTATTAAATAAATTCAATACACACACAGACTGAAGTAGTTTAAGTCTTTGTTTCTTTTAATTGTGATGATTGTGGCTCACATTTAAACAAAAACCCACCAATTCACAACAAATCAGAATACTTCATAAGACCAATAAAAAAACATTGTTAGTGAATTGTTGGCCTTCTGGAAAGTATGTTCACTGTATGTTGAGTATGTTGTACTCAATACTTGGTAGGGGCTCCTGTTGCTTTAATTACTGCCTCAATTCGGCATGGCATGGAGGTGATCAGTTTGTGGACTGCTAGGTGTATGGAAGCCCAGATTCTCTATGCGGTTCAGGTCTGGTGAGTTGCTGGCCAGTCAAGCACACCAACACCATGGTCATTTAACCAACTTTTGGTGCTTTTGGCAGTGTGGGCAGGTGCCAAATCCTGCTGGAAAATGAAATCAGCATCTTCATAAAGCTTTTCAGCAGAAGGAAGCATGAAGTGCTCATAAATTTCTTGGTAAACGGGTGCAGTGTCTTTGGTTTTCAAAAAACACAATGGAGCAACACCAGAAGATGACATTGCACCCCAAACCATCACAGACGTTTGGAAACTTAACACTGGACTTCAAGCGACTTGGGCTTTGAGCTTCTCCACCCTTCCTCCAGACTGTAGGGCCTTGGTTTCTAAATGAAATAACTTGCTCTCATCTGAAAAGAGGACTCTGGACCACTGGGCAACAGTCCAGTTCTTCTTCTCCTTACCCCAGGTAAGACGCATCTGATGTTGTCTGTAGTTCAGGAGTGGCTTAACAAGAGGAATACGACAACTGTAGCCAAATTCCTTGACACGTCTGTGTGTGGTGGCCCTTGACCCCAGCCTCAGTCCATTCCTTGTGAAGTTCACTCAAATTCTTGAATCGATTTTGCTTGACAATCCTCATAAGGCTGCGGTTCTCTCGGTTGGTTGGCCATCTTTTTCTTCCACACTTTTTCCTTCCACTCAACTTTCTGTAACATGCTTGGATACAGCACTCTGTGAACAGCCAGCTTCTTTGGCAATGAATGTTTGTGGCTTACCCTCCTTGTGAAGGGTGTCATTGATTGTCTTCTGGTCAACTGTCAGAGCAGCAGTCTTCCCCATCATTGTGTAGCCTACTGACCCAGACTGAAAGACCATTTAAAGACTCAGGAAACCTTTGCAGGTGTATTGAGTTGATTAGCTGATGTCACCATATTCTAATTTGTTGAGACAGTGAATTGGTGGGTTTTTGTTAAATGTGAGCCAAAATCACCACAATTAAAAGACTTAACTACTCAGTCTGTGTGCACTGAATTTATTTAATAAACGAGTTTCACAATTTGAGTTGAATACTGAAATAAATGAACTTTTCCACGACATTCTAATATATTGAGATGCACTGTATATTATATATATAAATAAAGGAGAGAGAGAGAGAGAGAGAGAGAGAGAGCCGAGAAGAGCGACGAGTCACAGTTCTGGACCTTTTCGTTCTTTGTTTGCATTGAGTTTGGTCATCCTGCCTGTGTGTCTGAATTGACCTTCATCTTCTTGGATTATTATTAAGTGTTATCTTGTATTATCTTCGTCTTCGTGAGCTTCTCTCCTACAAGAGGTGACAGATGGATAGGATAGGATAGATAGATAGATAGATTAGAAGTATTAGATAGATAGATAGATAGATAGATATTTTAAAGATTTTTTAAGAAAATAAAGAAACATTTACTTGAGAAACAAAATGAAATATGTCTTATGTAAAAAAAATAGTTAAATAAGACGAGAAATTCTTTTTTTTTAGGAGAAAAAATAGACTTTAGAAAAATATATGAAGAAGAGATAACTTTTTTCGAATAAATATCATTTATTTATTGAAGCGCAAACACATTAAATGATATACAATTGGTTATTATAATTAAGATAAAACTAAGAATTGAAACCAATAATTAAATAATAATAAAAAAAACAAACAGGTTTGTTACTTGAAATAAAAAATTAAATGTTAACAGAAAGTTAAAATATAAACAACTTTATTTTTATTTCTCATTTAATTCAGTTTACCTGATGTACTAAATAAAAGAAAAACTAAAAAAAACAATATCAAAAATCACGAAAATGCTTGATTAACGTACTACTGCAAATAGAAAATTGAAAATATAAAAAGGTTTGTAGGTTTTATTAAAATGATTTAATAAAAAAACAAAACTATATAGTATTCTATTGACACTGCAAGAGTCATTATTCAGCTCAAATTCAGTTCAACTGCTGATTTAATTGAGCTCAGTAAGTATGACGCTGCAAGTTCATCTTTTGAAACATTATAAATTAGCTACAGCAAATGCCACTAATGTGTAACATTGCAGGAAATGACATGAACCTTCACAAAAATAAACACAAAGTGGTTTCAGACTAAACAGTCGTGTAATGTATGTGAAAGGGATTCATCCAGTCGTGGGACCCCCCCCCCCCCCCCCGGTGACTGTTTCCCACTAAAGTGTGAAATGTTTCTGTGATCAGTTAGCGCTGTAAATGCTTCACATCACATTTTCTCTAAAACAGAGGTTAATTTCCTCTGAAGGCTTCTGAAGACATCAGAGCTGAGGTGCTGGATTTAGCCTTATAGATCTTCCCCAGGCGATAGAGTGATAGTCAAACATGCTCACAGCAATCCTAATCTTGCTCTGGGACATCGACTTGCCATGAAAGGCTATTTTTACACATTACCCTGGTTAGAGCTCTTTCTTCTTGCTAAGCCTTCTATTGGCGTTCACAGAGATGCTCTGACAGCCAGCATTCAGATTCAGCATTGCTTCTCGCAGGGAAGTGTTTGAGATTCACCGCAGCGGCTGATGAGATCTTTCTAACTGAACACAGGTTAAAGACGCTAGCAAAATGTCTTGTAAAACTAAAGCAGCAGTCAGAAGGCTTTAGAGGAGATGTGTCTGAGTTAGTGTCACGTTTTAATTGTTTTGTTTTCATTGTGCGTCACTTTCACTGTGAAGGTGTTCGTTTCAAACAGATTTTTCAGCAGATTATGAAAGAAATCAGAGCTCAGATTAGTTTGTAACTTTGAGTTGAACATAAAACCTCTTTCAAGATTTGCTGTTTATTTTGTTGTGTGGATTTATAAATCACATGCTATTTTAGATACTACTATATTAATATATTAAACCAGTTTTTATTTTTATATTTTCTGTTCATTTTAATTTTAGTTCAAGTTTTAGTAACTTTGTTGTGTGCTTGTCATTTACTGTTAATATATATATAAAACATTATTTATATATCTGTAGTTTATTATAATTTGTATTTCACTTTAGTTAGACACTGAAAAAATATTTTTCTTACATATTTTTGTCTTTTTTTCCAATAAAAAATATCAAGTCATACTTAAATCAAAGTACATTTATAAGACACAAAATCACATATGAAGCCTTTTTTCTGAAAAAAAAAAGTTTATGCTTTTTTGTTGTTGTTCTTTTGTCATATTTTTGTTTCTTGTTTTAAGCATAAGCTCACTTAGTTTTGATACTTTTTTTTTTTCAGGAGAAAACAAGACTTAATATCTCATGCCATTGCCCAACTCAAGTAACTGGATCTTGATTTAGGAATTTTTTGATATTTGCAAGGGAAAACAAGACCAAAACACTAAAAAAAATAAATAAAAAAAGCAGTGGATGATCGCAGTAAGATATTGCAAGCTTGATATGAACGGGCCTGAACGCTGTAGCGTGTCTCCACATTGTGAAATCAGTAATATGAGGAGTTGCTGGCTCTTAGTTTTCATAAAATTCTCTTTGAGAGACATATTTCAGCAGTCTAAGTTCTCAGTTCCCAGATTTCCGTTACATAAGTACTAGATCCTTTAGAGGTCAAACTATCCTTGTGTGATTTCATCCCACTTGAGATCCTCCAACTTGAAGTGTCATGAAACATAATAATAATTCTCTCTCATATATATATATATATATAAATCCGCTTTAGTCTCAACTTAGATGAATGCCATTAGATCTGGAAGCATGCAGCAACTAACAGACACGGCTAACAAATTACACTAACTGAGGTTACAGAAATTGAATTTTATTTTAGAGAGATTATTTACATTTTGTGTTTATCATGATCTGAGTCATCAAATAATGAAGAAGAGTGTTATAACCATTCACATACTTAAACATAATCAAAACAGTTTAGCCAGTTTCAACAAAAGCCAAAACCTGGATATTTTAGGCAATATAGAAATCCTGGCCAGGATATGTCTGGGGAAAAGGGCATGTATGGTCACCATATTCAACTTAAAGGTGCAGTAAGTGATTTCTGAGAAACACTGTTGACATTTGACATCAACAAAACAAACACGCCCTACCTAGAAGGATCACGCCCTACTTTAATAGCTCCGCCCCCAAATCCATGAACATGCTATGTAACACATCATGAGTGGACACGCCCCTTACTACTGATTGGCTAAGTGTGTTTTGGTGCTCAGTCCGATTACATTTCACAGCGGTTCTCAGAAAATGCTTAAATAGCACCTTTACTAATTATATTATTATTCTTTTAAGAAATGGCGAGATTCATTTAGATTTTTTTTTAAGTAGGATTAATATAATTAAGTTGAAATGACTTGTGCAGCCAATTTGGTTCAACTTGAAAATGTAATGCAGCAACTGATTTTTCATAGTGTGAGATTTTGAAAAGCCAATCTGAACTGTCTGAATTGGCAAATTTGAATGATTCCTTTAGTTAATTGGGTGCTTAAAGGAGTAATTAAATTAACTAAATTAGGATATCTTGGTCCAGAACACGGAAAAAATAATACATTTATTTATACTACACCGACTTTGAAACAATACAAAGCTGGTTGGAGATTGTTGAACTTACCCTTTAAACAATACAGAGAGACAAACAACTGAATGAATGCATGATTTTCCTCCATAATTCCTTTGCAGTGGCAATGTAGATTCAATAATAACCCTGTTTAATGAATGTTCAAGAATGGTTAACAGAACCAGTTCTGTAACCCTGGTAAAACATTATGTAAATATGGTTTTCTGTTACAAGAGTTTGTCTTAGAGCATTTGATATGTTATGACGTTCCTGTCCGAAAAAACACAATATCCTCGGGTCTGTTACATAAAGGAGAAATACGTGAATTAATTTCCTTCAGGAAATCGCTTTAATTTGAATTGGGAAGATTTGATCCTCCAAATTTCCCAGAAAAGGGTGTGAATGCACGCAAGTATTAAAAGGGCGAGATGAAGCGAAATACAATCTTGAATGAAGGCCGACTTTAGCATCTCGTTGCACGTCACATGTTCCTGCCGGTTTAACCGTGGATTTTGTGAGCTTTAATAGGTCTGTGCGATGAATGCATGCTGCATCTACAATTACTGGTGTTAACAGCAGGCTGCGACTTTTTCGCTGTGTTGTGTTACACATTAGCATGACTGGATCTGAACCGTCGGACCTCCTGAGCTCCACAGCCCACATTAGACCAAACTCCACGCACACGGCTCTAATCCAGCCCAGCTCTGCTGAATCCACACACACATTACGTCACTGAAGCACAGCTCTGTCAACAGCAGACGAGCGTAACTCTTCACATACATGCACAATTAAATTTTAGAGGCTCTGACAAGAAACGGTCAGCTGTATAAACAATGCCTGAGCCAGAAAGGACTTCACTTTGTCCACCCTCGTGAAAGTGGCCCAGAATCACAGGACACTGTTCTTCTCTCTTAATTATGAGCTACTTAAGAGGTCAGGACATATTTCATATTTAAATATCTCACAGATCCCACATTCTATGGAGTCTAAGTCGGCCTATATTATTCCCCTCAGACGATGCTTTGACCCGGAGAATGGTGCTTTATTGCTTCAAAAACAGAAAATGCAGAAAGAAAGATGGAAAGAGTAAGATTAAAGGGTTAGCTCACCCAACAATGACTATTCTGTCATCATTTACTCATCCACTATAAATCCATATCACTGGCATTTCTATAACACAAGAGGAGATATTTTGAATAATGTCCAAGCCACAATCAAAGCACACAATGATCAAGGTCTATCAATCTCCACGTGGCTCTCTGTTTAAATGCAATATTTACAGTCTAGACACAAACTCCCGAATCAGCCCACAGTGTGTTTGTCTGGTAAGTGCAGGACTCATGTAAGAGTGTGACTGTGATTGAGGAAGCGTTATCTGTTTGTAGCACACAAACGCTCCTCCTCTACGCTGGCCCTTCCTCTGGGCTGTTTTCTAGAGTTCCTTTCTTCTACGGGAAATGGAAATTCATCTAGTCTACACGAGAAGAAACTGATGAATTCAGCGTGTGTCTGTGTGCTTATAGCAGGACGGAGCACATATGCAATGATTTATCAAAGCCTTACAGATCTACATTTACATTTATGCTTTATAGCAGATGCCTTTATCCAAAGAGACTCAACAAAAGAGAAACACAAGCAATTCAGAGAGCCAACAGTATTTGTAATATACCATACCAGGTTTATGAGACAACTGCATTAGGAAGCAAGCTAGAGAAGAGGAGAAACAGAAACAGAAACACTTTCATTAATACATCAACAAACATTGTTTAATAGATCATCAGCTATATAGCTATGCATTACATAATGATTAACAAATCATTAATGTAAATTAAAATGCTTGCAAACATTATTAAACATTCAGTTCATTTATGATCATGCACTTCTTAAAAAAATCTGCAAATGATTTTAACAGCACTATAATTTTCATGAATACATCAACAACAAACACTATATAATGCTTAACAGATCATCTCTCTCTCTCTCTCTCTCTCTCTCTATATATATACAGTATATATATATATATGTCTGTAACGCGTACACATATGCCGTTTACTGTGGTGTGTTGCAGGACTTCTGTAACACTTTAAATTAGGGAACACTATTCAATATTAACTAGTTGTTTATTAGCATGCATATTACTAGCATATTGGCTGTTTATTAGTACTTAAAAAGCACACATTAATGCCTTATTCTGCATGACATTTAACCCTACACCATACCCAAACTTAACTACTACAGCAACTACCTTACTTACGATCAATACGCAGCACATTAGGAGTTTATTAAGGGAAAACTCTTAGGTAATAGTAAATATGTGTTCACTAAAGTCTAATACACATTTACTAATTATTTGTGCATTTACTAATTAATGATATGTTTTTGCAGCACCCAATCTAAAGAGGAAACTATTCATCATTTGTAAATGTTTACAAACGATTACTAATCATTTAGTATCTTTATGGGCATTGGACTTTTAGCTACTGTAACAAAGTTACTGTAACAAGTCACACATAATAATAAAGAACATAGTGAATACATAAGTGGAAAAGTAAGTCTCAATTATGTCGCAATTTCCCGTAGACGTGGAGACTAAAAACAACCGTCAGACGTGTGATATCAGCATAACACGGATCAGCGCATGAGATGAGCATTCATGGCCTCTCATTAGCATCTGAAGCTGTGGTGTGTGATATTGTCCCAGCTGGGCCGTGGGGTCGTTTCTGAGCGCCGTTAGCGCCGATGCCCACTCCTGATCCCACACACACTGCAGGGAATCCCAGCCTTTGATGTGTTTGGGGAATTTGCAGGGCTGGATTAAGACTGGCCTGCGTCGCCCATCACTCTTTTCCAGCAGGCCTGCTTTCCAACTTAGCAAACTCCACTTTGTTTGCTCTGTAAATAGATGTCTCTATGAGGCGAGCTCTTTGTTGGAGGCTCCAGCGCTGATCTGGATAGTCCTGCCACGCAGAGGAGGCATGCACCAGCTGGGTGGGTATAATCGGGACACGGGAACACCCCGGGCCATTTCACAGTCAGCGCTGCGTGTCTTCACTAACTCCTCTGGTCCGTCGCCATGAGTCCAGCCTCACGCTTGCCTTCAGGAGGGAATCTCATGTCATTATGCCTCACTGAGTTTAAACTATATTTTGAAATCTACTTCGGTATGTGAAAGTCTACAAACTAAAATATATTTTTAATTTCAATAATATATTTAATGAGGTAACTTCTGCCAAACATACAGTTAGCATATATTAAAATTATATTTAAGTCCAGTGGCTATGGATTTATTTGCTGTAGGGGTATGTTTATTGATCAAAATACAGTAACAGTTAAAATAAATGTTTTTAACATAAAAGTAAGGAAGTAGTCCTGTGATACAACGCTTTGGCAAAGGCAAAAATCTTTTGTAAAGTTATAAATCTTTACTGTCAGTTTTGATCAATGTAATGTATCCCTTTGCCGAATAAAAGTACTAATTTATAAAAAAAAAAAAAAAAAAAAAAAAAAAAATTATATATATATAATATATATGTGTATTGATACCTTATATATCATATTATCTATATAGATATATCATATTATATATATATTATAATAATATAAATCAATTAATAATTAAGAAATATATACGGCTGGCCCAAACTTAAAAAGTCAGTGTATATACTTAAACTAGCAATAGATGACTAGTATATTATTATTGTATTTCTAGTTTATATGTATTTATTTCTGTTAATAATACAGCCCAATTAAAAACAATTATGGATTATCAGTGAAAGTTTTTACACTGCAGGTATACAATAGCGCAACAATATATACAGTAGTGAGTTATAGTTCTAGCGTTGGTGATTTATTCATTTATTTTTATTTTTCAACCCCCAAACATTTACAGCCTACAGTTTAAGTAAATTAAAATGTGGATGGAATAGCCAACCAACTAGAGAAAAACATGATCTAGATTTATAATGATTTATGTGATTTTTTTTATAATCTTATCTGTAATACTGTGTCTTATATATATATATATTATTAATTTATTATGTGTTATATGTTCACAAATATAAGGTTTACAATAAGGTTTTTCTTCAAATGTGACAAAGTATGTGAAAGCATTTTCTTGGATTGAAATATTGGAGACAGATTATTTTAAATGCTTTTAAAATATATATAAAAAAATATTGGTAGAATACAATTGGTATAAATATGTTCATTTAATATTTTTAAATAATAAAGTATTTTTTGGCAGTATTGAAATACATTTGGAATATATTTTTATTTTATTTTATTGAAGGAATAATTCACAAAAAGAGAAGAATATTCTGTCGTCTTAGCTGCACTTTTATGTCCCTGTCGTTGGTTTTTCTTAAAACATAAATATTTCAACTTTTGTTATCTGAAATAACTCTTTACCTTGACATCGTTAGTTATTTTTGCAACCAAGGCTCATTGGAAATATGCGACTACATTTATGCAATACTGCAAAAACATAAGCACTCACTTCACTGCAGTTTACAGCTGAAACGAACACTAGAGACAGTAAAACACCTACACCGCGTATTCCTCTTGTTTTACACAATTTATGATTATTTTGGAAAATTATTAATGAATAAAGACTTGTTTTGTGTGCTTGCTTGCACAATACTATGTTACAACCCTTAAACAGTGGTTTTCTTGTCATGATTACAACGTTATTCAAAGGTTGCAAAAACGTTCCTTACAACATTCTACAAGCTTTATTTTGACCCAAAATGTAACATTATTTGAATGTTTAATGCTAATGTTCCAAGAGTTCTCTGCTTATTCTAAACAGCAGCACATCTGATCACAATGAAGAGTGTGTGCTGTAAATACAGGACATTTTTCCACACGGAAGGGTCCTGTTAGGATTAGAGATGCATGAAGACCCAATCAAAACAGCAGGTCTAAGTTCACGTAAATCATTAGGGGTCAATGTAGTCATCACTATGTGGTCTTTCAAACACTAACTGGTCTCGTGGATCATTACCCTGCTAATTATACACCTGCCATCGAGGTCTTTTCCACCTCGCTCAATACAATCAGCGGCGCTCAACAATCAATCATCCTGGAGTGTCTCCATTACGGCCGGCTGAGCGGCTTCATGACACTCATCTCTGTTTTATCCAGCTAATCTGAAGTTGTGTGGGTTATAAAGGCCACTCAGTAAATTAAAGCAGACAGTGGCAGATCCACACACAATACCAGCTGATGCTGGGAATTATTAATAACCCATAGTTCCTAGAAAACTCTGATTGAACAAGAGACGGGTTCAATAACATTTTTTAACGGGTTAAATTTGTTAACATTGGTTTATGCATTCGATGTCATGAACAATGAAGGTAACACTTTAGTTTAGAGACCATTTATCACTATTAACTTTGCTTATTAGCATGCCTGGTATTAACATATTGGCTGATTTGTAATACTTCTAAAGCATTAATTCTGCATGAGCATATTCTAGATTCCTAATCCGACCTTTAACAACTACCTTACTAATTATTAACAAGCAGCAAATTAGGAGTTTATTGAGGCAAAAGTCATAGTTAATGCGTTGTTTAGAGGCGAGCATTGTACCTTAAAATAGTGTGACCACAATGATTTTTTTTTCTTCCAACAAATCGTTTATTAATCCTTGTTCATATTAATTTATAAACAACTGTTCATTATAATTTCATGTTTGTTCATAATACAACTTTTATATGTAAAATAAATACACATGCATAATTGCAGAGGCTTGTAGGTAGAAATAGACATTAACCTAGATTAATAAATGGTGTAAACTATTTGTTTATTGTTAATTCATGATAAATACATGAACTAATATGAGCAAATTTAACCTCATTATAAATTGACAGCAATCTGTCCATTGTTCAACAGTGGATATGGATGCATCACGGGAGATTTGTATTTATTTATTTTTTTCATCACATCTCAAACGATGTTCAATAGCATTTTCTGATGCAAATACAATTTTTTAGAATCAAATTGCTGGCTAGGCAAATGTAATATGATTTTATGCATCATAAATAATGTATAACAATCATTGTTTACCACTTTTTTATGATGGACTTTCATATTTTTAAATTGAAAGTCTGGATCTATAATACAACTACAATGTAAAAGGTCATAACATAGTACTGTTCACGTTATCCTGCAAAATTAAGTCTTTATTCATCAATAATTTTCCGCATTAATAATAATTTGTGTGAAAAAGAATAAAAATGAAGTTTTACTACCTTTTAGTTAACATAACATAACAGCAAGTTAACATTGAATTAAACATACAATTTTGAAGTAAAAAAATGAACTAGTATTTTCTTGTGAAATGTGATCCGATAATTGTTTTTGCAGTATATTCTCTCATGTTGCTGGTCCTGCAATTGCTCATTCTATGTCACATAAGACATTGTTTTTCTTTGATTTTAAGGGCTATTCCTAGACCTTTGTTATATTACATTAACACACTTCTGTATTTTGCACACGAGAGCTCATGACTCTCCGTTTCTGAGCCAGTCATTTCTGTCCTGATCCGAGTCAGTCAGAGATTCCTAAAGGTTACACAGGTTAAATGGTATTTGATTAAAATCAGAAGATGTCCCACTCTTTTTTCCCAGGGTTGCTTTGGCCTGCTGGGAATAGAGAGAGAAAATAGCCTGCATCATGTGCGGCTTTTCTTGTTGGGTGTGTGCGTGTGTGAGAGAGTGGGTGTGTTGTGTGTGTGTGTTTTTGTGTGTGTGTTGTGTGTGTGTGGGTGGTGTGTGTGTGGGTGTGTGTGTGTGTGAGTGCGTGTGAGTGCGTGCGTGTGTGTGTGAGAGAGTGTGTGTGGGAGAGTGGGAGTGAGTGTGAGTGAGTGAGTGAGAGAGAGACTGTGTGTGTGTGTGAGTGTGTGTGTGGGTGTGTGTGTGTGTATGGGTGTGTGTGTGTGCGTGTTGTGTGTGTGTTGGCTGTCCGGGGAAAAAAAAGTAAAATAAAAAAAGCTTGCACTGTTTATCAAAGCACAGCAAATCCATTAGCACATGGCATGCCTCCCCACCATATAACCTGCTCCAGCTGTGGAGCACTCAGCACGCTAGCAATATTCATTTCTCCCGCCGCTGATAAGATCACGGCTCAAAGATATTCAAATGGGTTTCACTCAGCCTCAATCACACAGATGCGAGACTCAAATCCGACCACCTGCGCCGACTCCTACTTGTCTTTCGGGCATCCGTCTCGCCTTTTTTACTCAAAGTATAGCGCACAGAACGACAAGCACCCGTCCGCCCCCCTCCAAAACCGCGCAGACGAGGCGTGCAAAAGACGAGCGTCCGGGACATGTAAGTCGTGGAGTGGTTCCTATTACAGATGAGAGATCAGGCGCAGGCAGCGTCTGACAGGAGGGAAACTGATTTTTCTTATCACGGCCGGCCCACAAAGGCCCAGGCCAGGCCCGCGTGATTAGCATTCCTCGCTGGAGATGTGTCGGCCATGCTTCTATCACAGAGACAGATTGAGCCTTTCACTGACTGACACATGGCCCGGCCAGGAGGACAACATTGTTATTTGAGTTCAGAAATCAATTTGTATCAAATGTACACTGTAATTTATTTGTTGGCTTTGAAGGAAACCTGGCTAAGATAAATGGGAATGGACTGTTTTCTTCTTCTCCTCTCGGCCGTAGCCGAGCTGATAAAGTTCTTGTGAAACCCGTGATAGTTCCAGTCAGAGCCAAAGTGACACAACACGTTTAAAGTTGCGCAGTGATCTCTAAATCTAAAAAAGAACACCTTGTTGGACATGATAGAACATTTCTAGCTTCTCCCTCCCCGCCGTCACAGCGCTGCTGACATACAGCTTTAGTAGTTTGTTGTTTTTTTTTCGCTGACATTTTCTTTATCGGCCTTATCTCACAGTTTGTAGCGTTTCCTATATTTTCGACTCCATCCCCGGCGAGCCTCCGAGCTCAGAGATCAAGATGTTCTTTCAGGATTAAAAAGATTAATTTCAGCCTCTCATGTATCAAGACTCTGAAACAATATTCATGCGCTGCGATATGTTCCAGATCGTAGCCCTCCCTCTGGAGACATTATAGCTACTCCCATAAGATCAAACATCTTTTTGCCCAAATCTTTCTCTTGACCTGAGGCAGAATTGTCCTTTGGGGAGACCCAACCCCTTTCCTACTTTTCCTTTCCACACCCCCATGACAATTTCTTGCCCAACCAGCGGTAGAGGCTGTGACATTTGAGTACATCACATATGCTGCCCACCTCAAACAAAGTATTTCTCATACTGTGACAGCCCTGCTCTGAGTGCTGTTTAAAAGAGCTTTCTCAGCTTCATGTACGCTCAGTGGGTTCCAGCACATGAGGGACGACAGCTGTGTAACAACACAGGAACAACCACAAGGCATCTTAGTGGCTGTGGAACATCTGATTTACTTCAAAATAATCTGATTACATGCAGGGGCAGACTAACATACACACCAGCATTAACATCAGAATGTATGCGCCCGGGGCCGTACTGGTCCTCTGCCTGCCCTGCTTTTTGAGTGGGAATGTGTTTGGTTATGAATATGGAGAGGATTACTCTGATTCCTACTATAATGAAATCTCCAATGGTGAACGCCTGCAAAGTAAGTATTTTTCAGTTCCAGATGTCTCTTCATTTTTATTTATACATGTAGCTGTACTGACATTTTGCTTTACATTTGACTTTTTAAAATAATCATGACTGCATGACAAATTATTTTAAAAACAGAACTATTGAATAAAGGGGTAGTTGAATTTTTTTGTTAAATTTCAGGTTAAAATTGATAAAAGGAAACATATATTAGGTGCTATAACTGGTCATCATGTCTTATAATTTTTTCAATATTTTGTTTCACTATTTTTAAGTACATTTTTGTCTTCATTTTATATGGTCATGAAGTGTGACGAATTAATATAAAAAATACAAATGATTTCCCATTTATGCTTTTCACAAGATTTAAAGCATCATATCATGCCATAAAATCTCTTAACTTATAATATGTCATAAAAGTCACACACATATGATTATAAAAAACTAAATATTGCTGTTAAACATTTTAAATGTAGCATATTACAGAACAGCATATGGCAACTTTCTAAAAATATTTAATGTCAACAACCCAAATATATTTAAATATCTGTATTTTTAATGCACAGTGCTATTAAAGTATAATGTCATGAGTCATGGCCCATAGCTTTCAAAAATACAAAAGTGTTGGCAGGTTTCATGACATTTGACATTTACATACCTTTCCACTGACACACTCCTGCAAAGACAAGCCAGGAGCTTGAACTATTATTATATTATTATAATTATTATATTAACCAGAGGATGCTTATGAGCATCATAATGGTTATTCATTTTCAGAGAACTTGTCTCTGAGAATTTAGCAAAGAGGCAGTTAGTAATCCTTGTGGTCACTACAAAACCTTTAGCGGCAAGCCCTGGGAAGAACAAAGGATGACAACAAACCACAATAATGTTATTCATTACAAGTACATTTTGCTTTGTATTATTATATGATGGTATTACTTTAAAAAAAAAATAGTTATGCTGTACCAACACAGAGCAGTAAAAACCATACTCTTTGTTCATAGCAGGAGCAACACAAATTCCCTGTCCACCTCAAGACTTCTCACGCTGGGACAAACTTTTCATCATGCTAGAGGACTCTCAAATGAAGCAAGACATGCTCTTGCATCAGAATGAAGACATGGTTAAGGTGGAGACGGACTCCATACGGAAGGAGCTCCATAAGCTTAACAACGGCAAAGCATGCATCCAGGCCTCAGAGAACACCTGTAAATGTATAAGTGAACAGATGAACCGCAATCTGAACCAAGCCATGAAGCAGCTCAGAGAGGCTGCAGATAATTATCAAGCCCAAAACAACGAGACGCTGCAGCAGCTCATTCAGTTCAGCAGGAACCAGGCCACCCGTCTCACCAAACTGGAGAGCAGCTCACTGCTGGGAGCAGGTCTGGGGCAAGTGGCCATGAAGTCTTTCTCCGCTTATCCAAAGGAACAAGAAGCAAGCAATGCAGATGGCGGGAAGCTGGAGAGAGCGCTAATGGCCACCGTTGCGGATCTCCAAAGGGTACATGCCCAGCTGGCCCTTTTCCAACGAGCAGCGGCACATCGATTTCTGCCCTCAGGTAGATGTTTCAAGAAGACCAAATCTATCATTTCACTGTTTTTAATTAAATTAAATTAAATTACATTTAATTTCTGTTTTTAATTTCTTAATTTGCGAAGGGCTTTGTTTAGGCATAGGAACTTACAGGGCAGACAAACACTCTCTAATTTATTTTATCCTCAACAGGCTGAATGTGAATTAATCAAGACAGTAAAACTTCATCTTAAGAAATAATTATAATATATTTTAAGTTATAAAAGGAAGAGACGCAAAGTGCAGTAAAGACATTATATCTTACAAAAGATTTCTATTACACACTACATGCTGTTCTTTCGAACTTTTTTATCATCAAAGAACTTTGAAAAAAGGCTTTAAAGGGCCTTATATAAATAACTGAGCACAACGTGAAAGTCTAAAATAACTGCTGCTGAAAATTCATCTTTGCAATCAAAGGAAAATTATTTTTTTAATGTTATAGATAACAGTTATTTTTAATTTGTAATAATATTTCACAATTTACTGTTTTTACTGTATTTTTAATAAAATAAATAAATAAATGCAGCCTTGGTGAACATAGGAGACTTCTTTTAAAAACATAAAAAAACAATGATTCCAAACATTGAACTTATAATAAAATGTGAAATATAAAATATCTGTGGCCTTGAGAAATAATAAATAAATACTTTGCAAACACTGTACTTTGTTAGTATTTGCATAATTATTCAGTGCAATAATGAATCTTTAATTTCTTGCTCACTCTTTTTTTAAGGCTGTGAAATGGCTTTATTATTCCCAATGCGCTCCAAGCACATCTTCGCAGAGGTAACACCCTCCATGTCCATGTCCCTACAATCATTCACCATCTGTCTGTGGGCCAAAGTGACTCAGTCTCTGAATAAAACAGTGCTTTTGTCTTACGGAACCAAGAAAAACCCTCAAGAGCTCCAGCTTCTTTTGGCAAGACACTCGGTGCTCCTCACGGTGGGCGGTGAGACCCATCTAGTGGAAGCTCACAGCGTAGTAACAGATGGGCAGTGGGGACACGTATGTGCAGCTTGGAGCTCAGAGCAGGGGCTGGCCGCTTTGTGGGTGAATGGAGAGAATGTTGCCAGAGTGCCCGGAGTAGCCGAAGGGCACGTATTGCCCAGTAATGGGTTCATTCTGCTCGGGCAAGAGCGCAGCCGCTCGGGTGTCTACAGAGATCTGGACTCATCCGTTGCATTCACTGGAAAAATGACAGGGGTGAACATGTGGGACTACGTGCTGGACGCAGGGAGGATTAAAGAGTATGCCAATCAAGACGGATCCTGTGATAGCCGTGGGAATGTGATTGGATGGGGTGTTTCAGAGATCATTCCACATGGTGGCTCTCAGTATATCAACTGAGACCAATATGCATTGCAATACAATCTTGTACATTAGGTAATATTACATTGTATATCATCAGTGATTTTGTATTTACCTTCTTTTTCATTCCAAATAAAAAGCACTGCTTAAAGGAGTAGTTCTCCCAAAACAGAAAAGGTACTGTTTACTTACCCTCAGGCCATCCAAGATGTAGTTGACTGTCTTTCTTCAGTAGAACAGTAAAGAAGATTTGAATTTGAACCCATGATCCCTGGTGGTTCATAAAATGCAAGTCCAGAGTACCGTACTTTGAGAGAGAAAAACGATACAAAAACACAAAATGAATGCCTTGGCTGCTGATGATATATTGAGGTCTTACGTAGTGAAACGATTGGCCTGTTTGAAACTGAATAGAATGTTCAGAAACTACAGCATTTTTACATATCCATTCAGGTTCAGAGCAATCGTTTGACTTGGCTCTCGGTAGACCGGCGAGTAAACGTGGAGCTGTAGTGCCGTGAACGAGTGAAATGTTAGATAATATTAAGTTCAAAACTTACTAATACATTATTAAAATGTAAAGTTGTGCGTGTTAACTTTTATTAACATTAAAAAAGATGACTAAATGCTGTAGAAATATATTGTTCATTGTTAGTTCATGTTTGTTAATTCATTAACTAATGTTAACAAATGACACCTTATTGTCTTTTTATGAATATAATAAAATTATTGTTTAAGGATCTATAGCATTTGTTGAAATAAATTGTTTGTCAATTCTAACTAATTGACTGTCGCAGTAAAGATCAGTCTTAAAATATTTCTTATCCTCTGAGTAGAGAAGCTAGGATATAGACAACACTTTTATGATCTATAAAATAAGAGAGTACAATAATATCTCGTAGGCATTTCAATCAATTGTGTAAAAGAATACTGACAGTACAGTACACACCAACTCATTCTAAGCATTTATTCGTCATTCTGATAGATTGAGATTGATCTCAAGATTAGTGTTAAAAGATTTGTTATCCTATGACTTCATCTGGTGGACAATCTTAGTAATAAAGCCTTCATCTGTCAGCTGAAATGTCTGAAATGTCTGAATTTTCTGCTGGCCCCTGAGGATTTTAAATATCTGAAAATAAGCATGTTTCTTCAGAATGACTTGTTCTCCATATGTATTTTTTTAAGAGTTTGTATAATGCACTTTAAATATATAAGAAAATTACTGTTATCTTTTTTTACGGTTACTTTAATAAATCGTCATGGCAACACCGTTCAATATGTCAAAAAACTGTCTGCAATTTAGATTCCTCAATGTTTTGGCATCATGTTGACAAAGTTAGGTGTGAGTGGCATGATTTTACCAGGAGGAGTATGCATTAATTCACAGCCTAATTTTTTTCCAATAATACACATTCAAACCAAAACAGCTGACTTCCTGTTGAATGTAAATTAGAAAGTTGTCTGGCTTGATGAGATCAATAAATGTACAGAGTTTGGTGTCTGTAGTTAAATCTTATGTTTATTCAGCAACCGCTATAGGGATTTCCTGGAGTTCTTCTGCGGGGCGTATTTGGAGTTTCAGCGCGAGAGCGCCCTCTGGCCTTCAGGTGGAGATTTACTACTGATCACAGAACCCTGCTTCCCTGACAAGACCTCTGAAGAAGAAAAAAAAAGAACACGCGCAATAAAAATGCTGAAAAATATGATTATGAAAGATGTTCATGTTTTGTATTAATGTTTGTTTATTCCATCACAATAATTATATTGATATATTTTAGCATGTTTCCTAACCTTGGTCTTCAAATGCCTTCAGCTTTGCACATTTTGTTTGTCTCCCTAATCCAGTGGTTCTCAACCTGCGGCCCGCCACGTATTCAAATCCGGCCCACCATGCTGAATTTAAAAAATAACTTTAAGTTTTACAATTCATTTTAGTTTTTACATTAATCTAAAAATGTACTAAACAAATATAAGCTATACTGTTTTTGTTATGTAAAACAATTTTGTTTTTCATATATTATTTTCAGACATTAGCAGACCTGTAGGCTACTCACGTAATTAACGTTAGGCATTTAACGAACACTTACAAGCGCGCACTTTGGCAGAATCCAATTCAAATAGTCATCAGCAGCCACTAGTTCGGTCAAATTGAGCATCAGAATGGACACATTTGTTATTAAGGGAGAAAAACAAAATGTGGAAAATGCCAGGGAAGGAACACATACAAACAAAAGTAGTCGCAGCAGTGAAGGTAGGAGAGTGCTGAACTTTCGGCATCAACTTTCGGTTTGCCCCACCACTCACTTGAAGATGTTCAGGCTAGAGCCCTGCACAGGCCTCAAATATAGGCCCTAGCCCGGCCCTTGTCCGACATCTTATCAGAATTACCGGCCCGAGCCTGTCTTTCCCCCCCCCTTCTCCCAAAACAGCTTATACTACTGTTTCAGCTATATAAGTCGTTTTTGTATGTAATGGCAAATTGATTATATTTCGTTTCGTTTATTTATTAAGTTAATTTAGAAAAACATTTGCATTTTTTTGGTCGTTAAATATAAGTTTTTGTTTTTTAAAGTAAGGACCAAGCGGCCAGCGGCAGACAGTGAGTTGATCATAGCCTATGTTTGATCAATTTAGCCTTCTCAAATCATCACGACTTGCCTAAAATAAAATCTATAGATATAAAACAGTTCAAGCATATAACAATGTTTTAACGTTAAACCTAGATAAATGTGCGCTATATCCAATAGTTTGTGCGGAGAGTGGAAGCTGAAGCGCGCTTTGCAGGACATAGCGACGATAGCGCGATCACTTGCATTTTTTTTAGTGGATACGCCGTCATTTTTACTCATAAAGGTAAGAGTAATACATCATTTGTAACTGTAAAGGGTCTATTTTTATTTGTGTGCACTCACAATATCAACAAAACGTTGTGCTTTTACAAAATAAAGAAAACAAACACCATGCGCTTTCTGCCGTCTCGGTCTTGAACAGGAGCGTTTCACAAAAATGAACCGAAACTCAGCGAATACATGCCTCACAGACATGATAAATATATCTATAGAAAGCTTTAAATTACCACTTAACGAAATAAAACAAATCAAAACAAAAACTCTTTCATTATAATCATAAACCGTAAAGATGCACTTCTCTCTAAAGGCTCGTCTAATGAAGAGGTGAGTCAGGATCGGCAGCTTCATCCAACTCAAACACACTGTTTATTAGTAAAACTTGAAATATCTCCTTTACTATTTCCCCCTGAAGCCAAAAAAAAAAGAAAATGAACCCAAATGTGGAGGAAACACATTCATGGTAATTACTTTTGCCGGTGCTTTGCGGCAAGCTTTAGCCTATTGCGTGCATTTTAACGCAGATCTCTTCAGCTGCGCTGACGGCACACACACATGCTGCTGCTGCGGGACACTAAACACCGTCGAGCCGCTCTTGAGTCGCGGCAGCACGGTCTCTTTGTTTCCCCCCCCCCCCCCCCCCCACCATCACGGCAACGTTTGTTTTTTTCATCACTAATTGATGGATGTCTAAAATATAAAAATAAGGAGAAGCCTAAAACAAGCCCGATGCCCGGCCCGCATCTTAACTATGACGTGAAAATTGTCCCGAAGCCTGGCCCTAGGGGCGTAAAAAAGTCGGGGCCCGTCGGACCCGCGCTGAAATGCAGGGCTGTAGTTCAGGCAAAAGGAAACACCCATACTATGCAGCAATCATCCTTAATTGCAGAAATGTGGCAAAACATCTCTGGAGAGAACCGCAGATTATTAAATTCGAAAGTGCTTTCCATATTTGTATCAACATTGGCTACATTTGTGAACGCACATTTTCTGCAATGTCGCGCGTCAAGTCACGCTTCCGTGCGCGTCTTACAGACTGCAACTTCATTGTGCTGTTACTCCTTTCAAGCCAAATTTCACTAAATTGGTCAGCTCCCGACAGCATCAGGTGTTTTATTAATGGGGAGTAGAATTATTTATTTATTCCAATGAATGTAATCAATTAGCTATCATAAAATTTAGGCTATAATAGGCCATTATAAATCTGGTTGGTTTGTATTGGTGACATATGTAAATGATATGCGTGCGGCCCATGAGACTTGCACTTGGACCATAGTGCAGCCCAGTGGAAAGAAAGGTTGAGAACCACTGCTATAATCAAACACACCTGATTCAACTCTTCAGGTTGTCAGAAGAAACTCCAAGACTCAAAATGAATCTGTCAGATTAGAAAGATGCCCAGGACATGTACTGTTATTATAGATATTAAAAATATTTACTAGAGGAAGATGACATGTTAAACCCACAAATGTTTCTGAAAACATCACAACTGTGGCATGTCTAAAAAAAAAAAAAAAAAAAAAACAAAAACAAAGAATCTTACATTAAACCGCTGGATCCCAGGAAGACATTCAGAAACATTAAGAGGCCTTTGATAATGGTGTTGGACCCATTTTATGTTAAGTGTCTTTAACTGCTACATTTAAATTAATAATTTGATACAAGGCACTTATTGTGTGCATATGAGTCTTCCTATTTAATTCAATGTAAAAAAAATAAAAAAACTGATCACTGAAAGATTCAAAAGTGGTTATTTTATTGCATCGCTACAAAAACCCTTTTGGAAGATTTAAGTGTAAATATTATCAAGCATCAAATAAAAACAATGCATCATTTCTGCTGCACATCTGCTTCACTGGTTTCCCTCCCCCTCTTCCCCAGGGAGCCGTTCAGTCTCCTGCCACAGACGTGGAGTAGTAATGCCAATCACACAGCAAGCGATTCTCTCCCCAGTATTCCCACTGCGTTTGCTCTCCTCGTCTGACCCCATTCCCAGATCATCCTCCTTCTCATGAACCACCACCGCGCGTCCCAGAACTGAGTGACCCCCGAACAGCTTGGCGTCTGGGAGCTTCTGGAACTGCCTTATAACTCCTTGCTCGGGAACAAAGTTGCCCAGGTCTCCGAGATGATCGGGATGGTCAACCTCCCACGGATTGTAGTGATGACCAGCAGTGACGCAGCCTTGACTGAGGTCTCCATACTGATGGATGTGGATGGCGCGCGCTTGCCGATCATCGGCAGGCAAACCACGGAGGTTGAGCTTCACTTCTAGAGTGCCATTGGGAAAGACCTGCTTGAAAAGCACCTGCCCAGAGATCTGTGGCTGGCTGGCTGGTAAATTAGGGACGGGAGTTACTTCACAAGTGCCGTAGATTGTGTTGTTGAACTCCACGACTTCTGGCTTTGGAGCTTCGACGATCTCAAGAACAGGACTGTCAGAGAGCTCTCCACTTTGTATATGCAGCACCAGCAACATCAGAGGCAATTGTAGGATGATTTTCTCCATGTTGCCGTTTAAAGCCTAGAATGAAGAGTGGAATCAGTGAAATCATGCAATTCTAGGAACGCAGTATTTTTGATAGAGGTGCAAGTCAAGAAAATAGTTCTAGCGAGCGCACAAAGTTCAGTTTTGTTCTCTTCTTTGCATTCGGCAAATTTCAAAGCTTTCTTCCAGGGAGCTTTGTGAGGGGAAGATGCATTAGCTTGAAATAGCACAGCCAGATTAGATTGCATTAAGAGCAAAATATCACAACCGTATGAAAACTTTTGAATTGCGGTGTACACTTGTGAAAAACAAACGCACTTTATATTAAATGTGCACTTGTAGTGTGCTCCAAATCTTGCAGGGATATTTAAAAATAAAAAACCTGTACTTGCAAATAATATAAAATCAAATAAGTCCACTTAAGTTAACACACTTAGGTACACTTAAATTGAGCCAATAATGTCAAATTAAGTTACTTCAAAGTAAATTTTAAATTAGATTATGTTTTAATCTTTTATTGTGCACAACAATCGCTTAGCTCAGATCACATCAAACCACGCATATTATTATTATTATACTTTGTTCTCAAATTATTAATGTTAACAACTTCACTGAAACAACATTTCAGTCACGTACACGCGTTTCATTAACAATCCTTTCTGGATTACAATCCGCCATCAAAATGAGAAGTTTAATGATTCCAGCTGCTGAAAGAAGAGGCTATAAATGATCTGCCACCTGCTGCATCCTCACATGAGATACAGCTACTAGCCGGGACTCCTTTGTGTTCACACACGTGACGTAATGACGCAGAGACGCACGGCGGCGTGCTCATATTTCCCGCCAAAACCTACCAGTGCAACTCACACTAGAACACATTACTACAAGCTCACCGTGAACCGGGCTAAAGTAAGGAGATAGTTGTGAACACTGGCTGCTTATGTACTTGCTCACATTGATTTCGGATAATTGATAACCAAAAAAGTTACGGACTGCAGCTTTTAGAAAAGATTATAAAAAAAAAAAATCAGCGATACCGTATGATATTAAACATTATATCGTGAGAATTTAACCATATCTCCCAGCCCTATCCTCATGTTCTAGCCCAGGCTGAATGGCGCTGGTTCACACAAACACACACGCTGCTCTTATCGGGTCACATAATTTTACTCCGTAAAATATACCTAACACATTACTTTATACCACACACACACCACACACCACACACCCACAAACACACACACAACACACACACACACACACAACACACCACACAAACATCACACACACACACACAACACACACAAAACACACACACACACAAAAAACACACAACACACACACACACACACACACTACACACACACACACACACACACACCCACACCCACACACACCACACACACACACACACACACACACACACAAACACACGGCTGTCCTGTGTTTGTGTGATATTGTTCTGGTCGGAGAATGCGGCGGCGAACCAGAGCTTCTTCTTTTATATCCGCGAGTCACCGGAAGAGGATCGTGTGAGGTCATGTGACCGGAATAAAAGCAGCTCTCGCGCACATGAACGAGTCAAAACGCCACCGCATCCAGAACAATATCACACGAACACAGGTAAACCATACGTTTAAACTCCTCTTACGTTACATTTCAATGTAATTCAGGTGTAATGTAAGTGTGTTATGTTATTTTAAATTAACTCCTTTTTATATAGGCTAGGCTATTACTTTGTTATCTGCAAGTACAGTTTTTTTTCTTTTTAAATATACCTGCAAGATTTGAAGCACATTTAATATGAAGCGTGTTTGTTTTTCACAAGTGTACACAGCAATTACAAATATATATTTTTTTTCATACGGTTGTGATATTTTGCTCTTAATGCAATCTAATCTGGCTGTGCTATTTCAAGCCAATGCAGCTTCCCCTCACAAAGCTCCCTCGAAGAAAGCTTTGAAATTTGCTGAATGCAAAGAAAAGGATGAAAACTTTTTTTTTTTTTTGAGAAATTGTCGCGCCGCTTTAGAGAACTCTATTGCGCCGGTCACCATCCGACCCCCCATCCTCACGACTACCCCTACCCCAACACCATCACACACCAATTCCCCCTATAATTTCATTGACCTCTTTTAGTTTTTTGTTGCACCCTCTATCAAAAATACGCATTAAAGAATTGAATGATTTCCAATGAGCTAACTAGTCATGGCCTAGGATTGTTTACGGACAACATGGAGGAAAATCAGCCTACAATTGCCTCTGATGTTGCTGGGGGTGCATATACAAGTGGGAGGAGGACCCGGCACCGACCCCCCAGGGGGAGGAGAAAGACGAGAGAGGGTTAGGAGCCCTCCTACGAGGGGGACGGGAAAAGATAGGGGCGTCGAGGGGAGCCCTAAGAGGCGATGACGGGGGGAGCTCTCTTGACAAAACAGAAGTCCTGTTTCTTGTGAGATAGTTCGAAGCTCCCAAAGCAGAACAAGAAGTTCGTTGGAGAGGTTTCCAACAACACCAATAATCTACGGCACCTTGTGTATAGGGTTAATAGTTGCTTTTCCCGGTCCGTATAAATGTTTGATCACAACTATAGTCGTATTGTCCGTTTAAAAGCACCACAGCATTGTCATATTTTTTTTTTTTAACTCATTTATCCCAAAACCTGGGAAAAAAAAACTAAAATTTAAAAAAAAAAACCTGGGGTGTTTGGGATATTAGCGTGGTTCTTTCTTTTTTTTTGTTTCAAGAAGGGTCTTTACCAATTGCACTCTAGAAGTGAATGCCGTCCTCCACCCCCTCTGTGGGTTTTTTGCCTGTGGGCTTTGCCGCATGATGTCGCGGTTTTTCATGTGTGGCAAGAACTTATGCACTTATCCACGCGCCATCCACAGCAACCAGTATGTTTGCGACCCTTGTGTCACCTGCAGTGTCAACAGGGTGGCTTGTCACCTGCGTTAATTCAGTGATGAATCCGTGGGAGCGTGCTACCGTACTCTCATCGTCTCACCGACTTCATCTGACACTGGAGACCGGGGATCTGTACACTTGTTCCCGAGAAAGGAGAGTGATTGCCTCCTTTATATCTAATGGCGATTAGTGAATGTTCAGTTGTGGTAAAGGCTCCAGAAATACTCGATCCGAAATCGTGAACGTTCAAAGAGGTGTTTGCAAGAGACTGAAAAGAGATGAAGGTTCTCGATCGCATGCCAGACGACCCCAACAACCACCCACCCAACCCCTCCCATGCCTGACGGGGTTAGGTGAGCTTGAGACTATTCTCCCCTCCTGCTGGCTAGTGGTGGTTGTGGGAAACCATGCAAGGAAGGGTATTGTGGTTGTATGTTATTGTGTTGGTGTATAATGAGGGTTGTATAAACCCACTTTGAAATCCCACCAGTGTCATTTGCCGGAATACAAAAGTGATGATCAAGGCTGTTGGGTAGGGGGGGGTTCTCAGTTGTTTATTTCAGGGATGCAGGTTGGGAACAATGGAAAAACGGAAGAGGAGCAAAGCCCGAATGCAATTTATACTCAAGAGGTTTATGGGATTTTTATTTACGACGCTGCAGTGTTGGTTTCGTGAAAATGAAGCTTTGCTCGATGTGTGTTGAGTTGAGAGGTTTTCCTTGAATGGAGTAATGGAATGCGCGGGAATGGGCGAAGTGCCATACAGTGTCCTGCAACTGAGGTGCTTTGGTGTATAACGGAATGGGGGTGTGGGTTGTTCGAGTTGGATGGAGAAGTTCATTTGCGTCTCTGAGGTTGGCCCGAGACGGGCGAAGGTAAAACGCAGTGGGAATTACATGGCGCGGTCCCGTGAGCGAACGGATTAGAAAATTTCGCGCTTGCTGTGTGATTGGCATTACTACTCCACGTCTGTGGCAGGAGACTGAACGGCTCCCTGGGGAAGAGGTGGAGGGAAACCAGTGAAAAAGATGAGCGGCGGATCTGGAGCAGAAGAAATAATGCATTCTGTTTTTGATGCTTGATACTGTTTACACTAATAAAGCTTCCAAAAGTTTTATTTTTTGTAGCAATGCAATAAAAGAACCATTTGTGAATCTTTCAGTGATCAGGGGTTTTTTTTATATATATTTTTTTTTTTACATTGAATTGAAATAGAAGATCCTCAATAATGCCACCAGTAAGTGCTTTATATAAAATTCTTAATGTAAATGTCGCCTGTTAAGACGCTTAACATAAAATGGGTCGTTTTCTTTTCTCGTGACTCTGTGGGGAGATTATTAGCACGCGTAGTTGCGGTGTTTTGGATGGCGATACTGTGCCCGCGCCGACCCCCTCCCGCGTACCCCGGTACAGTCATGGTGATCTGTTCCTGTCCTGTAATAATTACCATATTAAATCATTGCCTCTATGGTTATGTACGAATATGATTTTTCCGGGTTCTTACACACCTATTATTACCCCGGTTTTATTGCAGGTTAAAGATTGATTAACCAACTGCAGTGATCACAGGCCTCTTTTAATGTTGTCTGAATGGTCTTCCTGGTGGATCCAGTTATTTTAAAATCAAGTCCATTTTTTTTATTTTTTATTAAGTATTATTTTTTTAATAGCCCTGCAATACACCGCCGATGGAGTTATTGTCGTTTCTCAGAACGTCTTTTCCCCCACCACCCATCAGCGCCTGTGGTGTTGCGACGCGGCTCAAGCAGCCACGCCTGCTCGACACTTCGCGCCTCTATCGGAAGTCCCGCCTGTATGTCCTTGTGCACCTTCCCTACCTTGCACACACCAGCCGATTTCCGACCATGTGGGCCCATCATCTGTCGCTTCACTGGACCTATTTTGCCTCTTTTATGTACATCTGCCAGTTGACGCTTCACACTCGCCCTCCCTGCGCTGGCTGTGTTCCTTTAACTGCCACTCACCCCCCCCCCGGGGTCTGTTTCCACACGTGTGGCGCATTCCCGTTCCCCCCTCCCTCGTTAGTGTTCCACCCCCTATAGTACTGCAACACTCCCCACAACGGCCCCTCGCCGCACCGCCCCGCCCCCCCGTTGCCACTGCCGACTCCCCCCTCTCCCTCCCCCTGGAGCTGTGTTTGATTAGGGTGCCCCCACGCGCCCCGGGCCCCACCTTCCCCCACCCCTAGCCCCCCCCCTGTGCCCCAGCTTACCCCCACCCATTAGACCCTGGCTCCCCTCTCCTTGACTTGCCCTCCCCACTATCCGGCTGTTTTATCGCCGTATTCCATCCGGCGTGCTGTCTTCCACCTGCACCCCACCCACACCCATCCCCACTATGCTATGGCCCCTCTTCTCCCTCTAGAGCTTTGCATCGCCCGGCCACACATAAGCCACAATCTACACATTAAAAGCCTCCTATCGCAGAAACCCTATAGGACCACCCTTACACTGTCTCTCCCCCCCAGAACTGCCCTCCAGTCAGCTTCAAAGACTATCCGCCCTACACTTGTCATACAGCTGTAGACACACCTATTTATCCTGATGCTTTATCGTGACCTGTCACGTTCTTCTAACCGTAGGTTCTTGCGACTCAGGGACCTGATGGCACACAGGTCTTGCTGTGTCGTACGTGCAAAAATCAGCTCAGTTAAAATAGTTTTTTTCTCCACACATTGAACGGCATGTACGGTTGTCGCTGTCTCACACGCTGCAACTCCAAATACGACCCCCGCAAAGATAGCTGCACTACTCAGGAACATCTATAGATGGCCGGGCAACGTGTAGAATAAACATAAGAAGATTAACTAATCCAAGACACACCACAGACATCTGTACTTTATTGATATTTAGTGACTCCGTCTCTCTATCAACGGCACCACACGTCGCATCCAGATTTCTTTGTTATCAGATTTTTTACTATTTTGAATGAAGACGTGCACACGGCAAAACAAAAGGGGGAAAAAAGTCATGCATATTTTGTATCCTGAATGGAAATATTGGGGCGGCAAAGCACATAAAGTTAGGCTGTCTCGATGTGCAAATGCGAATAACACTTCATGTTTTCGATGTGAGCCGCTTCTTTATGTATTCACAATCACTTCGCTCACAGACCCCACACAGTGACCTTTGTGTCTTACCATGCATGCCCAGAAATATTATTGCAGTGGAACCAAATTGGCGATCAGACCGTCTATTTGTGGGATTGATGTTGTTGTGTACACGGATGTTGGCGCGGGGCACAGCGAATGGTAGAGGGACACTGAGTACGTTAAGCACCGTAAAAAAAGAATAAACAAGTAATGTTGACTCTCTCGACTATCTTTTGGAGAACGGGCCGATGAGGTGACGGACATCCGCCGCGACGAACTCCAGTGCCTTTTGATATATGGGAGGACAACGTTCGTATTGGTATGAAGAAAATGCTTAGTTTCAGAAAAGTTAAAAGGATGGCAAAACAGAAAATAAAAAAAACATTACAAGCAGACATTTCAGTTGACAGATGAAGGCTTTATTACTAAGATTGTCCACCAGATGAAGTCATAGGATAACAAATCTTTTAACACTAATCTTGAGATCAATCTCAATCTATCAGAATGACGAATAAATGCTTAGAATGAGTTGGTATGTACTGTACTGTCAGTATTCTTTAACACAATTATTTTAGAAATGCCTACAGAGCATATATTTTCCTCTCTTTAATTTTATATATCATTAAAAGTGTTTATATATCCTAGCTTCTCTCACTCATAGGATAAGAAATATTTTAAGCCTAATCTTTTACTGCTCAGTTCCATTAGTTAGAATGACAAACGAATACATAAAATAAGTTGTATATGTACTGTACTGGTAATATAGTTATAATTATTTCACAAATGCTTATAGATCATTAAAATCATTTTTAATATTTATGTTTTGTTTTGAGATTTTCTTTTATGTATCATAAAAAGAAATGAAGGTCTCATTGTGAACATTAGTGCATGAATTACTAACCAATGGAAACATGATTTCTACGACAGCGATGTAAGCGGTCGCGTTTTTTAATGCAGAATAGCAAAGCTTGGGAAAACACGATCAAAGCTCAATCTTAACATTTTAAATAAGTGTATGAGTAAGTTGAACGGTTTAAGCATATTTGAAAATCTGAACATTACAATGGTTAACGCACTACAGACTCCAGTTAGACTCGCCGTTAGCCGAGAGCCCACCAAACGGTGTGGACGCCGAGAGCTGCTTTTATTCCGCGTTCACCATGACCTCACACGATCCTCGCACGGTGACCGCCGGATTACTGCTGATAAAAAATGAAAGCGAAGCTATAAGCTCAGTGGTTCGTACTTTGACAGCGGAGCTTAATCCATGACGAGTCGGAGCTAACGACACCTGGGACTTTGGCCTCTCAGAGAAACATATCAAACACAAAACAGTACAGCCCGGTGTGTGTGTGTTCGTGTGTGTGTTAGTGTACTGGTGTGTATGTGTGTTTGGTGTGTGTGTGTGTGTGTGTGTGTGGGTGTGTGGTGTGTGTGTGTGTGTGTGGTGCTGTTGCGTGTGTGTATGGTGTGTGTGTGTGTGGTGGTGAGGTGTGTGTGTTAAAAAGTAGAATGTAGTTTAGGGTAAATTATTTACGGGAGAATAAAGGCAGTTGTGAGAACGGAAGGAGAGAGCAGCGTGTGTGTTTGTGTGAACCAGCGCCATTCAGCCTGGGCTAGAACATGAGGATAGGGCTGGGAGATATGGTTAAATTCTCACGATATAATGTTTAATATCATACGGTATCGCTGATTTTTTTTTTTTATAATCTTTTCTAAAAGCTGCAGTGCGTAACTTTTTTTGGTTATCAATTATCCGAAATCAATGTGAGCAAGTACATAAGCAGCCAGTGTTCAAAACTATCGCCTTACTTTAGCCCAGTTCACGGGGAGCTTGTAGTAAGGTGTTCTAGGGGAGATGCACGGTAGGTTTGGCGGGATTTTTTTAATTTATTTTTATTTTTATTAGATTTAAACGACATATACAAAACAATACAAAGCCAGGGTAACAAAGGTAAAGAAAAAAAAAAACT
>JADLZN010001940.1:0-16610 GCA_018155175.1 Sinocyclocheilus anophthalmus
GCAGCGGTGGCACAAACCATAATTTGTTAAAAACCTTACATAAATTTGTTTTAATAAATTTGTTAACTTAAGCATTGTATATAGTGAATATAGTTTAAATCTCTGCATTAAAAATTTAAATAATAATAAAGATGATAAAGACGAATAAAATCACAAACTCAGTTGTAACCAATAGGTAAGAGTAATGTTCTGCAGTAACACACGTTCACTTTGATCACAGTCACGTCTTACTGTCATTTCTTTATCCTGTAAAAGGCTGTTGAAGCGTCTGATATTTATATTCAGACAATTACACGCTGTTATCCCCTTACAGTTCCTACTCTCATAAAATACTCGCAATGCATGTTGACCTTTAAACCTTCATTTAACTTTCAAAAACAGATATTTCAGCACAATAAATGTTTTTGCACTGATTATTAATTGTCTCTGTTTCCGTCTGTGCGTGTGCACGCGGCCGCCGCTCTTTCAGTAAAGATTTCAACTTAACGCAGACTGTCAGCATGGACCTTTATGCAAAAATGGAAATGCTCGTGTGAATTTGTGACATTTATACATAAGGATATGACCATAAACTAAAGGTTTTTGCGCTGAGGACGCACATGCGCCATCTGTCAAAGCGCCTGACACTAATGCATTAGCTTAAAGCCTAAAATAAAGAATTCTCATGTTTTGGGCAGCTTGGATCACGCATCTTTCCCGCAGCATCTCATTCAGTTTCATCTGCTATTTTTAGATGCATTTTGTCCATAGAAATGTGTAATTCAGTGCTGTAATTTGACGCAACTGCTGAAGTTGGACGTCCACTGAGGGCAGACCCGACTGATCGATAATGAGAATCGTTGTCAATAAATTTTCATAATCGATTTTATCAATTAGTTGTTGCAGCCCTAGTATGAATGAAACCAAATTGTGATTTCCTGCAACTGCTCTCCATCAGTGCATCAGTATTTAGTAAGTGGGTCACAGGACAGAATCAGTATGCATTCACAGTGAAGGGGTGTGACATACACTGAAGCAAATGGTTAGTTTCGCCCCTGCTCCTGCATGACACACTAACCTAGGGTTGTGCCGATAGACGATAGTATCGATGATAGTCAGAGATATCGCCTGTGGCTGATGCCTTTGATGATAACAATACTTTTATTATTATTAGGCTAGTATTATCATCTAATTAATATTAGGGCTTATTTGTTGCATTAGGCCTATATTTCTTTTTCCGCGTTTTTACAGTATTGCGCATTATTACCAATCACACACGAGTCTGTTGAGCTTATTAATGCAATGGCTAATCAGAGGCGTTCAGATGAGTCATCACTGAAACAGCGGAGTTCCATTGTTCAGCGCACGCTGACTGAATTCTGACTCGCAAATTCATCATAAACAAAGTGCAGATGTACGTACGATGTAAGTATAAGAGATTTATTCATCATACAGTGTAGCTTCACTGATTATAACGGGAGTGTTTTTTAAAGTGCATATACTCGTGCTAGACTGAGCTTGTGATGTTGTTCTTTGGTAATGTTCTTTGCTCGCTTTTTGTAGCTACTTTTTGAATAACTGAGGAAATGTAAGCATTATAATTAGTAACTTAACGATGTTTCCATTAATTTGTTATCATGTTAAATACAAATTCAGTCATATTAAAAACATTAGCCTGCTTTTAGCCTTGCGCTGGAGTTGGTTCACTTTCTTGCAATGAAACCAAGTAAATAATTACATAAATTAGCACGATAATATCGTTTTATCGGCCATCTCACAGGCTGATGATTTGAAAATTGAGCATATCGCCCAACACTATACTCACCCACACAGAGGATATTGAAGCAGAAGCCATGGTTGACGGACTTGTTGACCAGCTGGTCCGGCATGCTGTCAAAGCCAACATGACCTGAGAGTGGGACGGCACGTGCACCCTCTCCCTAAGATAAAATAGAAGCAAACCATATGAATTCAACAAGCATGATGACTTTCACCAAAAAAAGATCATTTGCACACAGTTTCTCAGCAATGCAAAGCCTTTGTAAGCACCCTCATTCATGAGGATGCAAAAAAAGAAACATTGTCAACTTAGTAAGTAAAAGTACATAACATGCACCTTGTGGACACTATGTAAGATCTTTGACAAATTGTAATACTATGGTGCAGATCTCAAAGGTTCAGCTCTATGCACTTCCTCTTTCCTGTCTGATCTCAACGGTTGAAACCACATTCAGGCAGATAGACACGTAAACCTTTTTGCAGTCACAGACAAATGTTACCGTTACCAAGTAACACAGATTCCTATGAAGCAAAGCGGTTGTAAATAACATAACACAAATGTCAGATTTAGGCCATATTATACTACAGCACTTCCTCTACCATTGTTCACACAGGTCTGAAACCTGGCCTGCCAAAACTCTGGCAGGAAAGGCTTTCTGCCCACATTTACAGCATATCCTCTGGTGTGTGGGTGTTTGCATATGTGTGACCTATGCGATGAGCAGAGCGAATGTGCCAAATCATTCGATTTCTGCTAAAATAATACAAATGAAGAGTGAGCATTCAATCAGCACAGGTCTAATGTAATAAAGTGCCATTATCCAAATGGAAACATTAAGTTAAACTGCAATGAACGGTCATCAAGTGCATTCATTTCAGTGAGAACCAATCAGCCCAGATGATCAGTTCTGTTATGAGGATTACGGAGGAATAACACGAACCATAAAATGCACATTTCATTAACTGCAAAACAAGCAACTAGGAAAGGTCAGACTGTGAGAGCATCTTATTGACTGAACAAACAGTCACAATCTGACCCACATGTGCAACATTCCCAAACCAGACAACCGTAAGGAGTCCAAAGGGGGGTCATCATGACAGAAACACCCCACTGGCTGCTCTGTAACCAGAACATACTGGTTCAAACCCCTGGTTTGTGTAAAGACTGATATAGATGTCATTTGTGATATCTCAGTCACAGCCTTTGAGCTCAGTCTCGAGCCTGCTGCCTCATGTTAGCTACATATTCACATTAGAGACGCCAGAGTGAACAGAACACAAGCTGCTACAAAATACATCTGAAATTGTTTTATATGCCAGTTTCTGACATTAATGTACGAAATACTTCATGAAAGACAACGCCCAGCGTGCTGAGGAGATACAAGGATGCTAATGCAACTAAATATAACGGTACCAGACGCGCTAGAATTAAATAGAATTTACAATACAATACAATACAATTAACTTAAACTGTCAATTAAACTGTCGTTTAATACAATACAATGTGACTGTATCTTTTTTATCGTTGTTTGTGAAAATCCATCAATCGTGGTCACTTCAAACCGTGGTGTTCGTGCGTTATTGTTGGCCCTCAACTTTAAGCCATTTCCCTCAAAACAGCTGCATGTAGATAGCTGTACTGAGTAAAATGTGCACATAAATGTGATTATATATTCTAATCGTGTACACAAACAATAACAGCCGTTTAAATATTGTATAATTAATCAGTTTGTTGATAATGGGCCACTACGTTCACGAATATCGAAACCTAACGTAACTGGATTATTCTACTAATTGTCACACCCGCTAAAATATCTGGTACCAATTCACCAGTCCAGCTTGGTAAACCCAAAGCACATCTTTGTAATAAAACAGTGCTCTTACCGCTTGTCGCGCTATCTCAGTGGCCGCCATGGTTCTCTCCTGCATCAACCCTTCTCAGGAAACTGCAGCACGCACGCAGAGAGAAGCGACAGCGACGAACTCAGATACGATGGACTGTACCATTCATGACCGACGCCATGGCGGCTTCTGTTGTTATTGTAATTTGTTTTTAATTGTAATTGTATACGAATTAACGTATAGCCAAAATACACATAGTTTGATAGTTACAACACCCAAACAATCATGATAATCAAAATATCGCATCACACTATGTCCCCCATTTCATTAAATGGTATAGTCCTCTTCATCTTCAGCTCAACCGCTAAAATGCATATTTCTAGGTCTAACAACTACAGTAAAGTATGACTGAATGGCGTAAAGGTGCACTTTTCACAGAATATGTCTTAAATATTCAAGATTTCAGCCAGTTACGATTATGAAGTAAATATGTCACATAGGTCTACTGACTTTAAATGAGTAAGTAAACCTACATATTAAATCATATGGAATTAAGCAGGGCTAAAGGTTCTCTTTTCCCTCCTTCTCGGTTCCACCAGTGTCGTGGGTCTGAAGACAAGCGTTGGTTTAGTCAGTGGTATTTGAACTTTAGACTTTATCACGGGGAGGGTTTGGACGTCGAAACGGCCACGGGAGAAAAACCAGTAGGGGGTCAATCTTCAACTGGCTGGCAGGAGCCGCCACTCAGAGGTCATGTGACCAGTGGCTGGTGGCAGCTGTCAGTCTGATTCTGGCAGGTCACGTGACCTGCCGGTGGCAGCTGCCAGTCTGATTCTGGCAGCTGCCATTGGCTGGTGGCAGCTGCCAGTCTGATTCTGGCAGCTGCCAGTCTGGTGGCCGCTGCCAGTCTGATTCCTGGCAGGTCACGTACCTGCCATGGCTGGCTGGCCGCTTTCAGGCATCCGCTGTCGAGCTGCGATTATACCGCCTACCTATCTCTCGCCCTGCAGGAAATACACTATTTTCAATAATTAATATATTTTTATGACTCTTGACCTTTTAGTTTTTTTTCCCCAACTAAAGCAGTCAAATGAACGTGATCACGGCTGGTTGCTTACTGACGCTTTGTTGGACGCTCAACCAGCCAGTCTCTGCTGCCTCTCATTCCAAGGAAATAATTCTGATTTTATTTTTGTTATTTCTACATTGTTTTTGTAAACAACTTTGAGTCAATTAATATATTATTTGCGTTCATGTCCTCCTATAACAGTTTCCTCCAGTCAGACTTTTTAAGCTATGAGTATGCCTATCCGTTCCCCACCACTCCTGCTGCAAGGAAATGCATAATTTTATAAATGTGAATATGTTCTTTTGAACGTATTTTTAATATAATATAGGTTTAAGGAGGTTTAATTAGTAGTCTAATGGCCGTGATCCCGGTTGGTGGGTTACTGCTGCTTCCGTCCAGCCAGCTGCCAGTTTAACGACTCTTACTGCAATTAAATTAATTGTTTTATTATTTTTTATGTATTCTTATGAATGTACTCTTTTATATCATAGGCGTATAATGGAGGTTTATCCTGAATAAAGGAGACAAATGGCCGTAATCCCGACTGGTGGGTCTGACGCTTCTCTGGCCGCTCAGTCCAGCCAGTGGCAATTGAGCTCTAATTTTGACGCGTTCTCTACCACTCTAGCTGCAAGGAAATGCATTACTATTATTATTATTATAAAGATATTCTCATTAATCTATTCTTTAAGATCATATATGGTTTAGGGGGTTTTATCCTGATTTAAGTGGTCAAATGATCGTGATCCCAACTGGTGGGTTGCCTACTCTTCAGTCTAGCCAGCTGCTATTGAGCTGCGAGTTTAACGTGTTCCATATGACTCTCACTACAATTTAATTCATTTTTTTATTATTATTAACGCATTCGTGTGAATCTATTATTTTATATGATTGATGTTTAAGGAAGATTCATCCCGATTAAAGCCGTCAAATTGCCGTGATCCTGACTGGTGGTTTACTGACGCTTCGCTAGTCGCTCATCCAGCCAGTCACTGTTAAACTTAAAGATTATCGTGTTCTACCACTCCCGTTGCAAGAAAATAAATTATTTTATTATTATGTATAGGCTATATTCATATTAATCTATCATTTTATATGTTATACGTTTTAGGGAGGTTTATCCAGATTAAAGTGCTCAAATAACTGTTATCCTGACTGGTGGGTTACTGACACTTTAGTCCAGCCAGCCGCTATGAAGCTGCCAGTATAACACATACCACTCTCTCTGCAAGGAAATATATTATTTTATGATTATGAATTCATTCTTATGGGTCTGTTCTTTTACATGATCGGCATTTTAGGGAGGTTTATCACAAATAAAGTGTTCAAATGGCCGTGATCCAGACTGGCAGGTTATTGCCGCTTGCACTGGCTGCTCAATCGGCCAGCCGCAAGAGCGCTCCGAGTTTAGCCTACCACTGTCTCTGCAATTACCTATTATTATTTTATGATTATTAATATATTATTATAAGTCTAGTCTTTTAAACTGTGGACATTTTAGGGAGGTTTATCACAAATAAAGTGTTCAAATGACCGTGATCCGGACTGGTGGGTTACTGCCGCTTCAGTGCAGCCAGTCACTTTCAGCTCCGAATTGAACGGGTTCCATATCACTCCATAAAACATCGAATATGTAAAAGAATAAAGTCATATGAACAGATGTACAATAAAAAATTTATATTATTATTCCCGTATAGAGTGGAAGGAGAGCAACATGAATCTGCCATTAATCAATGGTTCCTGACAGTGGACTTCAAGCCGCCAGGCAGCCAACCACTGGCAGGTCACGTGACGTGCCAGAATCAGACTGCCAGCTGCCAATGGTCACTGGTGCTGCCAATCAGTTAGGGATTGAACCCCTAATGGAGTTTAAGTTGGCTTTCTTTTATATAATTATTAAAAAGCATTGCAGTTTGTCCTGTTGTCGCTGAAATTACTTTATGAGAAAGATTCTTGTTATTGGGATAATTCACGTTTTAATAGGCATTTGTATACTTTACATTATTGCATAACAAATGTTATTACATAACATAAATCGTAAAATCGTCACAACTAGTGGCAGTATCCATACAAATTAGAATGATTTCCTTGGAATGAGGGGCAGCAGCGGCTGGCTGGTTGAGCGTCCAGCGAAGCGTGAGTAAGCAACCAGTCGTGATCACATTCATTTGACTGCTTTTATTGGGGAAAAAAAACGAAAACGTCAATCATACAAAATAATAGAGTCATAAGAATATAGTCATAGTAATAAAAAATGTATTTCCTTGCAGTGAGAGTGATAGGGAACGCGTTATACTCGCAGCTCAGCAGCGGCTGGCTGGTTGAGCATCCAGAGAAGCGTCAGTAAGCAACCAGTCGTGATCATGTTCATTTGACTGCTTTAATTGGGATAAACCCATCTAAAACGTCAATCATACAAAAGAATGGAGTCATAAGAATATATTTATAATATTAAAATAGTGTATTTTCATACAGCGAGAGTGATAGGGAATGCGTTATACTCGCAGTTTAACCGGCTGGGTGGATTGAGAGTCAGTAAGCAACCAGTCGTGATCCCATTCATTTGACTGCTTTAATTGGGATAAACCAACCTAAAACATCAATCATACAAAAGAATAGAGTCATAAGAATATATTCATAATAATAAAATAATGTATTTCCTTGCAGCAAGAGTGATAGGGAACGCTTTATACTCGCCGTTTAACCGTGGCTGGCTGGATTGAGCCGCGAGTGGAAGCGACAATCAGCTGGCAGTTGAGATCACGGCCATTTGGGCACTTTTTTTGTAATAAGCCTCTATAAAATGTCCACAAATTAAAAGACTAGACCCATAAGCATATATTAATAATCATAAAATAATATATTTAATTGCAGAGACAGTGGTAGGGAACGCGTTAAACTCGGAGCGCTCTTGCGGTTGTCTGACTGATCCGCCAGTGGAAGCGTCAACCAGCTGACAGTTGAGATCACGGCTATTTGGGCACTTTATTTGTAATAAGCCTCTGTAGAATGTCGACAAATTAAAAGACTAGACCCAGTGTCGAATTATATGTAATAGGCATAAATCCAATCTTTCCTTTGTAGAGGACCAGTGTAGAGAAACGCGTTTTAAACTCCACGGAGCGCGCTTGCGGTGGCCTGACGGATCCGCCAGCGGACAGGCGCAACCAGCTGACAGCTTGGTTCACGGCCATTGGGCACTTTAATTAACATACGCCTTTATAAAAGGTCCGACAAATTTAAAGCCGATACCCATAGAAATATATTAATAAGCATAAACTATAATCTCCTTGTAGAGACAGTTGTAGAGAACGCGTTAAACTCGGAGCGCTCTTCCAGCTGTCTGACTGAGTGGCCAGTGGAAGCGACAATCAGCTGCCAGTTGGGATCACGGCCATTTGGGCACCTTATTTGCAATAAGCCTCTATAAAATGTCGACAAATCAAAAGACTAGACCCATAAGAATATATAAATAATCATAAAATAATATATTTCCTTGCAGAGAGAGTGGTAGAGAACGTGTTATACTGACAGCTTCATAGCGGCTGGCTGGACTGATCCGCCATGCGAAGGCAACAACCAGCCTGACGTTGGGACATCACGGCCATTTGGCCCTTATTTTCATACGCACTTTAAACATGTCCCAAATACGACTAGACCCATAAGATATATAATATCATAAAAAATATATTTCCTGTAGAGAGAGTGGTAAGAACGCCTTAACTCGGAGCGCTGCTGCAGCTGTCGTGACTGTTCCGCCATTGGAATCGACCAAACCTCTGACAGTTGGTCACGGCCTTATGGCTGTTTTATATAAGAAGCCTCATATAAAATGGCGACAAATTAAAAACTATACCCATAAGAATCTATTAATAATCATAAAAAATATATTTCCTGCAAGAGACCAGGTAGAAGAACGGCTTAAACTCTGAGCGCTCTTTCGGTTGTCTGACTGCTTGTCCGCAGTGGAAGCACAACCACTGCCAGTCTGGATCACGGCCATTTAAACACTTTGTTTGTGATAAACCTCCCTAAAATGTCTACAGTTTAAAAGACTAGACTTATAATAATATATTAATAATCATAAAATAATATATTTAATTGCAGAGACAGTGGTAGGGAACGTGTTAAACTCGGAGCGCTCTTGCAGCTGTCTGACTGATCCGCCAGTGGAAGCAACAACCAGCTGACAGTTGGGATCACGGCCATTTTGGGCACTTTATTTATAATAAGCCTCTATAAAATGTCGACAAATTAAAAGACTAGACCCATAAGAATATATTAATAATCATAAAATAATATATTTCTTTGTAGAGAGAGTGGTAGAGAACGCGTTAAACTCGGAGCTCTCTTGCGGCTGTCTGACTGATCCGCGAGTGGAAGCGACAATCAGCTGGGGTCACGGCCATTTGGGCACTTTATTTATAATAAGCCTTTATAAAATGTCGACAAATTTAAAGACTAGACCCATAAGAATATATTAATAATCATAAAATAATATATTTCCTTGTAGAGAGAGTGGTAGAGAACGCGTTAAACTCGGAGCGCTCTTGCAGCTGTCTGACTGATCCGCCAGTGGAAGCGACAACCAGCTGACAGTTGAGATCACGGCCATTTGGGCACTTTATTTGTAATAAGCCTCTATAAAATGTCGACAAATTAAAAGACTAGACCCATAAGAATATATTAATAATCATAAAATAATATATTTCCTTGTAGAGAGAGTGGTAGAGAACGCGTTAAACTCGGAGCGCTCTTGCGGCTGTCTGACTGATCCGCGAGTGGAAGCGACAATCAGCTGGGGTCACGGCCATTTGGGCACTTTATTTATAATAAGCCTTTATAAAATGTCGACAAATTTAAAGACTAGACCCATAAGAATATATTAATAATCATAAAATCATATATTTCCTTGTAGAGAGAGTGGTAGAGAACGCGTTAAACTCGGAGCACTCTTGCAGCTGTCTGACTGATCCGCCAGTGGAAGCGACAACCAGCTGGCAGTTGAGATCACGGCCATTTGGGCACCTTATTTGTAATAAGCCTCTATAAAATGTCGACAAATTAAAAGACTAGACCCATAAGAATATATTAATAATCATAAAATAATATATTTCCTTGTAGAGACAGTGGTAGAGAACGCGTTAAACTCGGAGCTCTCTTGCGGCTGTCTGACTGATCCGCCAGTGGAACTCTTGTTAGCAGCTGCCACCAGCCACTGACAGGTCACGTGACCTGTCAGTGGCGGCTCCTGCCAGCCAGTTGAAGATTGAACCCCGACGGCGATCCCCTGTCTGAGTCCTTGCAGTCGGCGGTTTTCTTTTCCTTTTCTTTTTCCGAGTATTATTCTAGCCGGTTCCCTGTTTCATACATCCCCCGCCACCTACTCCATCTCCCTAGTTCATTTCCTGAGCGGCCCTTCTCTCCACACGCTCCTGTCCATTCACAGTCCAGCTGTTGCCAACCACTTTGGGAATCGACATCTCCAGCCCACATCGCGAGCTGAACCCTTCACGCACAGGAACTTTTGACAGTCGGGGGCGGCCCAACGCAGCTTGTTTGTGTTAACAACTCTATGGCTGCTGGCCAAATCCTGCAGATCTGGCTGCTCGTCTGCTGACTGCGTTGTCTTTGCTGTTGTTGGCCTTCTCCCGAGAACAGAGAGTAAAGAGGTACGTTTTCTTTCTAAATGCCGTTAAAGATATAGCTTTTAACACGATCGTTAACAAATCTAAATGTGTTATATATTTCCTTAGTTGGTTCATTCTAAATAGTCAGTGTCTTTTTTTGTCCCTCATTAATGTGTAAAACAGTGGTAATGATAAGCTGATGCCAACATCTACAACGTGTTATTATAGGTGTAGCTAGTTCAGTAACTTTATTTGAACAGTTTTTTTCGTCGTCTTTATTTACAAGGATTTCGTTTGACCTGTGTTTTGGATGGATATTCTTCTGAAATGGCTAACCCAAGTTTGCATGTAAGTAATTAAAATATTTTGTCAAATCTTTATATAACTGACTAGTGATACTTTATTAATAACCATCTCTTGGATTAATCTACCTTTCTCCTACGCCTCGTGATGCTTTGTGCGATTTATGGGAGTGACTTACACTGTAAACAATCAGAGAAAAGTTCGCTCTTTGAACCAAAAAAACTGGGTCAATTTCCAATCTCTGAACAATTGGTTGTTCCTCAAAATCTGTATCCTCGTCTGATACAGCCTCACATATAAAGTTGGATACCTAATCTCGCCATCGTTCACCAGACAGTAGTTTGCTGTTTGCTGTGTTAGCTACTGAAATGAGCCGCGCTGTGAAACAGCAAATCAGAGCAGAGCTCAACATTATTATTCATGACCCTTCCTAATAAGGTAATAACAGACCATTTCATTCTAGCGACAAATCCTAGGGTTGTAAACGGACTTGTAAAACCGTTTCTGGACATTTTTTTCCCTAAGCCACATACCTTATATCAGAGAACAATTTAACATATTGTATCAATGCATTCTATGGCACCTTTAAAAGGAAATTTAGAAGCATATTTCAGCATACCATGATTAACCCCTAAAAGCTCAATTCTGTCCGCAGCCTACCGCATTCAAATATCTGGCGTTATAAAACATGTAGGATAATTTACAACTCATTCAGTCAAACGGATAATGATTATTTGTAGTGCAGCCTTTTGGTTTAAAATGATTTGTTTCAGTCTTTTTGAGTGGAACTTTTCAAAACCATATGTGCCTCCCATAATTTAAAACACAGCAGGCTTGCTAGGAAAAAAGGTAGCTGAAGGAAAATAAAGGATGAAGGTTTGAGTCACATCTCATGATCATATGCAGGATCCCTATTTTCAATAATTGTATCATGTTTTTTTCTTGTTTTTATATATATATTGTTTTTATATATTTTGTTTGTTATATATATTTCCTGGATAGTGTACTTTTATTTTGGTTAAATGAAGATGTCATTCATTTTATTAGTGGAATATAGAATAACAGCATTATTTTAAAGGCTTGTTTGCTGATACTTATTTGTCTTTGTGTTTATAGGACATTCTGAGATTTCAAATCTTTTCAAGACTGTTGTCCAAATTAGAATTAGCCCTCATAAGAACACCAGTTGATCTTGATTTCCTGGAATTTACATGTCGTCAAGAAATGTACCTATGTCAGACCCTGTCGAGACATGTTGAATCATCCAGGCCCTGCAGGAGCTCTTTTCACTCGTCAGACAGCAAATAGAACTTACCGCCCCACAGACAGAAGTAACTACCGTGGCTGGCAGGACAGGGCGTCCAAAAACAACATTGAAATGGAGACTTTGGCTGAGCTTTGTGAACTAAACCTCTCTGTACGCTACATTGCAAAACTTCTTCTTTCATGTCGCACTGTCCGTAGACGTATTAGAGAGTTTTGGTTTTCCCCGAAAACGTACAGTAACATCAGTGATCAAGACCTCAATAGATTAGTTGTCCAGATTAAAAATGAAATGCCCTCTGCTGGATACCGAATGGTCAAAGGTAGGCTTCAATCCATGGGGATTCACATTCAATGGAGAAGAGTAGCTGCTTCAGTGCACGAAGTGGATTTGATAGGAGTCCTATCCAGAATATACAGATTGGGATGTGTGGTACGCCACACATATTCTGTGAGAGGGCCCCTGTCTCTCTGGCATGTGGATACTAACCACAAGTTAATAAGGTTTTGTCACTAAGAGTATTTATTATTTATTAACATTAGATGAAAGAATCTATTTTTTTTTTTATTATGAAACATATAAACCCATTTTTGCACTGTATTAGTAGAAATCCAAATGCAACATTCTCATTTTGTGCTGCAATCTTTGCTTAATAGGTACAACATAGTAATTTTTGGAGCAGTGGATGGATACTCTAGGAAGGTAAGAGAAGTATGGTGTTTTCTTCCATCACTGAAGTTACCCTAATTTTTATATGATGGGTGGTTGTATCACTAAATTTATATGTTGCAGATAATGTGCTTGAAAGCTGCAACGAATAACCGAGGATCGACAGCTCTTAGTGTCTTCAAAGAGGCAACTGAACAATATGGTGTACCCTCAAGGCAGGTTTTTGAAAATAACAACCACTTAACACTTCACCACAAAAAGAACCATTTCTGTACATAAATGTTGCATGAACTTCAGAGTTTTATTTATTAATTTTTTTTTACTTTGAACTAGGGCTGGGTGATATGGCTAAACATATTATCACAATATCAATATGATATTTCTCGCATTTTCCGTTAATGGGGAAAGGAAATACTTTCCACGTGTTTAAGAATAAATATAGTATAATAATTTATACAACAGTTCTTTCTGGTTCTCGAATCTGATTGGCTGATAAGAGTGTGACATTAGAGTGATAACAGAACTCCAACAACCGTTTCACCATTTGTATCACTCCGCGCACAGTATTTCTCACAACAAGTGTCATGGCAGACACCCAAATCCACTAAAATGTATAAATAATGCTGTTTTTGTATCACGGAATGTAGTTTTAACAGATGTTGAAATCAATTTGTGAATCAGACGAAACCATGCCATTCATTCACATAGAGATACACAGAACATACAGACTTATTAATGACATGCACTGACTGGCTGCTGTCACCTTTATTTCTGCTGTGTGATAGACTGTTAAGATCAAATCTATACTGAGTAAAACACTTTCGCATACTTTTCATCTTCCGTTGACATAAAATTCATGGTGATCTCGATCTGATCCCGTTTATCACCCCAGCCCTAACATATTAAATTAAAAAGTCTCTTTCAAATGTTGTCTTTTAAAACATGTAGTGTAGATTACTTATTACAACATCACTGGTGACCTTGTATATATTACTGTGGTGGAATGTGTAACATAAAAGTCAGAATTATGAAATAATTAGTAATTATTCTAGTATTATAAATTAGTATTAACACGTAGGCAGGACAGTGCATAGCAGCAGATTATATAGAGCCATACGAGAAGATATTAATGGCAATTACTGGTTGGTTAAAGCACATTCCTAAAGCACAAGCAACGTTTTAAAGAGCTTGCAATCTAAGTAAGCATTCTTAAGGCAGTCTTAAAGGGATAGTTTGCCCAAAATTGAAAATTCTGTCAATTTACTCACCCCCCATGTCATTCCAAACCTGTATGACTGACTTTATTTTGTTGAACACAAAAGAAGGTATTTTGAAGGGAATGCTGGTAACCAAATTTGGTTCCCATTGATTTACATTGTATGGACAAAAAATACAATGCTAATCAATGTGTCCAAGTTCCCCCAGCCTAGTCACCATCCCAATCGCGTCACAAGTCCACCAGCCTAGTCACCATCCCAATCGCCAGCCAGTCACCAGCTCAGTCACCTTGCCACATTAAGGACTCCATTTCCCAGCATCCCGCCTGCTTCACACCTACACCTGATCTCCAATCAGCACACTTGCCACTATTCTCCTCATCACCTACTATATAAAAGTAGTCACCCTTCCCTCCCTTATGGTCTGGTCTCGTCGCTGTTACTACAAGCCACTTACCGGACTCACTTACCTGCGTTTCCCAAGTAATCATCTGTCTTCTGTCATCTTCCTCTGTGTTTCTGCAAGGAACTTCTTGAATCTCACCTGTATGTCTCCTAATGGTCTCTTTCCGTTTGCTGACAAATGGAAATCAAAACTGTTTGGTTAATAGCATTCTTCAAAATATCATCTTTTGTGAAGTCTCATCTATGTAATATAATAATCCCGTGCTTCAGTTAAGCAGCTTCTGTACTGCATCTGTCTTATGTTTTAGCCTCCAATTTCCTTTTATCCCCTCCCCCACGTAAGGCACTAACTCTATTACATAGTTTATTTGCTCTGCTCTCCTCCTCTGATATAGAGGTAAATTGTGTTCTCTTTACCCTCATTCTATTTAACATTCCTAATTCTTTATCTTTTTCTTAATTATCTTTCTTACAGAGTCAGAGCAGACCAGGGGGTGGAGAATGTGGAAATAGCAAAGTTCATGTTTTCAGTCCGTGGCACTGACCGTGGGAGCTTTATGTCTGGAAAGAGCGTTCATAATCGAAGGTGCGCCACATCACTTCACCATATACAGTGCACACATAATTATTATGCAAGTTGATATTCTGGTCTTATTTTTTTCTAAGCACATTTTACTAATTCCAAACCACATCAATCTTAATAACTACTATTAATTTTGTATTTAATAATTTGTACATGATATATAATTGTTAACAAGCGCTGAAAGTGAAAAATGCCTCAGGTGTGCATAAGTATTACGTAGGTTTTCTTTTATGGGTAAAATGCGCCAAAAAGAGTTTTAACTCACAATGAAAAGTAAAAAATTATTAATTATTTGAGAAATATTAAAAACTATTGCAATACAAAAATTGTAAAATTAAATCATGACCACTGGACAGCAAAATGCTCATTGACTATGCAAGGTCAGACAAAAACAGGTGAAGAAAAGATGCATGTTAACAGCAAAATAATTAGGAATTAAGGTGAAGAATCAGGTGTGAAACCACCAGGATCCCTTTAGTCTCCAGCACCACCATTTTCCAGAACTGAAGTCTGAATCCTGGAGTGAGTTGACACACTTGCTACTCCATACTTCAATATAAAACACTGCTGAATTCTGTAAAAAGTGTTTAAATGCTGTAATTGTGATTTTTTTATGTCTAAATATAAATCCATTAGCAAAACATGTGAAAATAACCATTTTACAAAGTGGAAATGGAAAATGAGACAATAAATGATCATCTGCTGCCATCTAGTGGTCATAGTGAGAATCATGGTATTAGTAGGCCTATTTGTTTTTCTGCCAGGTGAAATCTTGGCAGAAATCTTCCACTTAGCATGGCCAATTTTCCATGAATTACCTCTTTAAGTAAAAATGAAATGCATACATCTTTAAGTAAAAATTTGTTTTGGCACTATTACCGCATAAAGGAAACCTGCTTCCTATGCACATCTGAGTACAATCTTTTTTTTTTTATTTCCAGCCTTCATGTACAATTATATATCACTTATAAATGATTGAATGATATAGTAGTTATTAAGATTGGTATTGCTGAAATGTACTTGGAAAAATAATTTGACCAGAATATCAAATTGCATAATTATGCACGCACTGTAATCTAATGATAAAGAAACAGTGATTAAGCCCTTACATGGAACATGTAAGAAAGTCATTCTTATTTCTTTGACTATTTTTTCCCTTCTTTTTTTCCCCTTTACAATGTTCTCATGTCCATAGGATTGAACGTCTGTGGCGTGACCTAAGGGTCTGTGTCACCTCCAAGTACTCTGAAACACTACAAAGCCTGGAAAGAGATCACCTACTTGATTTATCCTCTGCAAATGACATTTTCTGTGTCCACTGTATATTTCTACCTAAACTAAAAGCAGACTTGGAGACTTTTGCTGCAGGCTGGAACCATCCATCCTCTCAGAACTGAGGGAAATTTGAGCCCAGAGCAGAAGTGGTACATTGGAATGATGCACACACAGATTGATCAGCCAGAGAATCTTGAGGTTGTTCTCCTGTTCATTGATGTTTTTTCATTACAAATAAAGTGCAATGGCATGTGTCTCCTTTTAATTGATGTGTTCTGTTATTTTATCCTGCTGCAAAATAGGATATTCAAGAGCCGGACATTGACTGGGAAGTAGCAGCAGACTATCATGGAGAAAATGTGGATGGTGCAGTATTGGTCCCAGAGTTTGAGTGTCCCTTGAATGAAGAGGAACTGGCAGAACTCAACAATCTCATACACCAGAGTGATCCCAACACTCCACTTACAGACCTTTATGTACTCTGCCGTGAGTATGTGGCTGGCAGATGCAACCTCTAGTGGAACCTTGGCTTTAGTGTAAGAGTTTTCATTTGCAATTTTTTAAATTTTACAAATTTGTACATGTGCTAATTTAT
>JADLZN010001941.1:0-321308 GCA_018155175.1 Sinocyclocheilus anophthalmus
TGCGTTGTTTCGGTTCGCCTGAAAACTTTTTTTTTTGTTGCAGCTGCAGAGGTTTCAGGGAGCTGACTTGTGAAGTGTAAAGCAGAAGGCTTTGGCTCCCTCCCCCCCCCCTTCGTAGCTGTGCACAGGCATGGAGGTCTTGCACTGCTGGCGACGTGATGTTCAGCCCGCTGTCTTTTGCTTAAGTCTATGCGCCGTCGGTAGGACTGTTTAAATTCTTTCTGAACTATGTCAAGCTCCTCTTTAATTGCTGATTCAGGGTTTGGACCTCAGCTCTGTCTTTATGCAGGTGGCCTTGTAAGGCCTAAGTTGTGGTGTCTTTCTCATTTAGTTCCACATCTGTTGTTTTAAGAAGTGACTTTTGTGTGAAACAGTTCTCTTTTCAAATCCTGTCTGATGGCTTTTTCCAGCAGCGCTTGGTGTCCAGCGGCTGTTAGAGCCTCCTGAAGACTGGTGATTTCCTTCTGTCGCATCATTCTGTGAGGTTCTTTGCATCCGTGCTGTGCTTTCTCTCGTTGAGCAGGTGACAGTTCTCTGCAGAATTCTGTGACTTACAGAGTCACAGAATACCTCCTGTCTGAGGCCCTTGAGGATGTGGGCCGAGGAGAGGATGATGCTGGTCAAGTGTTCTCTTATGTCAATTCAGGAGAACCATGTCAAGCTCCTCTTTAATTGCTGAGTCATGGTTTGGACCTCAGCTCTGGCTGTATGGAGCTGGCGTCTCTCTCATTTAGTTCCACATATGTTGTTTTTAACAGTGACTTTGTGTGAAACAGTTCTCTTTTCAAGTCCTGTCTGATGGCATTTTCCAGCGGCACTTGGTGTCTAGCAGCTGTTAGAGCCTCCTTAAGACTGGTGATTTCCTTCTGTTGCACAATTCTGTGAGGTTATTTGCATCCGTTCTGCGCTTTTTCTCGTTGAGCAGGTGTCAGTTCTCTACAGAATTCTGTGACTTGCAGTTTCAGATCATATACCTCCTGTCTGAGGCCCTTTAGGGTGTGGGCCGAGGAGAGGATGATGCTGAGTCAGGTGTTCACTTGTCGCAGTCTCGCTGTTCCTTTCTTTGTCATTGCAGGTCGTTGGCTGCTTGGAGGTGAAGGATGTCCATTACAGTGCTCTGTTGGGTTTCCAGGTGGTCCTGGTGAGCTTGCAGGGTTGGATGTCTGTGGAATGTCTGCGACACTTGTGGGAACACCAGATAGAGAAAGGGGCAAGACAAATGCAAGTGCGTCCAGAGGTGTTAAACTATCTCTAAGGGAAACGGCTGTGTAGGCCGTGTAAGGTATGAATAGCTTGTGAGAGGCAGCTAGTGAGGTAGGGTGCTATTGTTTTTGTGTTCGTGAAAACAAAGGAAGAGTTTGAGTAACTTTGTTGAGGGGGCCGTAAGCAGGGGTCAGCTGATGACCGGGCTATACATGTAGTCAAACTATAACTTAAAGCACTGATGGTTCACGGGTTTGGTCACTATGACGAAACTGAAATAAAATAAGATGAACTCAAAAAAAAAAAAAGAAAGATTTTACCTATTTTAGTTTTTTTCTAAGAGATATGGCTAAGCAGGTGTCACTTGTGGGTGATGCTGCAATAGACTTCATAAACCTAGGGTTAGACTGTTAGCTAAACTATCAGGGACCCACCAAATACCTCGTCAAAAAAAAAAAAGAAACAGTGGGAATTGTTCCTAGTTCTATCTTGACCTACATTGTGTTGAACAGTAGCTGCCCTTCAATGTATTAGGTCTGGCACTGAGGAGTGAGGAGAAGTAGAGAGGAAACAGGGATTATGCTACTAATAAAAAAAAAAATACCTTATAACTCATTAAGGAAAACAACAGTTGCTAGAACTACTGTAATCCTATACAAAACGCGAAGATGGTGATGGTAAAAATAACTAAAATAAGGTAAAAGTAGAACAAAACAAACAAAAGGGGCCCTAATAGCTGTAGGAAATTAAAAAGGGAAAGTAAAATGCCAAATATATATAAAATAAAAATAAACAATAAAAAAAATAAATAAATAAAAAATTGAATTAAATCTCAAATTTAATAAAAATCAATTTAGCTGAATTGGTACATTAATGCTAAACAAATGTAAATAAATGCAAAAAAATTAAAGAGAGGTATAGAATAAATCAAAACAAAAAAATAAACTTAAACAAGTAAAAAGACAGTATGGGGTAGGGACAAAGGACCTGATGGCATTAGCAGGAAGGACAGCAGGGAGTGACGGGGAGATAGAGAGAGAGAGAGAAGAGGCTGAGAGGAGGGGTTGAAGTTACACCTAGTTTTATTTGTTGATCTGATCTAGTCTGAGTAGTCAAGGCTAACATGCTAGCAGTGAGTTTGGGTAGGTAAAGGGCTTAGTTTAAGAGTTAGCGTTGGTTACACGCAGTTCTTTGTTTACACAAAAGTCTGTGAAGTGGGTGCTGTTGTCAGATTAACCGGAAGAGTCTGCTCACACTTCCGGGGTCACGGTTGCTAGGAGACCAATGCAAGCTCACACCAGGTGCTAGGGTAGCAGAACTTGCACTGCCGTGAGCATGCATGGAAAACTCGTGCGGGGCATAACAGTCAGTTATGACATTTCCCATACAAATTCATTCATCAATCAAAACAGCACATTCACTTCACAAGCAATGGTGAATTCGTAGTTAGCTACACTAGAATAAACCATTAATTTTACGTAAATGTTTCACATGAACGAATCAAAATGAATCAATGATACATAACACATAATAAGGCATTAAATCAGTGAAATGAGGAGCATCGCTCAGATCACCTACACAGTGCTGAAAAAAGAGGATTTCTTCACCCAAGATCAGACTGATGTATTCTGATACCATTTATATGGGCTGCTAATCTGAGATTGCGTCATCAGAAAATAGACTTATGCTCCACTAACAACAGAGATTAGGAGTTCTTCGCTAAAATCAGGTTAGTTTCAAATCGTACGATTTAAACACATTATAGCAATGAAAACTCTCTACTGCTTGTAGGAAGGCACATTCAAGCTATAGTTTTATCTGATTTTGATCAGAAACTGGTGCGCGCATGTATAAGAGTTACGTAAATGTTTCACATGAGCGGGTCGATATGAATACAATGATACATAACACATAATAAGGCCTTAAATCAGTGAAATGAGGAGCATCGCTCAGATCACCTACACAGTACTGAAAAAGGGAATTTCTTCGCCCAAAATCAGACCGATATATTCTGGTACCATTTATATGAGCTGATAATCTTGAGATTTCGTCGTCAGAAAATATACTTATGCTCCACTAACAACAGAGATTAGGATTTCTTCGCTAAAATCAGGTTAGTTTCTTATTGTACGATTTAAACACATTATAGCACTGAAAACTTCTTACTGCTTGTAGGAAGGCGCATTCAAACTATAATTTTATCTGATTTTGATCAGAAACTGGTATGCGCATGGATAAGAAGTTACTAAAACTTATGAGGCAGACACATAAGATTGATTATTGGGTCTGCTTGCAAGCAATGTTTAAAACGACGCCACCGTTATAAATGACGGCTCGTGCTGCATAAAGTAGGAACGATTATTTTCCTGGCCATGTGAATGCTGGGATTTTTCTGGCTAGCTTGTCAAGGTCTCTGGGGGTCGCATAATGCGCTGCTGCAGGGATGCTTCCCTGTGGTTGTTGAGGTATTATGGTTCTGTCTGCTGAGTTGTTAAGCAGAAAGTGTTGGCTCCCCCCTTCGTAGCTTGGTGCATATGAGGAAGTTTGCACTGCTGAGTGAGGATGCAGGAGTAGGGTGTCTCTCCCACTGCGTTTCCTTTTGCAGCCTATAAGAGTACCTGAGTTCTCTTTGGACCATGTCAAGTTTGTCTTGAGTGTTGTTCAGCTGCTGGATCAGAGTCTCTTGAAGTCTATCAATTTCCTCCTGTAACTCCATTCTGCTGGGGTCCTTGTGGGATACCGCCGTGATCTGTTGCTTGAGATCATTTACCTCCTGTTTCAGACCCATGAGGTTGTGGGCCAGGAAGATGATGACCTTGGTGAGCTTTTTGTAGCCATAACTCTCGCTTGAGTCATGAGTCTGAGGTACTCTTCTCTCTGTGTCCAGTTGCTTTCGGCTCAGTAGGTGGTCGTCGGCCCTGGGTAGGGGGTGTTCCTCACAACGCCTGGCCAGTCCTCTTTGGTCTGCATTCTGGGCAGTTAGTCTGAGCATCTGCAACATTTTGGCAAACTTGTGTTGAGAGTAAGGGCTAGAGACTACTACAAGATCAAAACAGAGTGTGAATGCTAAGATCGGTTTGGGTCAGCATCTGTTTGCTGAAAAGGGCATAAAAAGGGTTTTGATTGATGACTTAAGACTACTCTTATTGTCAAATTATCACTCAGAATTTACTGACGGTTCCCCAAACAGGCTCAATCTCTGAGGAAGTGAAGTAGAAGAGGAAAAAAGGAAAAGGAGAGCATTTCTATTCAGATTATGCTTATTATTTGGTGCTCAGGACGATAGTTATGCCCTAGTATTTGTCTAGATGACTTGTGTAACAGGGTCATAAAATTAGGGCACATGTTGAAAATAAACAAATCAAAAATAGAAGTGTCTCTGGTTCCTTTTGAGGTTCAGAGAGAACATCAAAACAAAGGGAACAAAAGGGGGTATACCATGTAAATGGATTTAAAATTAACTGACTGCTATTACTAAAACAGGGTAATCAATCTGGTATTGGGAACAATCAGTGGCACTAGTGATTAACTGATTTGTGTTGGGCAACACACCATGTCTGGTCACAGCTGCTGCGTGTTCAGTTTGCCATGTGTGTGCCCCGCCCTCCATAGCACGTTACTCACTGTGTCACTAAAAGCACCCAATAACTTAATGATTCTTCTCTAGGTAGACAGTTAAAATTTAATTAAATTTAGATTTAATTAGCTAGTAACTAAGCAATAGCATTCAGGAAGGATACATCTAAGATAGTTAAATTCGCTGAGATGAATTGAAGATTGAGAAACATAGAAAAAGAAGAAAAAGAAGGAAGAGAAATTGAAAAATCAGAAACCAGGGATTAGGTTAAGTTCAAATTACTTCACACTGCATACACACATGCTGTATTTAAAAGCTTCAATTAAAGAGTGCTAACCCCTAATTGTTAAAGCTATTTGGTAGCTTAGCCTAAGATGAAACTATGCTAAGTCGTGTTAGCTTAGCTGCTTCAGGTGGTTTGTTTACAACATGGCGTGTTGTGCTATGTGAAGTTAGCGCTTCCTGTGACAAGTTGTTGTCACGGTAACCAATGCATGCCAGTGCAATTAAAGCAGTTTAGTGTCTGCCTATTTAAAAAGTTGCCCACAGTTTTAGAACGTGGTGCTTTCAGTCCTTCAAGACTTGTTGCATTAAATAAGCACTTCTGTGAGTGCTTCTCTAATGTAACAATAAACTTCTTGCACTTGTTTAAAGAATTACAAAACGGGTTTACTGTAAAACCGGTTTAAACATATATGTAGATATGTTTGCCTCACATATGAGTACTAAAATACAGTATTACACCTTTAATTTCACTCAGCGAGTGAAACACAGTAATGGCCACCAGGTTGCTAGGCTTGTATATATACAGTCAAAGGGTAGATGAATTGCATCAGTCAAATTATAATCTATAAGGGCTTTATGCTGTAGGAAGAGGAGCATCTCTCAAATCTACCTTGATATAACTGTATTGAGATTTCTTCTTCAAAGAAACTATTTAAACAATACTGCAATTTTTTGATTTCTTCACTAAAGCATATTACAATATGGTACAGTTTGGACATGCCGCTGAGATGAGATTCAGACTTATGCTTTGTCAGAACAGATTATGCTTTAATACAGAAATTAGGGTTTCTTTGCTAAAATCAAATTAACCTTACACCGATGCCATTAAGAATGAAATACATAAAGACTCTCACAATCATAAAACTAGCGTTCTTGATCTGCATCTAACCAACGCCAGCAATTATAGGGACACAACAGGCATCTCAAGTAACGCCCTATTAACTGGACTATCACGCACACAAACTTTTAAGCTGACAGTTTTTAAACTCATAACTTTAGTTTATCATGCCCGCAATTCTCCACCAATATGTAACGAAGCAGCTCATGAGGAAATATGAATAATTAATCATAACTAGTTATAATTAATTATGAATATTTTAGATCCGCTGTAGATATTTAGCTGACCTCTCAGGGTCAACTGTCTTGTCAATTCTAAGAACGTTAATTTCCTGGTTAAGGGAAATAACTTCCTTACTGTACAATTCTACAAAAGCTTGTAGCATAAATCTGCATGATTAAGTGACTCAGTTATGAGCAAACAATGAACCACGTCAAGTGGGATACAAGTAAGGTTTTATTAACTACATAAACACTTAAACTAGTCTAACATACTACATAAACACATAAACTGGTCTAACATACACACACACACACAGCATACAGTTGGTATAGGAAAGGGTTAAAGCTTAACTCAGTACAGAGGAAAGAAATAAGGAATGAAATTATGGAAACATTTGCATATTCAGCAGATCTACACCTGAGGGAAACGTCAGATTCTTAGTTCAAAACACACCTTTGTAAAAAGGTACAACTGATACATAATGTATCAATTAATAAGACTAAGTCTGATACTTGCAAGTCTCGTCTGTCTGAAAGAGATTCCTGATGAAATCTTAAGGCCCAAGATCTTGCTGAAAATAGTTGATGAAAAGAACCAGTTTGAGACAGAGAATCTTGGTGAAATGGAAAGGTCGAGGCCGAAGCCTGGCACGAGCTTAGGGTTTCCGGGTGCGTTTCTCTCACATCCTCTCAGAATTAAAACAAACCACCGACTCCGCGGGGGTCCCTGGTGTGGGCCTTTAAGGTCGGAGAAGAGTCACGCCTCTCAAGGTGGGCTCGTCCAATGAGAGATACAGAAATTCCAAGCGGGAGGTGGCAATTGCTGGAGGGCTTTATGACCCTTTGTCTCTAAGCATGGTAATTTGCAAATGGACTTAAAACGAAATTACTAACGATTCTCAGGGCCATAATATATATTGCCTATGTACCAACAAATAATATACACTCTTGTTTAGATCATCAAAATACTAATTCATAGATACTAAACATGGTAGGGTTATATATATGTAAGATGACAGGAGTGAGTGTTTCGATCATAAGCCTGCATAAACAGAATAAAATCTCAAAGACAACATACACGATGACAATAATATACACAATGACCTGAAGGATACACTGTTCATTCATAGGAAAACCTTTCTTTGAATTAATTAGTAGAAAAGTCCATTCCTACTGTGCCTTGGGGATTTTCCTTATGAAAAGACAGTGCTTTTCCCTGCTCACATTCCATGAGGTCGTAAAAGTATCTGGTGTTAGGGTTGCCATGGTTTGGTGTCATTTGCAGACATCCTGGCATCCAGTTTATGGGGTGAGGGGACTGTGGCGATTTGTTAATTAATGAAGAACTGATTTGTTAAATCAAATGAAAAATTGTGTGTTTGATTGGTCCAGACGCTACAAGCTGTTTTATACATATTCTGTACATGACAGCTGCTCTGTTTAGGTCAGCGGCAGCATGAACACAGATTTTAATGTTCAAATCACACAGGAACAAACAGAAAGTTGATCACACTGTTGTGATCGCACATGTCAAAGTGTTAACAGCTAAATCGTTGTCATTTAGGAAAGATCACGTTGGTGTTTGAATCGTGTTCGCGATCTTTAACGATCTGTTTAATTAAAGTGCTTTGTCATGTTGGTGGTGACACCTCTCTTGCAACATGTTAGAGTCTCGCAAATATTATAGTTAGCTGTTATTTGCTGATCGCAAGTGTAGCCAAACACTGGAGTGCTTATGATAGCGAGGAAGGTCCTGGCAGATCGGGTCCTCTCAGATGAAAAAAAAAAGAAAAGATGCGTGCACAGGAATCAATAGGCGGAATCGAAACACAGAGGGTGCTTCTCAATATCCCTCCTCACTTCCTCGATCCTCCGTCCTCCATCCTATGACCCGGAAACCGATCGAGCACAGCCATCTTGAAGGACATCTTAATTCTCTAATTGCACCGCAAGGAGGCGAGGATCAAAGAGTGAGGAGGCTTCCTGAGGAGTCATGAGCGAGGATACACAGGTGTATCCTTTGCGGAAGTGTTTTTCATCGAAAAACCTGACGCACGATTAAATTCTCCTCTGTTGTAATAATTTTAATTTATATTTTACCTTTGCAGTTTAAATAAACCATACATGTCATATACTTCAAACAAGGCATCTTGCTTTATTAATATGTATTATGAATATCTTAACAAACTTTAACAACTTAAGGGCAGATCCCTTTAGCGCAGCTGATGACGCTTTGAAGCTCCTGAAGGGGTGGAGCTAAGACGTGAGGAAAGGAAATGAGGATGCACAAATAAGAATTGAGAAGCACCCAGGGATGTGAAAGGGTTACTCTAGAACATCAGAGTGTGAAACAGGGTGCTTCTCAATATCCCTCCTAATATTTCCTCGCTCTTCCGGTTAAGGCTAGAAGGGATACGGCAAAAAACTACTGGGTATGCACACAACAATATAGCGTAATTTTTCTCACACTGTACAACAATAATTACTATTTTTGCATTATTGTAAGGGGTAGGTTTAGGGTTGGGTTAGGTGTAGACATTAATAAAACACAATCTAATAGTTAGAAAATTTAATTTATTGTTAGCATCTGGTTTTTGCTGTATCCCTTTTATCCACAACCCGCTCCTCCGTCCTCCATCCTATGACCCGGAAACCGATCGAGCTCAGCCATCTTGTAGGACAACTCAATTCTCTCGAGGAGTGAGGAGGCTTCCTGAGGAGTCATGAGCGAGGATACACAGGTGTATACTTTGTGGAAGTGTTGTATCGACTAAATGTGACGCACGTATAAATTCTCCCCCCCTTCACATCTGTTGTAATAATGTTAATTTATATTTTACCTCTGCAGTTTAAATAAACCATACATGATATATATTTCAAACTGGCCAGTTGCGTTATTAATATGTATTTTGAAGTCGTAAAATATAACAAATAAGGGCAGATCCCTTTAGCGCAGCTGATGACACTTGGAAGTGACGCTAAAGGAGGCGAGGATATATCATTTCACTTGATTCAATTCCTCCAGAATTGTGTCTTTTCCTTGTGTCCTTCCCTCGCATCCTGAAGGGGTGGCGCGAAGATGTGAGGAAAGGAAACGAGGCGGATGTCAATAAGAATTTAGAAGCACCCAGAGGTTTATCATTTGCGGAATTGTTTTTCATCGAAAAACCTGACGCACGTATAAATTCTCCTCCCCCGTACATCTGTGTAAATAATTTAAATTCTATTTTACTTTCAGTTTAAAATAAACCATACATGGCATATATTAAACAGGGGTATCTTGCTTATTAATCTATTTATTATGTGTCTTAAATAACAAACTTTAACAACGTAAGGGCAGATACCTTTAGCACAGCTGATGACGCTTTGAAGTGACGCTAAAGGGAGCAAGGATATGTAGGCTGCATCCGAAAACTTAGGCAGCATCCGAAAACTTAGGCAGCTGACTTGCTGCCTCGCTGCCGTATGAGGCAATAACTTTGCAGGCAGCATTTTTGCACGAAGGCACCTCATAAAAACTGATTTCGGCCAGGCTTCTGAGGCAGCGTAACCGTTTAATGATCTACAACAAAACAAAACAAGCTTTGGTGATAACTAAACAAATATTTAATTACTACAATACTGATTTCTCGCTAGAAATAACATCAAAAGTGCAAAAGTTAGTCAGAAATATACATTTACACACAAACTGACCACCGAACGCAACCTTCAGACGCCATCTTAATTTTTTAGCTCAACCATCACGGAATGGAACGCACAGGATTGTGGGATATCAAAGGCAGAGAGGGATACATCTATGGGAACCTGGGAAGGACACAAGGAAAAGACGCGAGGATGGAGGAATTGAATCAAGTGAAATTATATATCCTCGCTATATGATATATTATATATTATATACAAACCCAATTCCAAAAAAGTTGGGACACTGTACAAATTGTGAGTAAAAATGGAATGGAATAATTTACAAATCTCATAAAACTTATATTTTATTCACAATAGAATATAGATAAATAATCAAATGTTGAAAGTGAGACATTTTGAAATGTCATGCCAAATATTGGCTCATTTTGGATTCATGAGAGCTACACATTCCAAAAAAAAGTTGGGACAGGTAGCAATAAGAGGCCGGAAAAGTTTGCAACTTATTAGGTCAATTGGCAACATGATTGGTATAAAAGAGCCTCTCAGAGTGGCAGTGTCTCTCAGAAGTCAAGAGGGGCAGAGGATCACCAATTCCCCCAAAGCTGCAGCGAAAAATAGAAATTTTTTTAAACTGGAGCAATATCAGAAAGGAGTTTCTCAGAGAAAGATTGCAAAGAGTTTGAAGTTATCATCTTCTACAGTGCATAATATCATCCAAAGAATCAGAGAATCTGGAACAATCTCTGTGCGTAAGGGTCAAGGCCAGAAAACCATACTGGATGCCCGTGATCTTCGGGCCCTTAGACGGCACTGCATCACATACAGGAATGCTACTGTAATGGAAATCACAACATGGGCTAAGGAATACTTCCAGAAAACATTGTCGATTAACACAATCCACCGTGCCATTCGCCGATGCCGGCTAAAACTCTATAGGTCAAAAAAAAAACGCCATATCTAAACATGATCCAGAAGCACAGGCGTTTTCTCTGGGCCAAGGCTCATTAAAATGGACTGTGGCAAAGTGGAAAACTGTAATGTGGTCAGATGAATCAAAATTTGAAGTTATTTTTTGGAAAACTGGGACGCCATGTCAACCGGACTAAAGAGGACAAGGACAACCCAAGTTGTTATCAGCGCTCAGTTCAGAAGCCTGCATCTCTGATGGTATGGGGTTGCATGAGTGCGTGTGGCATGGGCAGCTTACACAACTGGAAAGGCACCATCAATGCTGAAATGTATATCCAATTTCTAGAACAACATATGCTCCCATCCAGACGTCGTCTCTTTTAGGGAAGACCTTGCATTTTCCAACATGACAATGCAAGACCACATACTGCATCAATTACAACATCATGGCTCGTAGAAGAAGGATCCGGGTACTGAAATGGCCAGCCTGCAGGCCAGATCTTTCACCCATAGAAAACATTTGGAACATCATAAAGAGGAAGATGTGACAAAGAAGACCTAAGACAGTTGAGCAACTAGAAGCCTGTATTAGACAAGAATGGGACAACATTTCTATTCCTAAACTTGAGCAACTTGTCTCCTCAATCCCCAGACGTTTGCAGACTGTTATAAAAAAAAAAGAGGGGATGCCACACAGTGGTAAACATATGGCCTTGTCCCAACTTTTTTGAGTGTGTTGATGCCATGAAATTTAAAATTAACTTATTTTTCCCTTAAAATTATAATTTTTTTCAGTTTAAACATTTGATATGTCATTTGTTGTATTCTGAATAAAATATTGAACACATCATTGCATTCTTTTGCATTCATTCGTTTTTATTCACAATTTGTACAGTGTCCCAACTTTTTTGGAATCGGGTTTGTATTATAATTCGCTAACTTTATATTATTCCTCCATCTCGCAGTCTCCTTGTGTACGTCTGATGTTTACGCATCCTGAAGGGGTGGAGTTGAGATGCGAGAAAAGGAAACAAGGATGCACAAATAATAATTGAGAAGCACACACACACAAAGAGAACAATATATAAAACTTTTGTAACACTTTTCAATAAGGTTTTAGTTTTTAATATTATATAAGTTAACATGAACAATATGTATATGGTATTTATGAATCTTAGTTAATATTATGTTTACAATTTACTAATACATTATTAACTAAAATTTAAAGTTGTTTACATTAGTTAATGTTCCATTTACCAACATGGACATTTTTATTAACTAACATTAACAAAGATGAATAAATACTGTAAAAATATATCGTTCATTTTTAGTTTATTAGCATTAACTAATTTAAAAAAATTAAACCTTATTTTAAAATGTTACCACAACTTTTAATGATCTATAAGCATTTGTGAAATAATTATAACTATATTACCAGTACAGTACATTAACGTATTCTAGATTTGTTGGTCAATCTAACTATTGCAAACATAGCAGTAAAAGGATTAGGCTTAAATTATTTCTCATCATTCCATCTAGTGGACAACATTAGTATTACAGCCTGAAATGTCAGCTGAAATGTCTAATAGTTTTAATTTTCTTTTAGCCATAGAGCATTGTAAATTAATGAAACTAAACATGTTTCCTATTACTTGTTCTCCATATGTAAAAAGTTTAGAGTTTGGATAATACACTTTAAAGATATAAGAAAATGACTGTTTCCTTTTGTACTGTCACTTTAATACATCACCATGGCAAGAACCATTCGAGATATACAAAATCCATTTGCAATTTAGCATCTTCAGTATCTTGGCATCATGCTGACAAAGTTTGTTGTGAGTTTAACATTAAGTCACAGCCTAATTTTTCCAAAAATCCACATTCAAACCAAAATAGCCAACTTCCTGTTGGTTGTAGCTAATGACTGTAAATAAGAAAGTTGTCCAGCTTGATGAGAACAATATATGTACCAAGTTTTGTGACTGTAGATAAAACTAAATCCTTCACTTTGTCAAAAGGTGGCACTATAGAGTGTCTCCTCCAGACCCAGTTATGAGCTTTGCCATTGTCTAACGGTCGATAACTCTGATGTGTGTGTCAAGTTTCATTAAATTCTAAGCATGTTAAATGACTCAAAAACACCCCCAAAAAATGTTAGTTTGTTAGTGAAAAAAGTTTGACTCGTTGCCATGGAAACAGTTTTTAAGATATCAAGATTCCCTTTACAGTTTTACATTGGCCGTGATTTGACATTATTCTGATGAAGCATGAAGCAAATCAGGTAAATGTAAGATGACAATTTCAAAGTGTTTTAAAAAGTCAAGTCAAGTCACTTTTATTTGTTGATAAAATTGATGACCCAGTGGCAATGAACCAAAACTCCATTGGTGACAGAAATGGAGAAAAAAACCTAATTCCGGATAACAGCTGGTTGGCGCTAGATCACAATAGTCGTCATCAATGAACATCATACACTGAACAGACTGCTAAAGTTTGATCCAAATCAGACCCTGTATGGCAAAGTTATTAGACACTTCCTGTTTCTCATTTCTTGACATAAATTTGTTGCCTCACCACAGCCAAACCATTTGAGATATCAAAAAACCCTTCGCAATTTAGCATCCCCAATGTCTTGAGATCATGTTGACTGAGTTTGGTGGTAATTGGTTGAAAACCTTAGGAGGAGTATTGCAAATTCCAGAGCATGTGTTTTTCACAAAACCCTGCCAACTTCCTGTTGGGTGGAGCTAATGACATGCAGTATGAAAGTTGTTTGGTTCGATGAACTCTATATGTGTACCGAGTTTAATATGTATATGTGCAAATATGCATGAGATATTGCCCTCCACATTCCAGGGGGGCGATGTAGAGCCCCTCTGCCATGCCCGTGTACCAGTCTCTGCCCAGCTCTAATGGCCGCGGATTCCAAGGTGTGTGCCAATTTTCAAGAGTTTTTGAGCAGGTTAAGGGCTCCAAAACCTTGATGAAAAATAGTGAAGAAGAATAATCCTAAGGAAAATAATAGGGGCCTTCGCCACTATGGGCTTGGGCCCTAATAATAATAAAAAAAGAGCAATTCCAAGAGGGTCCTTGAACCGTGGTGCTCGGGCCCTAATGAACTAAACAAACATGAGAAAACAAACGCTAAGGCATCAAGAGCATACCATAATTCTTATTTTCCGTGGTTAATTGAAGAATTAAGAAACTCAAAGAAACTATGTAGGAAGGAAGAACGAAAGTGGAAGTCTCCCTTGCTTCTTTAAAAAATCTGATGTACACAAAGAAGCAAGGAACACTTATTTTTCAGACCTGGTTACTAAAATGGGACATGATCCCAGAATACTTTTTAAAAGCATTCATTTTTATCATAGGTCCTCTGCCTTGGCAGCCAGTTGAATCTACTCCAGGGAATTGTGACGCTTTTTTGAATTACTTTTATAATAAAATAGTGGAGATTTAGGCAGCAGTTTAACATTGATTTCAGAGAACATGATGTTGACTCCTGTCCACCTTCAACATTAGCGCATTGTAAACATGCCACCGTTTAACCATTATTAAAGAAGGCCTCTCTAGACCACTCTAATTTAAGTAATTTTAGACCCATCTCTAAGTTGCCATTTTTATCAAAGATTTTAGAAAAAGTTGTGTCCATGCAACTGACTTCTTTTATGAACAAAAAAATCAATCTGGCTTCCGCTCCCAACATAGCACTGAAACTGCTCTTGGTAAGGTCACTAATGACTTACTGCTTGCAGCCGATACTGTCTTGTACTCCATTTTAATTCTTCTTGACCTCAGCTCAGCCTTTGACACAGTGGACCATAATATCTTGATAAACCATCTAAAGACTTGTGTTGGTATCAGAGATGTAGTTCTGGATTGGTATATCTCTTATTTGTCTATCATGTCCTTTTCTGTAGTGCTTGGAGATGCCTCCTCCTCTCATGCTCCTCTATTTTGTGGGGTCCCTCATGGATCTACTTTCAAATTATGCGTAGTTATGACATTGATTTCCACTGCTATGCAGATGATACACATTTGTATGTCCCGGTAAAGCCTGGTATTATTGATACATCCCATATTATACGAAATCAAAAATTGAATGTCGAAAAATTTTCTGCAGTTGAATGACTCCAAGTCAGAGGTGCTTATAATTACCCCAGTAGAAGTAGCATGAATAATCTCTCCTCTAGTCTGGGTGCCTTATCTAATAATGTTCAAAAAAGATGCCCACGACCTAGGTGTAATTTTTGACTCTGAACTGTCCTTCAATGCCCAGGTGACCAAAATGGTGCAGTCTTGCTTTGCACAACTGAGGCAGCTAACAAAGATTAAGCCATTTCTTTCTTTTGCAGATTTTTATCTCTTCCAGACTTGATTATTGTAATGTACTTTATTCTGGTATTAGCAGGCGAAACCTCCACAAAGACTGCATCTGATTCAAAATGCCACTGCTAGGCTTTTAACACATACTAAGACAAGTGACCTTATTACACCGATTCTTGCTGCTCTTCACTGGTTGCCTGTGAGTTTTGGTTTTAAGATATTACTGCTTGTTTTTAAAGCCTTGAAGGGTCAGGCTCCTGCCTATATTTGTGATTTGTTAACTCCTCATGAGCCTGATCGCTGTTTGAGATTGTCTGGTAGGGCCCTATTAATGGTTCCAATTGAAATTGTACTATAATACTGAAATAGAAAAATTGTGGTGTTCTCTTTCTGGCAGGACCTAAAAGGGAAGATCTTGATAAAAGCAAAGAAGATCAAAATGGAGCAGGACAGCTCCAGCTCTGACTCAAGCTCCTCAGATGATGAATCTAAAACTGAAAGCAAACCTAAAGCATGGAAGGTCAGTGTGTATCTTTGTACATCATGCTTTTGAATTTTCTAAAGCAGGGGTTCCCAAACTTGTTCCTGGAGATATATTTTCCTGCAGAGTTCAGCTCCAACCCTTATCAAACACAAGTTAGTCAGCTAGTTAAAGGATTAGTTCACTTCCAGAATAAACCTTCGATTCCTCTCCCCCATGTCATCCAAGATATTCTTTCTGATCAAGATGTCTTTCTGTCTTCAGTCGAAAAGAAGGTGCTCAATGGTTTGAACGTCCAAATTGCAGTTTCAATGCAGCTTCAAAGGGCTCTACGCGATCCCAGCTGAGGATTAAGGTCTTATTGCGACAAATGGCATTGGTCACTTTTATAATATATAGTTATATATATAATATTATATACAGATATTGGGGTGTATGAAGCTCTTCCAATTAAACTCCTGTTTACACTGATACTGAGGCCTGATTTGGTCACGTTTGTGTAGCTGCACAAACCAATGGAGCTCTAGCCCACCAGAATGGAAGGAGCAGATCCCTATATAAGTCAGCTCCGAGCACCATTTTATCAGCGAGCGCCTTGATTTCCTTCGGCGCCTCGGAGGAAGAGATTACTATCGACGAATCTGTATCTTTGACGGCATCGGATACAGAAGAGTGGGAGAGTTCCGGCGAAGACTGTGACGCCCCACCCTCTTCTCGCTCAGCACAGCCGAACGCGGACAGCGAGCTGATCCGCTTTCTTTGTAAGGCGGTGGAGGATATTGGCTTGGAGTGGTCGGTCCTGGTTGAGCCTGCCCATGGCCTACTCGATGAGGGGTTCCTGAAAGGACGCCGTCAGCGATCTTCGCACCAGCGACCCACTCCATTCTTGCCGGCAGTTCACGAAGAACTGACCAAGACGTGACTCGCCGGTCTCGCCGAAAGGGCTATTCGGCACAGCCATGGACGGGTTTGCTGAGCGTTTTACGGAGGCACAGAAGACGCCACAAGCGCTGTGTCACTTCCTGCCTAAGCGCTGCGGCCCCAAGCCGCCAGAAGACTCCTACCACTCAGCAGCCTGCTAAGCCGGCGCTGCATCAGCCTCGGCAGAAGTCTGAGCCTGGGCTCGAGCAGCGCTTCCAGACGACTAAACGCTACGCATTTCCAAAGTGCCAAGGGCCCCGCCCCTGAGCCGCAGAAGCCGTCCTGATCTGCCTGCAGAGAGGAAGAGGAGAGGGTCAGTTGTTGCCTCGTGGCACTCCTCGAAGAAAGCTCTGCGTCATTCTCCATCCCTCCGAGCACACTGAGAGATGGAGACATTTTCACCTGGAATGCCTGCAAGATTCGAGTAGCATGCCCAAACACCCTACCACTGTGATAGCAGACCCACATATTCAAAAGAGCATTTCTCCTCTCCTCACACTGACGAATGCAAATTCCCTGCCCACACGCGGCGAATTTCCACTCGTAAAATTAGAGCCTCTTGCCACTCGGTTCATTGCCTGGGCAGCCATTCCCGATGTGTCAAGTTGGGTTCTAAACACAGTAAAACGAGATTACTCGCTTCAGTTTGCTTGCAGGCTGACTCCAGTATTTACACTTCGGTCACGGACACAGGGCTCAAGTTCTCCGGTCCGAAGTACAAAGAATTCTGTAAAAGGTGCCGTGGAAACAATACCTCTATCGATCGTGATTCAGGCTTTTTCAGCCACTACTTCCTTGTGCCGAAGAAAGAGGCAGGTTGAGACCAAAATTATAGATGCCGACTTTGAATCAGGCTCTCATGCGACGGCCATTCAGAATGTTAACTTTGAAACAGATCCTTGTGCAGGTTTGTCCCGAGGACTGATTTCTGACAGTGGATCTGAAAGACACGTACCTTCACATCCACATAACCCCCTGCCACAGACTGGTCTTGAGATTTGTGTTCGAGGGAGTGGCCTATCAGTACACAGTCCCGCCATTCGGACTGTCCCTGGCCCCGCTCACTTTTTCAAAGTGCATAGACGTGGCTCTTTCCCCTCTGAGACATATGGGAATCCGCATCTTGAATTACCTCAACGATTTGCTGATTTTAGCCAGATCAGAACGGGAAATATAACACACAGACGCTGTGAATCAGACATCTGGAGGTCTCGAGTGCCTTGGGTTGAAAATCAAACCACACAAGAGTCAGTGTCCCCAGACAGGAAGCGGCTTTGGGGATTTTGAGACTCAGCCCGAATGCGGGCATGGTTTACACCAGAACGGTCCTGACTAGCGCGACTAGGCGGATCTTCAAAGCCGGGACTGTGCTCCCCTCAGGATTCCAGAGGATGCTTGGCTAATGGCGGCATCTCTCGGGCTCCTCTAGGGGCTTCACAGTGCGGTACTCTTCAATATTGGATCAAACCCATGTCCCGTCCCAACACTGGGCCTGGGCCGTTTATGTCAGGAATAACCATGCTGTATCAAGGCTGTGATCCTTGGACGACCTTTCGCCTGTTTCAACCAGGCGTTCAGTTGGGATGACCTCCCGGTGAAAGTCAGTAAGATCAGATGCCTCACATGGGTTGGGGCGCTCTGTTAGAAGGGATGTCGGAATCCGGACCCTGTTCAACCCAATGACGTGGTTCACATCAAACGTCGAAAATGCTGGTCGGTTTTTCTGGCCCTGAAAACCATTACTGCCAGCCTTAAAGGGGCACCACGTCCTGGTTCGATCGGACAACATGACAGTGGTAGCCTATATAAACCACCAAGGCGGCTACTGTCCACGCTCCGCGTTACAGGATGGTCGACGTCCTGCGTTGGGCACAGAGCAGACTCCTCTCTATCAGAGCAGTTCATGTGATGGGCAGTGTGAACCTTGGCGCAGACGCGCTCTCCAGAGGCAATGTGGCCGGGAGGATGGACACTTCATCTCGACGGTTCAGAAATATGGAATCTGTCTGGGAGGGAAAGAGGTCGAATCCTTGCCCTACGAAATGACAACTTCAATGCCCAATAATATTTTTTCCAGACATAAGTGGACCCCACGATTGGCACAGCGCTCGCCTGTATGCCTTCCCCCAGTTGCCTTGCTTCCTCAGGTCATCAGACGGGTCAGGGAAGTCGGTTGTTCAATCCTCCTGGTGGCCCCACTTTGAAGGAACCAAATGTGGTCCTCCTAGTTAATGCAGCTGTCAGCAGCTGCCCCGTGGCCGATACCGTTACAAAGGGATCTTCTTTCACAGGCGAAGGGCATGATTTGGCACCCCCAGCCGGAGCTGTGGAGCCGTCATGTATGGAACCTTGACGGGAGCCTTTATGGCTCCCAACGAGAGTGAGCAACACCATTTTGGAGGCTAGAGAATCTGAATGACTGGTGTGCAGCACGAACCCTGGACCCGGTATCTTGTGACGTGTCCCATGTGCTGACCTTTTTACAAGAGCTACTGGATAACGGGCTACTGGATAACCCTTCCACGCTTAAAGTTTATGTGGCAGCTATAGCAGCGAATCATTCCCTCAAAGATGGCCAGTCAGTCGACAGAAACGACTTGGTCGTTAAGTTCTTGAAGGGTGACCGGAGATTGAATCCTGCTCGCCCTCAGACCATACCGACCTGGGACTTATCTATAGTCCTGAGGGCCCTAAAGGGCCCACCTTTCGAACCGCTCCATTCGGTTGACTTGTGACCCATGTTGCTTAAGACTGTCCTCAATTTGGCATTAGCGTCGGTCAAGTGAGTGGGTGACTTGCAGGCACTCTCAGTCATTGCTCCCTGTCTGGAGTTTGGGCATAACAATTGTAAGGTCGTCCTCAGGACTATAGATAAGTCCCAGGTCGGTATGGTCTGAGGGCGAGCAGGATTCAATCTCCGGTCACCCTTCAAGCCAAGACATGGCCCAGGTTATTACCCTTCTAGCGCTCCCCACTGCAGACGGCGAGCAGGGTCCCAATCCACTCTGCCCAGTAAAGGTCCTTAGAGTGTACATTGAGCACTCTGGTCTTTTCAGACAATCAGAGCAGCTGTTTGTCTGCTTCGGAGGCTGCTGTAAAGGGCTGCCGGTTATGAAGCAGAGACTTTCCTGCTGGATAGTAGATGCTGTAGCCTTGGCTTATACCTCAAAAGGCTTGCAATGCTCCATAGGGTTGAGGGCCCACTCCACCAGAGGAATGGCCTCCTCCTGGGCGTGGTCCAGTGGAATTTCTAGAAGTGAGATTTGTGCGGCCGCCAGCTGGTCGTCGCCGTATACCTTTATTAGATTCTACAATTTAGCCGTCCCGCATTTGTGGTTAAAAAGTATATTGAAAATTTTTTTTTGTTTTTTGTTCAGAAAGGAAGATCGTTCACTCGTCAGGCATCTTATTCCCTGATGGGATCATGTTAGTAGCTGCATCGAAACTGCATTTGAATGTTCAACCCAGTGGGCACCATAGAAGTCCATTTAGGGAGACCCATCATGAATGTTTTCCTCACAAACCCTAAATTCTTTGAGACTGAACAACAGAAAAGACATTAAAATCTGCGATGAATGGGGGTGAGTAACTTAGTCACAGCGACTTTTTATCTACGTTGTGACACGGCTCACTGGTATTATGATCCCCAGAGTGGATAGATGGAGGATCGTGACTGAGCAAAGCACCAAACTTCAGGTACGGGTGGGATTAAGCAGGGATCATGTTAAGTCAGGATGAACACTCAGAGGAAGGGTTTGTCAGGAGGAAGCGTGTGGTGATTGTTGCTGGGAGACTGGTGAGCCTGTGACACTAATATAATATAAAGAATATAATAAAATATAATTAATGTATATAATACGGATTATAAATTAACCATTATTTCATATCCTGCTTATGTACTGTTCTATTTCTCGTTGTTTAGATATTAAATATATATTATAATTACTAGTATATTAAATATACTTTATTAATTAACTTATATTGCGCATTTATATTATTTATTCCTTTGGATAGACAAGTGAAATTGTTCAGAAGCCTTACTAGCTCTTCAATGTCACAATGATCCAATTTGTGTCTCCACGAAACATGTCTATTATTAATACGTTGAAAAACAGCTGTGATGCCTAATTATCTTTGTGAAACAGTGATAACATTTTTCCAGAAGTATTTGGAATGAATGGAAGAAGGTCAAATAAGTTGATTGAAACATCAAAAAACCATTATTTGAAATATACAGGTGTCATTCAGCTATACATTAGATGTCGTTAGGACAAGCTATCATAATTACCAAGTCATTCAATACTCAATTGTGATACTGTGTATTAATAAATTCAAATAGCACAGCAGACTGAATAGTTTTAAGGTGGCTTGGGTCTTTTAATTGTGTGATTTTGGCTCCATTTAACCAAAAACACACCATTCACTATCTCAACAAATTAGAATATGGACATGCCAATCAGCTAATCAACTCGAAATACCTGCAAAGGTGTCCTGAGCCTTCAAAATGGTCTCTCAGTTTGGGTTTGGTTCACTAGGCTACACAATCAAAGGGAAGACTGCTGATCTGACAGTTGTAAAGAAGATAATCATTGACACCCTTCACAAGGAGGGTAAGCCACAAACATTCATTGCCAAAGAAGCTGGCTGTTCAGAGTGCTGTATCCAAGCATGTTAACAGAATGTTGAGTGGAAGGAAAATGTGTGGAAGAAAAAGATGCACAACAAAGTGAGAGAACCGTAGCCTTATGAGGATTGTCAAGCCAAATTGATTCAAGAATTTGAGTGAACTTAACAAGGAATGGACTGAGGCTGGGGTCAAGGCATCAAGAGCCAACACAAACAGACGTGTCAAGGAATTTGGCTACAATTGTCGTATTCCTCGTGTTAAGCCACTCCTGAACCACAGAAAACATCAGAAGCGTCTTACCTGGGCTAAGGAGAAGAAAAACTGGACTGTTGCCCAGTGGTCCAAAGTCTACTTTTCAGAAGAGAGCAAGTTTTGTATTTCATTTGGAAACCAAGGTCCTAGAGTCTGGAGGAAGGGTGGAGAAGCTCATAGCCCAAGTTGCTTGAAGTCCAGTGTTAAGTATCCACAGTCTGTGATGATTTGGGGTTAATGTCCTCTGCTGGTGTTGGTCCATTGTGTTTTTTTGAAAACCAAAGTCACTGCACCCGCTTACCAAGAAATTTTGGAGCAATTCATGCTTCCTTCTGCTGACCAGCTTTTGAAGATGCTGATTTCATTTTCCAGCAGGATTTTGGCACCTGCCCACACTGCCAAAAAAAACAAAAGCTGGTTCAATGACCATGGTGTTGGTGTGCTTGACTGACCAGCAAACTCACCAGACCTGAACCCCATAGAGAATCTATGGGGTATTGTCAAGAGGAAAATGAGAAACAAGAGACCAAAAAATGCAGATGAGCTGAAGGCCACTTTCAAAGAAACCTGGGCTTCCATACCACTTCAGTAGTGCCACAAACTGATCACCTCCATGGCATGCCATGTCGAATTGAGGCAGTAATTAAAGCAAATGAAGCCCCTACCAAGTATTGAGTACATGTACAGTTAAATGAACACTTTCCAGAAGGCCAACAATTCACAAAACAAATTTTTTTTATTTTCTTGCAGTATTTATTGTCTTATGAAGTATTCTAATTGGTTGGGTTTTTGTTAAATGTGAGCCAAAATCACCACAATTAAAAGAACCAAATAATTTATTTTGTTTATTGAATTTATTTAATACACGAGTTTCACAATTTGAGTTGAATTACAGAAATAAATGAACTTTTCCACGACATTCTAATTTATTGAGATGCACGTATTATTGGGTGTGTGTGTGTGTGGTGTGACCAAATAGTCTGATTAATAGAAATTTTATTACGGACCCCAACTTTGAAACTATACATTCAGTGTTTCCCAGCCCTGTTCCTGGAGGCACCCCAACACTGCACATTTTGCATGTCTCCTTAATCAAACACACCTGATTCAGGTCATCAGGTTATTAGTAGAGACTCAAAAACCTGAAATGCAAAATCTGCAGTGTTTGGGGGCTCCATGAACTTGGTTAAGAATCACTGATATGTATGTTTGTATACATGGGGGGGTGAATGAACAACGCTTTTTTCCACACCCAATACCCACAACTGAGGTGGCCTTGAGCAAAGCATCTAACCTCCAACTGCTCCCCAGGTGCTGCAGCAATAATGGCTGCCCCCCTGCTGCGAGTGTGTGCCCACGGTGTGTGCACGTGCTCACTACTCACTGCTCCTAATGTGTGTGCACTAACTTGGATGGGTTAAATGCAGAGGACAAATTCTGATTATGGGTTACCATACTTGGCTTTCATGCCACTTCACTTTACTTCACATGCTATCACTACTCATTTTATATCATCATCATCATCATCATCCTCACTTTTGTATTTTTAGATCACTAAGTTTTTTTTTTTGCTTTTGCTTTTCCTCAGAGGGACTGCAAATTGAGTCCAGAGCTGTCTGATCTGGTGGTGTATACCCACAGTGTTGCTTTCAAACAGTTTGATCCATGTGCCAAGAAACCTCCCAATGAAATATCCTCGTTCTCTGAGAGTGATGCGTTGAAACTAATCAAAGAATCAGGTACTATATGCAAGTGCATGTTTGGGAGTGTGTTTATTCAGTCTATAGATACTTTCTTCCCTGTGGACTTTCAAAAAAGTATTTTGAAACATTTCTATCTCACAGAGTAATCTCCTCCACATCTCAAATGATATATTGTGTTTATTAACATTCTGCAATGAAGATATAATTAAAACAATTTTGGAGTAAAATAACTTAATCTTTTGTCATGTTATGTATTATTTTATGTATCTTTAACTACATCATTGTATTTGATTTAGTTAAATTTGATGTAGTCATTTCCATGACAACATTTGTCATGGAAATGACAAAGATGTGTATACAGAAGTGATATTTGCCTTCATTGTTTTTCCACACATAGCATCTACAAGTAAAACATCACTTCTACAGTAAAAACAAATGTAACTTTAACAGTAAATCAAAGATAAATATTTTCTATAATTTTTTTGTTTGTTTGTTTGTTTGAATGGGTCCAAAATGGCTCTTTCTTTTTTTCATAGGGAAGTTGTTTGTACGTCACAACAGCATGCAACTGAGCAGGATCTACCCATCTGGTCAGCGTGTGCAATCCTCCAACTACAACCCTCAAGACATGTGGAATGCTGGTTGTCAGATGGGTAAACATTTAAGCAAAGAAAACATGCAAATGACTGTGTAGTCCACATTTATAAACAACTGACAAATAATGAAATTATTTTACAGTGGCATTGAACTTCCAAACCCAATGTGAAGAGATGGATCTAAACAGAGGCCGTTTTTTACCAAACGGCCGCTGTGGCTACTTGCTAAAACCAAGCTTTATGTGCCAGCCTGATTCAGAGTTTAACCCAGAAAACACTGGGGGAGGCCTTGGCCACAATCCAACACTGCTTACTATCAAGGTATGCTGTAGCACTAAACAGAGAGGTCTTTATCAAAGCAAAACCTCCATGATGTCACAGTGACTACGTTTACATGCACAATTTTTGTTTCAATCGGACTGAATTCATTCCGATTTATGAATCTGAATGTAGTGTTTACATGAACGCTAAATAAAGTGATTGGGTTGATGTGCACATTTATATGTCACAAGCTTCAAATCGGAATAGATTTTTTTGGACATGCGCACACTGCACAAATATAGAGTTCTCACTGTTTGCACATAATAACCACTCTCCTACACGGTTTCTTTATTTTTTTTTAACAGCAGAATTAATATTTATCCATTTATGGATAAATATACATATAAACCGCTGTGCCTTGCTCCTCATATTTATAACGCAGTAAAAATGCCTCTCCCCGCGCCCAAAACGGGTTGCCTGTGGATGAGAATCCAAAACAAGGACTGGTGGGTGGTTGTTCTGCTCCACTTCACAGTTGCCGAGTGAAAGGAGAGTTTTATAATGACAGGACATGCATTTATACAACACTTTATTCAAAAGGAAGAACCGCTCGTTCTGCACGTCATACGTATTTCTGCATCATTGCACATGCGCAGTCCTTTCAGTTTCGGGGTTCAATCCGATCGAGTGTTTACATGCACTCTCAATCATATTAGAAAAGGAATAAACCACCCCCTTCAATCCAATCGAAATTTCATTCTGATCAAGCTCAATTGGATCGATTAAGGTGTTTACATGAAGGCTTGAGCGTCAATCCGATTACAAACGGATTATTTGGTTATATGTAAATGTAGCGAGTGCCACATGACTCCAAATATATCTGGCAAAAATTGTCTGATGATGTATTATAATGAAATGTACAGTGCGAACATAAATGAAAACACCTTCTGAATAAATACAAAAGATGTATTTTCTTAATGATCACTTATACGATTCATGGAAAGTTTGAAATGCAAAGTTGAAATGCATTAAACATATACTTAACCCTAAAAAGGGCCCTTTCCTGGGGGATACAAACATTTGAGAAGATGTGGGGAGAAGCAGTGAAAGTGTAGGTCTCATTTCTTGGTTTCATCTTAAAAGGGTGTTTGTTGTGAATATTTAGATCTGGTCACTTTGTTCATACATTCTTTGTTTAGCTCACGGACAGCATTTAAAAAACAACATGACAACCTGTAGTGGGAAAACCTTAAACCTTCAGATAAAAGTTTATATATTTCACATATTTTCAATATTTGGATGGGACTTTAAAAAGTTGTTGTTAAGCATTAGCTAATTACGTTTATATTGGAATTTTATGAATTTATTTTTTATATTTTTCATAATCTGTCTGTAAATGTCGCCCCTTTGGGGGTATAAATTAACTGAAAAAAGAAGGGTTTAAAGTTTTAATAAATTTTTTTTTAAAATTTATTCTTGCATAAAGTAACTAAAACATTCTTGTAAAATTCTGTTGAACAATAAGTCTAATGTCAGTTTCTGAATATATTATCCTAATGCAGTGGTTCTCAAACCTGTCCTGGAGTACCCCCAGCCCTGCACATTTTGTATGTCTACCTAATCTATCACACCTGATTCAACTTATCAGCTCATTAGTAGAGGCTCCCGAGATCTGAAGTGGGTGTATCAGACATAGGGAGACATACAAAATGTGCAGTGCTGGGGGTACTTAGTGGAGAGGTTTGAGAACCACTGTCCTACTGTATAATATTTAATATGCACATTTCTAGGGTCTACACCGTGTGCACAATTATTAGGCAAGTTGTATTTTTGAAGATTAATTTTATTATTGAACAACTACAGTGCTCTCGCTCAATCCAAAATGTTAATAAACCTCAAACCTGAATATTTAATAAAGTAAAAGTGAGGTTTTGGCTTTCTTAGGAGAATATCCATGTGGACGATTATTGAGCAACTATTAGTGTGCAGAATTATTATCCAACTAAATGAAAAACTAACATTTTCCCATCTCACTTGTTTATTTTCATCTGTAAAAGTGAAAATAATAATGTCAACTCAATTTACAAATAAACATTTCTTACGTTTAAAAAAAAAATCAGTGACCAATATAGCCACCCAACAACAGTCATAAGCCTTCCATTCATGGAGTCTGTCAGTTTCTTGTTCTGTTGACGATCAGCTTTTTGTGCAGCAGCAACCACAGCTTCCAGACACTGTTCAGAGAGGTGTACTGTTTTCCTTCACCATAAATCTGCCATTTAAGAAGGGCCCACAAGTTCTCAATAGGGTTTAGATCAGGTGAGGAAGGGGGCCATGTCATTATTCATTCATCTTTAAGGTCTTTACTGGCTAGCCACACAGTGGAGTACTTTGATGCATGCGATGGAGCATTGTCCTGCTTAAAAATCATGGTCTTCTTGAAAGATGCAGACTTTTTCCTGTATCACTGCTTGAAGAAAGTGTCTTCTAAAAACTGGCAGTAGGTTTGGGAGTTGATTTTGAGTCCATCTTCAACCCAAAAAGGTCCAACTTGCTCATCTTTAATAATACCAGCCCCTACCCGTACCCCACTTCCACCTTGCTGGCGTCTGAGTTGAAGTGGAGCTATGTGACCCTTACTGATCCAGCCATGGTCTCATCCATCTGGTCCGTCAAGAGTCACTCTCATCTCATCAGTCCATATAATCTTTGAAAAATCTGTCTTCAGATATTTCTTGGCCCAGTCTTGGCGTTTCAACTTATGTGTCTTGTTTAGTGGTGGTCGGGTTTCACCCTTCCTTACCTTGGCCATGTCTCTGAGCACTGAACACCTTGTACATCTGGGCACTCCAGGTAGGTTGCAGTTCTGGAATATGACAGCACTGGAGGATAATGGGTTCCTGGTAACTTCACGTTTGATTCTTCTCAAATCTTTGGCAGTTAATTTGCATCTTTTTTCTCAACACGTTTCTTGTGACCCTGTTGATTATTTGCAACAAAACGTTTGATGGTTCTGTGATCACGCCCCAATTTCTTAGCAGTTTCAAGAGTGCTGCATCCCTCTAAAATACATTTTACAAATTTTGACTTTTTTTGGCCCATTTTGCCTGAGGAAAAGAAGCTACCTAATAATTATGCACACCTTGATATAGGGTGTTGATCTCCTTAGGCCACACCCTCCCTTATTACACAAATACACATCACCACAAATAGAATATGCTTAAATCCAATATGCATTCGAGTTTATACAGCTTGGAGTTGGAAAATATGCATACAAATGATGATATGGTCAAAATACTCACTTGCCTAATAATTCTGTACACAGTGTATGCAGTGTATGTGTGTGTGTGTGTGTGTGTAAAATATGATACTCAACAACAAACATGCAAATATATGCATATGTGTTTTTTTGTTGAGTATCATATTTATACATCAGGCTTTTATATCTCATATAAGCAATTCATTGCAAATTGATGATAATTGAGAGATGGACAAATAAATGTTCCCCAAAAGCCTGTTGTGTCACATTTACATTAACATGAAAAAAATAAGTTTTATTTTTTCCATTACAAATGATGTATGAACAATCAAGTCAAGTTGCTTCAGTCCAATAAATGTTAATCTTACATTTACTTTATAAAAATCATTAAAGATTTATGAGCAAAAAAAGACTTTACTTGATAAAAAAAGCATGAACTATCAATCAAAGTGTCACACAGTTGTTGAAGGTATGTGCACGAAGACGAAGGTAATCCAAATAACATTTCACAGTAATCCAAGATAAAGATTCGTACAAAACACAGGGTAACACAAGCAGCATACACAACTAAAAAACGAAGCAATGAAAATGAAGGGGAACTTAAGTAGGGTGAGATAACAAGGGACAGACAAGTGAGGGTGATAACTAATCAAACACAGGTGAACTGAATGAACTAATCAAAGGACAACAGAAACTAAATAAAAACACAACAAAATAAGTCCATGACTGTGACAGTACTTCCCCCTCCAGCAAGGTGCGACTTTGCGCCATAACAAAAACAACAAAGGAGGGATGGAGGGGACTAAGGAGGAGGACAAAGTGGTGGAGTTGAGAAGGTAACAGGGGATGGCGAAGGGCAAGCAGGAAGGCAGGCAAGTGGATGACCAAGGTGGCGACGATGGAGGGAGGAACTATGGAGGATCAGATGGAGGGAGGAGCCAGGACAGATCAGACGGAGGGAGGAGCCAGGATGGAGACAGGAGGAGCCAGGACGGAGACAGGAGGGACTTGGAGTAGGAGGACCCAGGCGGGACCCAGACCACAGCCAATATGATGGCCCACGGTGGAGTCGATGGAGGTAGGAGCCATGGTGGAGGAATGGCAGATGACTCCAGGGGGCCGACCGTCAGTGGCAGAGCAGGTGGGAGAGGAGCCCGAGGCAGAGACGGAGAGCCGACGATCCAGGGCGACGGGGAGGATCCAGAGGGCCAAGGCGGAGCAGATGACTCAGGCTACCAAGGCATAGGCGGGGATCCGGAAGGTTGCGGTGGAGCCGGAGCGACAGAGGACCACGTTGGAGTGGAGGGAGGGAAGCGCCCAACGGAGCCAGTGGGAAGATCGATGAGGCGGCAGCCAGAGGATTGAAGTCCTGCGGCGAGGGCGGGTCGACAACTGACCAAGGCGGGGTCCAGAGGGCCGAGGGAGCCCGGCGGAGCTGGTGGACTGACGGGCCACGGCAGAGAGGAGAGAGCTAGGGATTATGGTGGAGCCACTGGGTCAATGGGCCGAGGCGGAGTCTGGGACTCAGAGGTTGGAGGTGGAGATAAGGGATCCTCCAGCCACTACGCCGATGGAGACTGGCAGACCCGCGGCAATCCCACATCACAGATGGTGGGCTGAGGGTGAGCTGAGGGGCTGACAGGAGACAGCGGAGGTGGTGGTGAGGACTGATGAAGAGGTGGTGGGAGAGGGAGGCTGGGTAGGTGTTTTGAGCAGTCCGTGGGTTCAGGGATGGTGTGTGCTGCCCACACACACCAGATGGCCACTCCCAGCACTGGGAGCGCCAGAGAGAGGGGAACGACCTACATGGTCGAGACAGGACAGACAGGTAGTTCAGGACAGACAGACAGTTCAGGGCAGACAAACAGTTCGGGCAGACAGACTGTTCAGGGCAGACAGACAGTTAAAAAACGGCCTCCTTGGCCATAACAGGACAGGCAGAGATTTCAGATGATGACGGAAGAAGACGGTAGTCCGAATTAAATCCTGCTTAATCTACTCTCTGCGGTGTAAACAGTGGGCGGGCTTTCCTCCATGCCCCTACTCTCCACGTATCATCATCGGTGACGGCTGTAGCACGGGTCAGATGATTCATGAGGCTCTTGCTCTGGGGCGGACCCTAAGCTCTGTCGCTCCTGGTGGTTGGGTTAAGACTGAGCAAGCGCCGGGGGGGCGAGCGATGGCTCTTCGATCGCGGCGGGCTTAGGCTGTCCGTCCACGGTGGGCTTGGGCAAGCACTCCGCGTAGCGGGGTGATGGTTAGCTGGGCTCTGGGTCCGGAGTGGGGCTGACGAGATCCTCATCGACGTAGTAAGGAGTCAGTGGTGAGTTACAGCACGCCAGCACCCACTCCACAAAGGTGGCAAATTCCTCCCGAGGACCATCTTCGGACAACCGCACTCTGAGCGGCGGGGGGGGCGGGGGGGCGGTGGCTGTGTCGATGCTCGCTATGTAGAACGAGCGGAGCTGTTGTAGGTAGCTGGTATTGTTGGCAATGTCCAGAAATAGTCTGGTGTGGTCCGCGAGGGCAAATTCCCCCTGCTCAGCAGGAGGAGGAGGAAATGCGGCGGATCCATAAACAAAAAATAAAAGCTTTCAAAAACAAACAACAAATGAGGGAACACAAGCTGTTGTTGGGGCCCGGTTATTCTGTCACGCTTTGTGTAGAGGAAAGGCACACGAAGACGAAGGTAATCCAAATAATATTTAATAGTAATCCAAGATGATGAAGATTCATACAAAACACAAGGTAACAAGCACCAGCATACACAATAACCAGCAGCTAACTGAACTGAAAGGGGAACTTAAGTAGTGTGAGATAACGAGGGACAGGCAGGTGAGGATGATAACTAATCAAACACAGGTGAACTGAATGAACTAATCAAAGGACGACAGAAACTAAATGAAAACACAACAAAAGAAGTCCAACGACTGTTGGACACAGAGGGCAGAAGGCATGTAGTAGATTGTGTACAACAGGGTTTTCAACAAAGTTTTGATTATACTCATTATTTAGAGGCCTTAGAAATTTGCATATTAAATATGATACAGTAGGCTAATATTTTCAGAAATTGGCATTATACTTATTCTTCAACAGAATTAAAAAAAAAAAAGTTTAGTTTAAGGTATGCGGGAATGAATGTTTTTAAAGATTTGGCTAAAATGCTGTTAGATAAACACTCTTTTCATAGCTTTTGCTGGCTCTGAGACACTTGCTTGATATTTCTCCTGCTCTTTTTCTAGCAAAAAAAATAATTCATCACTAAATGAAAGCTTAAAGTGAAAACCTGATTATTTCAGGAGCCTTATCACACGTCCATGTTTGAATTTATGTGTTACTTTTGCTATGTTTTTGCAACACATTTGATCACTTTGATAAGAAAATATATATTTTTTTTCCTGAATAATTTTGACTTGCTTGTTTGGTAAATGATCAAGCAGACATGCTGGAAAATACTGTAAATATAAAGAACCCTAACATGTCTTCTGAGTAAAGAGTAATTGCTGAATTTGTTAAGTTTCAGAGGGGATGTGAGAAAAAGTGTGAAAGTGAAAGGGACATGTGGCCAAATATGGTGACCCACTTGGAATTAGGGCTCTGCATTTATCCCATCCTAAGTGCACACACACAGCAGTGAACACACACACGGAGCAGTGGGCAGCCATTTATGCTGCAGCTCCCGGGGAGCAGTTGGGAGTTCAGTGCCTTGCTCAAGGGCACCTCAGTCATGGTATTGAAGGTGGAAGAGAGCACTGTACACCCACCTTCCTGCCGGACTTGAGACTCGAACTCGCAACCTTTGGGTTACGAGTCCGACTCTCTAACCATTAGGCCACAACTTCCCCTTTATTGTGAATTCCATAAAAACATAGCTGTACATCACACTCACCTTTAAACAAAGAGCGTGCGCAAACATCATCATTCAAACTTTTAGTCAAAGAGTGGACACAACTACATGGTCATTTTCCAAGTGCTTCAGTCTGTTTTGGTGGAAAACAATCTGCTATTTAGTACATTTCAAAAATTGTGGCAGCACCAATTCAAAACCTTTTTATTTTTTTTTTTTTTTTTTGTTTTTTTTTTTTTTTTTTTTTTTTTTTTTTTTTTTTTTTTTTTTTTTTTTTTTTTTTTTTTTTTTTTTTTTTTTTTTTTTTTTTTTTTTTTTTTTTTTATTTTTTTTTTTTTTTTTTTTTTTTTTTTTTTTTTTTTTTTTTTTTTTTTTTTTTTTTTTTTTTTTTTTTTTTTTTTTTTTTTTTTTTTCCTCATACATGTCATATTGTTTCTTGTTTCAGGTGATTTCAGCCCAGCAGCTGCGTAAACCTGACAAAGAGAAGCTCAGCTCAATTGTAGACCCTCTTGTATGGGTGCAGACTTATGGGGCTCCCATAGATAACAACACAAAGAAGACGCACCGCATCGGCAATAATGGTAATTCAGAATTATTAGAGGGAACCTATTGTATCTGTTAGTTTTCTTCTTCTTCTCCTTTTTCATATACTTCTTCTATGGCAGCCCATAGAACCATTTGTGGGAAAGTTATCAAATTTAGCACACAGATAGATGACAGTCCTAACCATACCCACAGCAAATTTGGAGTCTCTAACTCAAACCCTCTAATGCCACCAACAGTTCAAATTTATACTCATGTTTATGGTTATAACTTCTGAGCCGTAAGGGTATTTTTCCCTCTGATTCCTTACCTCAAGGTGATTTGATTGTAGCCAGTGACGTCATTATCTGTCATGATTTTTCAACCATTTTGATCTTTTTCGAACTCATCCTAGACGGTTTGTCTGATTTTCACCAAAATTCAGACCATGCTGATAAAAAGTTATGGACATCAAGTTAAACCATTCTCAAACAAAGCATGAACGAATTCCATGCCAAAATGATTGTGAGGCTATATCTCCAATTCTTTAGCGTATTCAAACCAAACTTGATGTGTGTTATAACAAACATGACATGAGGGTACCTGCACTCTTTTAGCAGGATATATATTAAAAAAATTATATTTTTGCTTTTAACATCTGAACTGTTTGGCCAAAAATCACAAGTCTAGTCTCTTTAAACCGAGTTGAACGATACCCAATTTTCCCATATCAGCCATTTTGGATGTCAGCCATTTTGAAATTTCCCGAATGCATTGGCGTATCGTTACCAAAAAAAAAATGCTAATAGCTTTTTATTAGTTTTGCCTATTATCATGAGACTGGTCTTGATAGATTCCATGGATCATGCCGAGAACATCGATATGAATTATCCTATAATCTGCAAAACTTCCTGTTCGCCATTTAGATTTTCTTTGAAAACCCACTTATTCAAACTCTTCCTAGATGATTGGTCTGATTTTCCCCAAATTCGACTCATCTTCAGACCATGTCGGTAAAAAGTCATGGATCTTGTGCTGATGGACAAAACGGTTTTCGTTTATTTGATGGCATGATGCCAAACTGCATCTGAGGCTGTATCTGTGCAAAGCTATGACATATTAACACAAAACTTTGTGTGTCATAGTCACCTCACTCTGACAACACCACATCAATTTGTTAACAGCGTCACATATTGGTCAAAAGTGATAAACCAATAAATTGTTACTAATGATTGTTTTAATGATTTTTCAGCCATTTTTCCTAAATGTATCTTAAAATAATAATAATAATTTGTTAACATTTATATAGTGCTTTTCTGGGTACTCAACGCGCTTTACATGAAAGCGGTGGAATCTCCTTAACCACCACCAGTGTGCAGCATCCACCTGGATGATGCGACGGCAGACATAGTGCACCAGAACGTCCACCACACACCAGCTTATTGGAGGAGAGAAGACAGAGTGATGAAGCCAATCAGTGTATGGGGATGATTAGGAGGCCATGATGGTCAGAGGCCAATGGGCAAATTTGGCCAGGATCCCGGGGTTATACCCCTACTCTTTTTCGAAGGACATCCTGGGATATTTAATGACCATAGAAAGTCGGGACCTCGGTTTAACGTCTCATCCGAAGGACAGAAAAAAATGGTTTTAATTACTCATTGCTTCAGTTGGTCTGACACTCCCTGCCATACTTAGCTCATCATTTTGCCACTGTTGTGCTTGGCCCTGTAATTGCTGCTTGCAGCTATATTTCTTCTTCTTTTTCTTCATCTTCTTCTTCTTCTTTTTCTTCTTCCTCCACTCTTGAGTCTATGGCAGTCCATAGAAATGCTTGATGGAATGTTATGAAATTTGGCACATGAAAACAGGACCATCTCAACATTAACCATAGTATGTTTGGAGCATAAAACTCCCTAGCAACACCAACAGGTCAAATTTGCACTCACGTTTCTGCTAATAACTTATTAACTGCAAGGGCTAGAAAGAAGATTATTTTATAAAGATTTCTTCCTCTGATTCTTTGGCTCATGCCAAATCAAGACATACCATAATTTAAATGTTTACTGATCAAGATTTTATTCAATTTAGAATTTTCTGAAATATTAACTTTTTCCAAACCCTTCCTAAGCGGTTTGTCTGATTTTCAACAAAATTGTCTCAGATCATCTTCAGACCATGCTGATAAAAAAATATCAAAAGATTTTCAATAGACCAAACCGTTTTCGTAAATCATGTTAACAAATTTGACAAGTTCACACAAAAACGGACATGGGGCTATATCTCGACAACACTTTAGCAAATTCTAATCAAACTTGGTATGCGTTATACCAGGCATGACCTGAGGGCACACGAGTAGTTTCGGCACAGTGCGACCTACTGATCAAAAGATATTTAAAAAATGAAATTTTTGCTTATAATTTCTGAACAGTTAGTAAAAATCATAAGATTGATTGTTAGATTCGGAGCGGCATACCAAATCGAATGGTACCCAGTTTTTCCTTTATTGGCTTGAGCATAGACCATTTAGATTTTTTTTTTGGGCGTTGACCATTTTGTGTTTGGTAGTAAAATGCTGTATCAACAAACGTCTTTAACAGGTGTTTTCATCCTTGCTCCTGGAGACCTACCATACTGCAGAGTTCACCTCTAACCCTAATCAAACAATCTTGAACCAGCTAATCGAGGTGTTCAAGGGTGTATTCCAGAAAGGAGGTTCAACAAACTCGGAGTTAAAACTTGAACTCGGAGTTGACTTACTTTGAGTTTTCGGTTTCTGAACAGCTGATCAGAGTTAGTTCAATCCACTCTGAGTATGTTGAGAGTTTAGCACGTGCACCACGACTATGAAAAGCCATGATCAATGGAGCTCCGAAATTACGATTCACCATGGCAACAGCTCCCGCCAAAAAGACTTCCGCATACTACAGAATATGTAACTTTAATTCTAAATCAATGTTATCAGAGGTGAAAACTGCCAGAAAGGTAATTTATTTAACTAATATTCATTTTCATGGTATCTCACGGGCAAAAAAAAAGAAAAGAAAATATGGCAGCAGAAAAAAAATGTAACATAAAAACTCAATTCAATCAGGTAAAGCTTCAAGCATAAAATGGGTGTAGGCTAACATTACATGACTTTACAAATATTTGACATTCAATAAATATCATTCAGTGTATATCTATTTCAATGTGCAGCTGCTTTTTCACATAATTAAATGTTCTCTAATCCAACATGCTATTTCTTTTTTATAAATGAAATATATTTCTTAATTAGGGTAATGAAAAAACATTTGACTTCTATTCAGAAGCCAACAGCAAGAAGGCAGAGACTCGTAAAATGGGGGGGAGAACCTGCACCAGCATCACTGACAGATGAAGAGGAGATGGCCACAATACCATATTGCAACAAGATGTTACCAAAGTGAATGCCAAAATGTGGTACAGTTCAAGTAAATATGCATGTGGATATGGCAAAATAAAATAAAATAAAATTGAATCCTCTCCTGATGTAAATGTAATTCCCCGCGAATTAATGCAGCCTACAGGATCCCTTATAAAAAGACATGCCATTTTTGTCACATTTACCCTGTCTGCATTGAATGAAATGAAAGTGGTCGGCAAGGCAAGGCAAGGCCAGTTTATTTGTATAGCACATTTCATAAACAATGGTAATTAAAAGTGCTTTACATAAAATAAAATAAAAAAGTAAATAAAAATCACACAATAAACAAGGAATTTAAAAAAACTTGTAAAAGGGATTTTAAAAAAAAAATTGATTTAAGCGGTTTAAAATGAATTTAAGAAAACGATTATAAATAAAATACAATGCAATCAGTTCGGACATCGCACAGTGCGCATTCAATAAAAAGAAAATAATCTTGTTTCCTTTTCATTAAGATATTTTTACCCCGCTGGCAGTTAATAGACAGTTTACCCAAGGGAAACAAGAATAAATATCATTATATTTTTTCCTTATATAGAAACAGCAGTCATGATTTAAGGAATTTTAGATATTTGGAAACTTGTTTTTTTTTTTTTTTTTTTTTTTTTTGTTTTTTTTTTTTTTTTTTTTTTTTTCAAATCAGGGCAAGAATCCGCAATAAAAACCATTTTGCAGCGTGAATGAATGAATGAGGTATTTAAACATCGCTTACTCTTTAAAAAGGGGGAGGAGACCGAAATAAACTTTGGGTTTACCGAAGAAAACCTGCTCCTAACCAGGTTAGGTTCACAGAGTAAGGTACCATGGTAACTTACCGATAGGTTTAGTTTGTCTTTTATTGGAAACGAAGTTGCCTTTTCTGGGTAACAACCCTGAGTTTCCAACAAAACCATTTCTGGAATCACCTGCTCCTGACCAGGTTAGGTTCACAGAGTAAGTTACTTTGGTAAATTACCGAGAGGGTTAGTTTGTCGGAAAGTATGTTTACCCAGATCTATTCCGCCAAGACAAAATACATTAACACTGTCATATCCATAACCATGCTAAAATCTTACGAGAGTTGTCATGATTGAAATATACAGTATAGTTCAGTCATGAAACTCTAGATGGAGCGTCTGATAGGTCTAACTCAATTTGACCTAATGACATCATTATCACATGGCAAAGCTGATTGGTTCTCTCCTGTATCGGTAGCCAATGAGCTTGTTGCTCAACATTCAAATACTTGGCTAGCGCTTGCTGTAGGAGTTGCAGTGTGCTTCAGAAATCCTCCTCCTTCCCCAGCTCCACCTGTGTAGATATGCTACGAAGTGATTCATGTATGCTATATGGGGTTACTTCATGTATGTTATATTTGCAGCAGCAAAATTTCATTCATGCTCACAGCAGCATGTTGTGGATATATTGGCAATAGCAAGTCTCGGTACTTGCTCTGCCGCAGGAGCAGCAGCAGCAGCGTAGCAGATCTATTCTGCCAAGACCAAATACATTAACATTGTCATTTACATTACCATGCCAATCCCTCCAATAGTTGCCATGACAGAACTTTATGTCCTATGAATAGCCTACAAAAGCAACAATGGATTTTAATATTGGTATTGTGGCCATCTCCTCTTTATCTGTCAGTGGTTCTGGTGCAGGTTCTCCTCCCATTTTACGGGTCTCTGCCTTCTTGCTGTTGGTTTCTGAATAGAAGTTAAATGTTTTTCATTACCGTAATTAAGAAATGTAGCATGTTGGATTAAGCCCTATTCGCACAGGATTAGTATTACCTGGTGACCTCCAGTCATTTGTAATAATTGCGGAGGTTGTCTGTGATCTTAATACCGTGCGAATCGGCCATGTCTGTAATTTGTAAAGTAAAAATTCCCCCGCAAAAGACCTACCATATTTCGCCGAACACTGAGGTCCTGTGCTAATATTAGTCCCGTGCGAATCAGCATCTCTGGGATTTGGCCTGCATTTGGCGGGTCATATATAATTTTTCGAGGTTTTTGTTTCCTGTGCGCCTTTTTATCCATCTTTCGCAAATAATAGAGCTGTGTTGGAGTGTTTGATAGTATTTTGAGTGCTGTCATCATATCGCTACACCATACAATTTGTAGAAAGAAAAGGCTGAAAAGGTTTTGAGGTTAATGTGTTACAAATAAATCAAGCATAAAGCTTAAGATACTATTTTAACCTGGTGAAATGTAAATGTCACAGGCCATTAAACTATATTAGTTTATTTTCTTTTTTAAAATCCATCTGGACCATAGAACGGGACTCTCAAAGCCTTGACATCCGGGTATCCGGTAGATAAGTTGGTAAATTCGAGTAAAATCACAGGCTTCTCTTATCCCGTGCGAACGCACCACACGAAAATTCAGAGGTGGGGGGTTAATTTACAAAATCACACAAGGTCCCCAGATAATACTAATCCCGTGCGAATAGGGCTTTAGAGAACATTTATTTATGTGAAAAGACCATTAGACTATGTGGGAAAAGCCGCTGCACATTGAAATAGACACTGAGTATTTATTGAATGTCAAATGTTTGTTAAGTCATGTAGCCTACACCCATGAACCTTTTATGCTTAAAGCTTTACCTGACTGAATTATGTTTTATGTTAGATTTTGTTCTGCTGCCACATTTGGTTTTGTCTTTTTTTTTCCTTTCTTTTTTGCTTGTGGAATACCATGAAAATTAATATTAGTTCAATAAATTACCATTCTGCCAGTTTTCACCTCTGATAACATTAATTTAGAATTAAAGTTACATATTCCGTACTATGCAGAAGTCTTTTTGGCGGGAGCTGTAGCCATGGTGAATCATAATTTTGGAGCTCCATTGATCATGGCTTTTCATAGTCATGGTGCACACGCTAAACTCAGAGTCAACCTAATCAAAGGCGATTAAATAACTCAGTTAGCTCTTACTGAAACCGAATAACTCAGAGTTTCCATCTCAGGGTAAGGTTCAACTCAGAGTTAAAGTTTAACTGGAACACCCGGGGTCAAAGGGTGTAACTTTGGTTTGAGAAGTGGGGGGGACACAAAATGGGGGAAAATGTTTTCGATTTCCTGCATGTACATACATTTAGGAACTATTGTGATACAAATTCCAGGAAATAATTAAATTGATTAATGATCAATTCTGCCAAAAAAGAATAGTAGGCTACTAAACTATAAGAAAAAGATGTCTTACTTTCTTTACTGTTTAATAGGGGCCGATCGCCAAGACATGAGAGAATCATTTTATAAAGTCGANAAAGTAATCGTCAGAATAACTGCAGTCATATCTCCAGATGAACACTTACTGCACTGAAGCAACTTAGGTTTACTTGATTATCCATACATCACTTTTTAGAGGTCTCACAATCTGATCATAAGGATCTTTTGAGGAGCGTTTGTTTCCAGAAGCTTTACTTTCACTGTTCCTCAGTGGAGGAATGATCTTCTCAAGCCTCCAGAACATCTCACATCTTCTGAGGAGCCTTTATTTCTTCAGCTCTCAATCACTGCATTATATGTGTGGAGCATTTCAATCTCATCTCACTGAGACACATTACTGGAGATACAGAGCAACCACTATATATCAGTATCTGCTGTACTTTTATAAAGATCTCATTAATTTACAAGCATCAGAAGTTCATCATAGAAATATCAGCATCTGATGCAAATTCATATTTTTGCTCCGTTTGAGTCTCTGAATAAAATTAAGATGTTTTTTTCCTTCATATTCTCACTGTATCAGACTATATGAGCTGTAAAAGCCTGATGGATCAAATATGATACTCTACAAAAAACACATGCAAACTTTTTGTCTAAAAGAAAAATAGATGTTCTATTATTTCATAAGTCAGGCTTTACAAGGGTTAAACTACACCTTATAATATATTTGTTAAACAATGACACTGGTTCCACAAATTAAACAACCTCATATAGGTTTGAGCGACATGAAGAACTGTTCCATTAATCTTTGCATTGTTTTCATCTTCCGTGTTTTGCAGTTCCAGTGAAGGAACTGCGCATCATTTCACATCCTTACATTGAGAACATATGGGAAGGACAAACTTTGACCCTCCAGTGCACAAAAACCAAAGGAACGTACGTCTCCTATGATTGGCTCTGGAACGACGCACCGGTTCAGATGCCGTACGACAGGAATAACGACACTCTGACCATCCACAGGGTTTCTGCACAAATTGCAGGCAATTACATGTGTGTGGCATCAAACCAATACAACGACACAACGATCTTCAACTCCAGCAGTGATGTGACTGTGTCCATCCTAGGTACGATCAGGTCACACAGTATAATCAAGTTTAAGATTTTTTGTGTTTTTAAAAGAAGTCTCTTCTGCTCAGCAAGGCTGTATTTATTTGATCAAAAACACAAATAAAAATGTGAAATATTATTGCAATTTAAAATAACAATTTTCTATGTGAATATGTGTTAAACTGTAATGTATTTCTGTGATGCGCAGCTGTATTTTCAGCATCATTCCTCCAGTCTTCAGTGTCACATGATCTTCAGAAATCAGTATAATATGCTGATTTGCTGCTGATTTCTGATTATTATCAAATGTTGATTGTGGAAACTGTGATACATTTTATTTTTCAGGATTCACAGATGAATGGAAAGCGTTTATTTGAAATGGAAATCTAAATGTCGTTAATGTCACTTTTGATCAATTTAATGTATCCTTGCTGAATAAAAGTTCGATTATTTATTAAAAAAAAAGTAACTGGACTCCAAAATTCTGAGTTTTTTCTAGAAATGGTCAAAGCCTGAATCTCCTTGATGTTGTGAAGCTTGATGATGGAAGTTATAAAGCCATCATCACGTGTCAGTCTAAGAAAGGAACGCCGCTCAACACCTTTAGCCTGTTGAACCACACTGACCTCATCGCCACCGAAACGACTGACACAACCAGTGCGATCTTTAACATGCCCATCGAGCTGAACCGTTACATGGGACAAATTAAATGTAACGCCAGCAACGAGGGCAACTGGGTTCTGAGTGACCCGTACAGCTTGACCGTGGGTATGTAGCTCAATGAACCAAATAAATTAACTAAATAGGTTTGAGTTTCAGAATTACATTTAAGGCGAACAGGCGAAAAAACATTGTTTTTTCATGCACTGGCCAGTTTTGAGATTTTGGTCTGTTTTGATTCCATAACATGTCTAGTGGAAAGAAAACTTGCAAAACAAGTGTCTATTTTATTGCACTTTTATCTGTAGATTTCAATCTGTTCCCTCAAAAAAAGATTATTTCTCAGATTCAGCAGCACTTACATACACCAACATTTACAGTTTTATTCATATCTGCTTTCTTAAGGTTTTATACTGAGGGGTGTGTTTATATATAATTTACCTGATTATATACAATACTTTATTCCAAAAATATGGAGAAACCTTTGATTTTTTTCTGGATGTTGACAGTATTTTCCGATTTATGGAGTGATGTTTTGTTTCCATAACTTGTCTTCTATCATATTAATGTAAAGAGAACATCGAAATTACAATTTTAAGTGTTCATTTTAATACACTTTATCTATATCTTTCTGTAGATTTCAATTACAATGCACTTCTTTAAAGTCGCTTAAAGTCAATGTTTTCTCAAAATGAGTTTGTTTCTCCACTTCAGCAGCTCTTACAAACCACCAAACTTTACAGTTTTCTTTATCAATATAGATGGGTTTTACTGAGGGGTTGTTCATATATCATTTAAATTATTATATACAATACTTTATTCCAAAAATATGGAGAAACGGTTGATTTTTTTTCTGGCTGTTGACAGTATTTTCTGATTTATGAAGTGATATTTGGTTCAAAACTGGTATTCTATTTTATATTAATGTAAAGAAAACATCCAATAAATTTTAAGTGTTTATTTATACACGTATCTATTTGTGCCTGTAGATTTCAATTGCAATGCACTTCTTTAAAGTCGCTTAAAGTCAATGTTTTCTCAAAATGGGTTTGTTTCTCACTTCAGCAGCTCTTACAAACACAAACTTACGTTTTAGTCCTCTCGTATCTGACGGGGTTTTACGAGGGGTTTGTTCACCCCCTCCCCCCCCCCCTTATTAATTCACGCTGATTTATAACAACATTTTATTCCTAAAAACATTGTGAAAATGTATTTTTTCTGTATTCGTCACAGTATTTTCTGAATTATGGAGTGATAAAAAGAGAAATCCAAAATCCCCTCTATAAAAACCTATAACTCTAATATGTCAACAAAATCAAAAAAGACTTTTGAACCTGGCCTTATCCAGTATTCAGATTTATTTTCTGGAAATGTGTGCGAATTTGCAAATTTGCATGCAAAATGCAATATTTTTTTTGGAAAATTCTAAAAAATGTTTCAAAAAACCAATCAATCAACTGGGGAAGTATGGTGATATTTACTAGTAATTTTTTACCCTATTCACCTGTGGTTTCTTGCCTTATATATGTATTGTTTTGTGTTGTGTAACTGAAAGAACATCTAACACCTGATGTCTCAGAGTCTGTAGGAGGCGCTGTAATGGTGACGCCCTTCAAACAAGTGGGTCTGGACTTCCAGGTGGTCAATGTGGAACTGCACTGTAAGGTGGAGCGGGGAACGTTTCCACAGTACAGCTGGTTCCTCAACGACAGCAGGCTGCTGGGCCGAGGAGGTTTGTACGCAGACAAATCCATTCTGTCTCTGTCTGTAGGCCGAGACAGCGCTGGATTCTACCACTGCCAAGCTTCAGACAGATTCGACAACAGCACCAGCATCCGCAGCCCAAAGATGCTGATCAGTAAAGAGGGTACAGAAGCCTGACACCAAACACTACACTGAATCACTTTAGAAAGGGGATTTTTTTTAAAGGAAGAATTAATATATGATCAAATAGTCAAATAGCTGCTGCTCTCCCTGTTATGAAGAGTATGGGCAATTATATGCATTCAATCATATGATGTGCAGGCTAAATTATTGCATTATACTCAGGCATAAGAGGATATGAGTATTCACACAAAGACAAGTGATACAAACTTCTGATGAAGCCACAGTTGCACAAAGAACTGTGAATGTCTAGTAAATAAAGCATTTTAATATAATTTAATTTAATACAAAATGTCCCCCCAAAGCTACCATCTATCTTATATATTGAAGCTCAAGCCACTGAGAATTATTATTGGTCATTAGTTATACGAGTACTCATGACAAGTGATAGTATGTGTATATATATATACAAATGTATGAAGACAGACTGTGATTCTTTTTTAAATAATATTAATACATTCATCAGTAATTTAATTTAATTTAATTTACAAGCATCTACACAGATGTATAAAAAATGGACTGTGAAAATCATTGTATTTATTTATTATAATAATAATTTATTAGCTCAATGTATGTATGTATGCATTTATTTATTTATTTACCTACGCAAGCTTCTACCTTACATATTGAAGAGTGAATACTTTCACCAACACACAGTCCCTACACATTGTTACAGTATATCATGTTATTCATTTTTCATATCACTGATGTCGTTATGTCATGGACAAATGCATTAGCTAGCTCCGGGAATCAAGCTTTATAGATTTTTCCTGTAGTTTTAAATATGTGTGGGAATTCCATCACAATACCTACTGAGGCTGATGTGATGGTTAGTTACCCTAAGAGCTTGAACTGTAATGCAGTGTATTAATGATTTGATATTCAGAGCTTTCCCTTTTGTCTATTAGACATGGGAGATGAGGGGTGCGATACCCCTGGTGATGCTGACTAATTAATGATACGGAGTGCATGAAAGCTATATCTCTCAATCCCACGCTTTAAATGATTCATTTGAGTTTCCCTTTGGATTAGATGTATGGTAGGATTTATGATACCTGGTCATCCAGAAGATGGATAAAGGGAATCTATGTGCAACCAATTAACCTTTCAAGATGGTATACTTCCATAAAAGTTCTCACCAAAGCAGTTCGTTTTGAAATAATCTAAACAGAAGTTAGATACAAGATTTCAATAATCCATCTATGAAAAAAATTCACAGTCTAAGTCATTACATGAGTGATGGACAAATTGTATTAGTGCATAATTATATATACAGTATACATATATAAGGGGTGTAATGGTACACAGAAGTCACGGTTCGGTACGTACCTCGTTTTTGTGGTCACGGTTCGATACGAGATCGGTACAACAGGAAATTTATTTATTTATTTATTAATTTATATATATTTAAAGGACAGTCATGCTACATGTAGCATGACAGTTGTTTTGATTTTAATTAGATTGTATAATTTCAAAATTTAAAGCAAAAACTTTAGATTTGTGAAATTATGCTACATCAGATACCTGTACACAACAGAAACAGCAGACGGTCTGAATGAAAATGACAGCAGGTGGCGCTTATGGAATAGCAGTGATACAGCGTTTCCTTGGGCATTATTGAGGTAAGAGGAAAATAAAATGCATCAAAGCATTTCTGAAGACGTCATTTTCTCAGAAAAATTCAATAAACACTCACATAGCTGTTTCGTTTCCGAGATCGCGGAAACGCGAGCTTGATCTGCTGGACAGGACTTTCTCCTCTTTACAGACATATAAAAAATCCACACAAAATTACATTTTGGAAAAATTATTGCAATGCAGTTGGTGCAATGCGGAATAGAGGATCGGCCAACAACTGGTTCTGATTTATAGCCGGTTGACCAGTGCATCTCTAGAACCCGAAAATTTCCCACACTGCTGATTTAAAACAAGCAAGCAGGCGGTTCTTCGAGCTCTTGTTTTGAGTTAGTGCATAGATCGTCTTTTCTTCTGCTCTTTCCTGTTGTGACGGTTAGCGGTGCTTTGGATTTGGATTGATCGCCTATGACTGACTGTATTCATCGTCTGACTGCATGAACCGAACTGTGACATCCGTACCGTGACGGTTCGGGACGAATACATGTACCATTACACCCCTATGTTACTCTAGCTCTTTCCCCTTTGGGGTGGTGTCATTTTGTGTTTGTTTATTTTGTGATTTATAAATAAAGAGACCCCATCTGCCTGCATTTGAGTCTTCGCCTCTTTCGAATCGTGACAGAACAAACGAGCCACTTGAAGACTCAGTGGCGATGGGAATTTTTTTATACACATGTCTTCCCTCCCCCTTTCCCCTCCCCCCCCCCTTTTTCCCCCCCCCTTCCCTCCCCCAACTTCCCTTCCCCCCCCCCCCCCCCGGAACAACAGAGGATCCAGACCCTGGCCAATGGGCCGCATCCCAGCCCACAAGACAATCGCCCCTTTGGGCAGTATGCCGAAGACCTCTTCTATGCAGGCCAGGGGCTAGGGCTTGATTTGCATGATATTCTTGTATACTTGACATACATCTGCATATTCAGATGACTGTACTGCTGGAGATGTTGCTCATTTGTTATGGTGCATTTTAATAACTCTGCTAATTAATTTGAATTTATGTCCTTAACAATAGCACACAAAAGCACAAGCAATGGCAAATGTGAGTCATGAAACTGTTACTATGACCAGGGGTGCACATAAGTCTGGTTCTCATGAGAGCACCTAGAGATTTAGTTTGGTGCTCACACTGCACACAGTGTGACTCATTAAATATAACTATAAAAAATAAAATAATTAATAATAGTAATAAAAGTATTATTGCATTTATTGATTTTGTATTTTAATAAATTGAAAATAATAAAACAAAAATAATCAGTAGCTAACATTTAGTTCAAAAAAGAGTATAAAATAAAAATACAGTTATAAGTACACTTAAAATTACAATGATATTATTATTATTATTATTATACGAATTTTCGTTATTTTCAAACCTAAAATCAGCAAGCTTTGCGAGGGCTATGTGCCCTCGATGCACACTTCTTCTGAGCTCGCACTGAGGCGAGCTCCGCAGCAGACTTCCACCCGACAAAAATCGGCATTACGTAACAAATGTGTGGACTCAGAGGAAGACTGCGAGGATTTAGGGTGCACTTTGGGACAGGGCCCAAGAGCAGCCCATCAACGTGCTTCATTCGGGTTACAGAAGTCGTCTGCAGCGCTGCACAGGACTTGCTCGAGAAGAATGTCTTCAAAGAAGTGTGTTTTTGGTTGTGAGGGACATATAACATTGTTAGGCTTCCCAAAGAACCCAGTGTTATGTCAACTGTGGATGCAGTTTGTTTTTCCGGGGCAGCAACAAAGTTGCGCATATGTGTTTGTTTGTTCCCGTCATTCAAGTGACAAATGTTTTATTATCAAGGCCCAGTTTGACGCTGTATTTGCAGATCGTTTGATACTGAAAGATGGATCGGTTCTAGCAATAAAAGATCCCGGTCATGAGTCGGAACAGCAGGCGGTGAGTAAAACTGCATCAAACTTCTGTGTTTTGTTGGCAATCGGCGCAACTCTTTAGCTCCGCCCACGGCACGCCTCCAGGAGCCCGGCTGTTTTCAGAGAGAAGCATAATGCTGAATCTTTCTTTTATAAATCTGATAAAACTAAAGACTCTTCGGAGATATGAAGGATGCAATACTACTCTATAGGTATTAATTAACATGATATTGGCATAAACTGTGTGTGTTATGTCCCCTTTAAGATTGTAAATATACCCATATACCCAAAACAGTTTATTAAGACTGTAAATATACCCATATACACAATATCCCCATAACATAGCAGACAAATAATAATAAATAGCTGAAGTTGAAATGCATACATATGAAGCCTTTAGGCCTCCCTGCTGTGTTGTAGACAAGGAGAGTCGTAATGTAATCTCTGAGATTTGTTATTATGTTATTATTACATGTTTACCCCTCCAAACAGCCCGTGGTCATTCCCCATCAAGATCAATAAAATACTGATTTTACAGAACATTACAGAAGCTTGAATTTTACTGGGTGATCAGCATATGCTTAAATGCTTTTTGGTCCCTCTTGAAACAAGAACAATTTTGCTCTACTTCCTTGATACACAATCACATGATGTGGTTGTCTATCAGTATTTGTTGTCAATGGCACTTGATGGTTGAATGCTAAAAAAAATTACAACAGAATAATAATAAAAATAAATGTATCCAAAGCAAAAAAAATAAATGGTTTTGTTCAATTGTTGAAATTAAAAAATTGATGAATGATGAAATTTAAAAAAAGTTGTCAGTAGGCCTAGAATATAGTGTGTAAACATTTATTTTACTTACTGTATAAAATATTTTATATATATTTTGGACATTAAAATAACAAGATTTTTTTTTTTTAAATCCTGCTTATAGGAGCAATATTATAAGAATAATTGTTTATTTTATTTTATATTGATGAAAAAGAAAATGGATGAGGGATGAGTGTAAGATCTGGGAAATATGAATGATACCTCCAAATACCTCCAAACCACTTTGACACCAGTGGTCTGACTTAAAATAAATAAAAATGCTTTTAAGCCACTTACATGATCAACATTCATATACACCTGATGCTTACTGACCATCTGTGATCATAAAGAGAGGCAGATCGGTGGTTGGGTAAGATAATAAGGGTGGTTTATTTTATCAGCGAGCCGTAAAACAGCACAGATGTATTTTTTTGTGCATTGAATTTGCTTTCACCCTCCGAATGATTCCCATAAACACCACACAGGTGTATGAAAGTAGGGACTGTTATGTCCAAGCCCAGTTTTGACTAAGCCTAAATTTTCCCATCCTTTTTGGTGGAAAAGCCCCATTTATCACGAAGACAGATTTTGCACCCTCAGCCCTTTGCTCCTAATGGTTCTTTCCACATGTTCTCATTGGTTTTTCACTGCTACTGCGAATTTGTTTCCAGCACCGCACTCAGATAAAGGAACACATTTTATCTGTACAAGACTATGCCTGCTGGGTTGTGCTCTGTCAGTCTGCACAAGTATGCACCTAAGGTGTCAGAGTCCAAAAACTGCCACAAGTCACATCTGGAGCAAACAGAGATCAAGCTGATATTTGTGTGCATGGAATCACTAAACATTTTTTGGAGGCAAACAAAACAAAACAAACTATAGATAAAACACACAAAACAAACTATAAATAAGTAAAACCAATGCACAAACAAAATACAATTTAACAAAACAACAACACAATTTTAAAAATTGTGTAAAATAACCTATGATGACAATGTGTGACTTACTGCTCAATAAGAAGTTCAATAATGTTGCTATTATAACAGTGTTAGCCACTTTGTATAAACACTGTATCTGCCATTTTGCCATACTCCGTGTAATTTTAAATGTTTTACGATAATTTCATCATCTTCTTTTATAATTATTATTGTATCGCTATGATAACTATCCAGTTATTTATATTTAATTATTTTATCATGTATTTGATAAATTAAGCGTTAGCATTAGTTCTGGCAGGTCACGTGAGTCAAGCTTGCATCAGCTGATTCCCAGCTGATCACATCTACATATAGGAATACGACACCTATCGCGGCATTCTTATATAAGCTCTATTCAGTATTATTCTGCAGCTTTTCAGCTTGCTCCGGAGCAATTTACCCTCCTCCATCCCCAGCTCCTCCTGTTGTCACAGTCAGGACTTGGTTTTCTGATATTCCTTGCTAATCAGACTTCTTTATCTTGAATAAAGTGTTACACTGAAATATCATTAAGTACATTAATGATACCTGCCTTGTTCTGTTCTGTTAACCCTAGGGTGGTTATTAACGATGCTCTCCTGCTCATTAATAAGCATGGCTGAATGGACAGGCATGGGGAGTTTTGCCCAGAACAGAACCATACCACCAAACCAAACTTTATGCTAAGTATCTATCATTTTGACAATAGTGGTCCTGACAGAACTACTATTTTTTTTTTATGTACTGTTAGCCATTTGTGTTTTTATTTTAAATGCACCTTGGGGTTGCCACAAAAGACAGTTTGTTGTTTCCACAATGACAATAAAAGTACTGACTTGAAAAAGCCATTAAATGAAAACAAAAAACACACACAATGTTGGTATTGGTGGTTTATGGGGACTCTTCATAGGCGTAATGGTTTTATACTGTACAAACCATATATTCTATCACCCTACACCAACACTACACATAAACCTACCACTCACAGAAAACTTTCTGCATTTTTAGATTTTCAAAAAAAATCATTCTGAATTATTTATAAGCCTTTTGAATTACGGGGGCACTGAAAATGTCCTCATAAATCACATTCTCGTTGTAATACCTATGTCATACCTGTTATTATACAAATTTGTGTCCTCATAAACCACAGAAACATGCACACACACACACACACACACAAACACACCACACACACACACACAAATGAAACTTTTCAATAGTGAAGTTTATGTAGGTTGCTGGATTGTCAATAAACTGTCATTACTACAACATTGTGGGTGGAATTGGCCATATACCTAATGTCAGAAATATTGCAAAAATGTTTGCAAAAGTTTTTTTTTTTGTTTGTTTAAGACAGAAATTATTAATTATTAAACACATTAATAGCTTCAGTAATGGATTATTGTAATGCGGACCTCAATGTTTCCATAAATATGCTTGTTCATATCAATCATATTATTAGCGATACACTGCCTATTATTTGAATTTTTATCAATTACAAAATACTACTTGTAAAGTCCTCAAGACCGTAAGGTAATCCTTGTGCAAAGAATAAATAAACTAAATTTTACATGGCTCTAAGCATTGTATTGGACCTCCTACTGTAGCAATGTTCAGGACTCATACATACTGTACTCTCTGTTTAAGTCTAGAGTGAAGACTCTGTTTATCCAGGCATACAGTTCAATTCCCACAGTCTGCTTTTAATCCTGCTGCACTAGCTCTGAACAGTTTCTTTTTCACCATTACTTGTCTTCCTTTACTTTTCCCATTACTTTTCTTCATCCAAAGCTTAAGATGCCCATGCCAAGGCCCACTGGCTCCTGTCACACCCAGATTCACTCATGGCCACACATCTGCACCCCATCTGCCATCACAGTGTCTCATCCAATAAGAGATAAGAGCCATGACCAGTGTGTGTCAGCCACCACCTGCATCATGCAACCATTGACTATATATGTATATAAATAAGCATGGATATAATATAAAAATACTTCTAAAGAATGTATTAATATTAGTTAATGTTGATTCCAACATTTACTAATATATTACTAGAATCAAAAGTTCAGTCGAAAGTATCAATGCTATTTAATGGAATCAGACGGAACATGAACAAACAATGAACAGTTGTATTTTTATTAATTAACGTTAACAAAGATTAAATAAATACTGTAACAAATGAATTGGTCATTGTTAGTTAATGATAGTTAATGCATTAACTAATGTTAACAAAAGAGACCTTATTGTAAAGTGTTACCAAAAACTTGATTAAAAAATACAAAACACACATAAAAAAGCAACCAAACAAGATAGACACCAACACGCACACCACCACATAAAACACAAGATAAAAAATAACAAAGAGAAAACAAAACAAAATAAAACAAAAATGTTGAAAAAAGTATCAAAATTATATTGACACCTATTTCATAATAAATCACAACAATTGATATATATATATATAAATCTATATAATTATATCTCTATATATATATATATAGTATATATATATATAGAGAGATATATATATCTATAATATATATATTTTATATATTATTTATATATAACACATTTCCAATTTTCATATGCAAACAAAACACAAAACAAACAAAAACAAAGAGAAAACAAAACAAAAATGTTGCTAAAAGTAACACAATTGTATTGACTCCTATTCGATTAGAAATCACTACAGTTGATAAATAAATACACAATGAATTTGTAAATATTATCATTATCACTATGTGGCCATATTAAATCATTTATTTCAAATTATCAAAATAAATACATATGGTTAAGATATCAAAAGCAACTTACTTTTAATTGAAATGTTTGTTTAACTTATTAAAATGTATTGACATTTGTATTTAATTTAATTGTACGTTTAAAGTCATTTCATTTTACTGTTTTATTAAATTAAATTAGTAATTGACAGCGAAAACTATATTGTAAAATTATCACTCGTAATATTTTACATGCTTTTTGTTAAACCACTCAACTTGTTTAGTTACAAGGATATTCAGGAAGAAATGTCCATTTATTTGTTTGCCAAAACAATGGTTTGATATTTTTTATACATTTCCTTTTACAATTTTTATTTAACTTACTGTTTAAAGGCAATAATGTAGGTATGATGGCATGCTAGTGTGACAGTGTATACCCCATCCAGCGTGACAACAACATTCCCCACTTCAGCTGTTCAACAAACTGTATATTTATCCTGGTTGATAACTGTGAAAATGTTTAATAACTTTTTTTTTTAATAACTTTTTTTTTGTAGTCAAAACTTCAAATAAAGTGATCACTGCAAAGTAAAATGGATGACAAATCTCATCCTTCCCTATACATACACCTGTGCATTCCAGCAGACAGGGACGTGTGAAGAGAAATCACACTGGGTCAAGCAACTAAATATTCTAAGGTGGCAGACGTACTTCACCACAGCTGAGAGCGCGCCTTTGCTGCAGCCTGCACATCTGGAGCCACTCTGCTTCAGAACACGAGCAACACGACACCAATATGATGAGTAAGTGTTTTTCTCTTCAGCAGAGCCATATAGGGAACGACAACGGCTTTATCGTCAGCATACATTACATTGCTGTGAGACGTTTTAATTTGGCAACCAATTAAAACAGCCAGAAAGTACACAGTAGGTAACAATTACTCCTCCGCTTCCTCTACATCAACCATAATCTTTTCTCCATCTTCCAAAAGCAACTCGTTTTTTTCTGTCAAACGGAATGTATTTTGAAGTCAAAACTTAGCCTGTGATTGTATAACCAAACTATTACATCCGTGGCTAAACGATATGTCAGTTGTGATGCTAAAACACTCAAAAAATAATGTTTTTAAGATTTATGGATTAATACTATAATTTTTTTTTTTTAAATGATGCTGACACTAAGCCAACAAGACTAGCAATCTAAGTAATCTAATGCGCACTCAACCTCATTGGTCTGTTTCATCGTGTTTGCCGTTTGAGTTACATTTCACATCTTAACCCATTCTATTATCTTATGAGTATGACATACAAACTATAAATTTGAAGAATTTCAGGAACAATCCATTTAATTTTTTATTATGTAAAAGGATCATATGATAATACATGGATAAGTCCTTATCTCCGTCTTAAGTTTCTGACGAGTACAGTAGAGAATGGGCTTGTCACATAAATAAAGGTGCATTGTGAAAAGGGTGCAGTTGAGAAAATATACCCCGAAGGAATGATTACTTAAAGCTTTTGTTTTTGCCTAAAACATTCTTTAATTTCTTATGTCGCAGAATAGTGTTCAGAAAAAGGCCTTTCATTCAGCAAAATGGCACAACTGGGAGATAATATCCAACAATGCACAGGGACGGGAGAGCTTTCGGTTGGAGAGTGCTGTGTGTGTCCGTGGTGGTGGTGGTGGTGGTGGCGGGGGGGGGGGGTGCTAGATACGGGTTTTTTTTTTTTTTTAATCAGGATTAGGTACTTCATTCCATATAGAAAACATCACAAGTAAAATTAATCATGTTTCTAATGATAAACATGGGTTTATTATAGCCCACGTACAATTTACATTTCAGAGATCATTACAAATAAATTATTAAATGCTAAAACTAAATAAATTTAAATGAACAAACTTGGCGTTACATTTGCAACCATGTGAAAACAGGGGGCTGCAGCCCCCTCAGCACCCGACTTCCCGCGTCCCTGACAATGCAACATGCATGGTTATTTTACTCGGTAAAAAAAAAAACAACACTGATGAGAAGGTTGTAGGGTTTCAAAGCGCCACAGGACCTAGCGGGGGGCCGTGTTCTGACCGTTGAGGCGTGACTGCAGGAAATTTAAATTAAAATGAAAAAAATGTATTCAGTTATATTCCCTCAAAATCTGTGCATGTGGACTGTTGAAGATCTGAAGGCTGTGTAGAGGGGTTTATATACTGAGGTTGGCGTTATGGGGGGTCTAAGGAGGCCAAAATGCTAATATAAAATGAATAAAACTGTAAATGAATTGTAATAAATTGTAAATTAATTGTAGAATGATTGTGAATTGTTGCTGTGAGCTGTGGTGGGGTTTGGCATGTATGTAATTCTGCAGAAACATGCGCGTGGAGAAAAAATTAAAAAATAAATAAATAAATATATATATATAATTATATATAATATCTTATATATATATATATATATATAGATAATATATATAGATATCCTATATACTGTATAATATATATAATCAGAGGTAGCCTTCGATACATTGACTCCACACTACAAAACTGTTGACAAGTCCACCCTGGACTCCATTTCCAATAATCACAGCTCACCGAAACCAATCACAACACTACATAAGCCACATCAACCATAAGATGGCCGAGTCTTGTTTCATTTATCGATGGTTAGCCGGTTAGCAATTACGGAGACCTTCCTTGTTTCCTAGCCCTTCTCTCGTTAGCCCTAGTTTGGATACTGTGTGCTCCTCATCTGAACTATGCTTGTTATTTGGAGACCTCGTGCTTGCTCACTTATTGTTTTCGATCGTTGACCTTGTCTGGCCCTGGAATACTCTCTGTCTGCCTGAAATGTAACCTGTTGCCACTGTTTGACCAGCTGTTAGACACATTCTTGGAATAAAAAGCAGGCAGATGGATCCGCACGTCTCTGTCTCGTTGTCCCGTAACAAGTAGGTAGTAGTGGTAGTAGTATATTATTTTTATGTAATTTATTCCGTCATATGCTGATTTTGATTAGAAAAAACAAACAAACAAATATATTATTAATGTTATATTATTATTGAACAAAAAAAACAGATCAAGCATGCCTTTTACAATAGTATGACAAAAGGTATATAAAAGAAGAATGAAAATATTGAGTGTGGGATTATTCCATCAAGCAAAAAACAACACAACTAAATAAAAAAATAAATAAATTGATCAAAAAGATTTGTAATAGTTTAAATAGTTATATTAATTTAAAAGGAATATTTTAGTAAAACATTTCTTAAATACGAATCTCAACATTATGTCTAAAATTGGAACTAAATCAGTCTTATCCATACATTAAATACATAAGCCCAAATGTAAATGTAAACACAGTATAAGCTCTAAGTATCGGCTGCACATTTGCAGTAGTATGTCTTTATAGGTTTTCCCGGCTTATCAGTGCGGCTCAAACTGAAGTTGGGTTGTGTCAGACAGATTTAGAACAAATGTGTACATGTAAAGCCTATTCTGTTTTATCCATGTACTCCGGGGATCAGTAGAGTGTTTTAAGTTGCATGATGCACACAGTATAAACCTGTGCACTGTACAGATCCTTGGGCATTCAGTGGGATTTTGAGGGGGTCCTTGTTATTCAGCACCACAGATTAAGCCTGGCCTTGAGTACACTGACACCCTCTCAGTTGGACGGCATCCAAGGGTTAGTTTAGTTCATGCTGACAATAACAGGAAATGCAAGTGTTAGTACCCATGGCTTCTTCAGCATTTAGCCTGCGCATTACCCCACTCCAGGGGCTTTAGCATACCTGAGACCTAAAATGACCCGACGGAAAGGGGGTTACATCATTGAGAGGTGTTTCTGGCTAGCTGTTGTACAGAATTCTAAGACAAAATCTTGAGTAATATTTTGTTTTGTTTCTCATTAGACACAATGGGAGTGATGCTACATTAAATCATTGGGGGGAAAATAAAATGTAAAATACAATGAACGCTTAATAAATCTCTCTTATATACATCTACATCGACATACATTTTTTTTCTTACAATCTAATACTTTTATTTATTAATAAATTATGTATTATATAAGTATTAAAACACTGATAAAGAGAAATGTAACTTGAGAACCAAGTTATGTAAAATTGGGCTTTGCATCATGGGAATAAATTGCATTTTAAATGGAGTCAAATAGAAACCAGATTATTTATAATTTTTTTGTAAGAATATTTTACAATTACTGCTGTTTTTTTTACTGTATTGTTATTAAATACTGAAAAATCTTTCAAAACCATTTTAAAAAAACATACCAACCCCACACTTTGAACAGCAGGGATTTCAAAGAAACAGTGGCTCTTTCACAGGTAACAATAATCAACATATATAATATTTGATATATTGATATGTCTATTTGACATCCCTTTTACTCATCTGGTCTTCAGGTACTGATCAACATTATTGTTAGACAGTTTTTGTTCTTAATTCATTGAAATGAACTAGACTGCTAATTGTATCTCAATAACTCATATGTATTGTAATAAGTAGTTCTGAAATTGGTTCAAAATGTCAAACATGCTCAATATCCTCCGACTGGACAGATGAAGATGTGCCCATCTGCAAACTGACTCAGACTTTCAGCAACTAGCCTCAACTCATCCAGACTGTAAATCAGGGCAACAGTCTGTACAAAAGTTGTGTAGTATATTACAAACTTACTTTGTCTATAAGCTAAGACATTGGACCGAACATTATGTACATATACATAGGGATGGGTAAAAAATATTGATATCTCGATATTAATCGATTCTCATTTTTACGGAACAATATCGATTCTTAAATCCAAGAATCGATTAGTCTAGCCTGTCAGAAAATGAACGGACATTGTAGCGCGCCTCCCATCCAATAAATCACAATAAGCACTGTGCTTTGGTACATTTCATATGAAACAAAGTATCAGATTTCAAATTCTGTCCATTTTATTGCAGTATTCAAACAATAAATGCCGTTTTGGCTGTAGCGCCTCAGTTCAAACAGATCGGCGATGTAGGGCCGTGAATGATAATCTCCTCCACATTAATACCAGTTTCAGCACAAAATAAACATGAATAAACATCCAAAGGTAAGTTAAAATAAAGAGTACGACTTTACAATCTGTATCCTGCCTCATGTAATCACTCAATCAGGGTCACCGCACCAAAGACGTCAATATAAAGTTGTAAGCAATGTCACGTAATGTCACATTTAACTCAGAAAAACATATTAGGTGACACATAAACTTATTAATCAGATAGGAAAAATAAATGTAGAGAGGGGCAGTTCATTTTGATAAAATCTATGCACCTAAAACATTATCATTATAAAATGTCTGTTCTTCAATGTTCAATTAATGTTTGAATAAATCCATCAAGTTTAGGGACTAATTCTCACTATTAACTAGTTGCTTATTAGCATGCCTATTATCAACATTTTGGCTGTTTATTAGTACTTATAAAGCACATATTCTGCAGACCCTATCTACATCCCTAATCCTACCCAATAACTAAACTTAACAAGTACCTTACTAACTATTAATTAGAAGCAAATTAGACATTTCTTGAGGCAAAGGTCGTAGCTAGTGAGATTTGGACCTTAAACTATACTGTGACTACTAAGAGTTACGTTACTGGAGTAAAATTAAAACACTTTCATAAAATAAATGTTAACACAATCTGTTTTCTCATTGTTATGTCTTGATTAGTTACATTTGTGTGTGTGTGTTTTGCAAGTACTTTGCATTTTTTTTATTTTTTTTATTTTTTTTACAAATCAGCCAATCCTTTGCAGACTATCAGTTTTGAGAGTCACTGTTCTAGAAAAATCAGGGATGGATCTTGGCAAGCATCCATACGAGTTTGCTTCAGATAGCACATTTGAAGACCAGCACAGTTTGGATCTAATATGCAAAACAAAAGAGATACTGACAAGTTGTTCAGCCTAAGGGTTGTGGCTGTTCAGACAGATCACTAACATGGCAGCAGACACCTTACACACAACTGCCCTCCCTCACTGATCCATGTGTACATGTATGATTGATATTTATAATGCCCTGAGGCAGTGCTGCAGTGTCGGTTTTGGTCTGAGTGATTTGCAGTGACTGCTCTACACTGTGAACTGTACGATGTCTGAAACTTTCCTGACCTGTTTGCATACACAAAAGTTATATATCTTACAGAAATACACTGACATGATATCAAATTATATAAGACAACTATTTTCAGAAGTTCCACAAAAATAAGCAAAAAAAAGTACTGTATGGTAGGTTTTGTAAAGTGCAGTACAATCAATCAATCAATCACCGTATGTAAATTACGGTACATTAATGCCCAATTTCAATATTAGTTGCAATCTTAATCTCAGACCTCTTCATTCTTCATTTAATTTTGTATTATAGATGTGATTAAATCATTTATTATTCATTGACTGTCATCCTCAAACTGGTTGCTGAAATTAGATCCAGCAAAAGGTTTTATAATCTAATAATGGCCACTGACTATATAGTATTTACCACCCTAAATCTGCAAGGTTGGTTATTGTAATAAAACGTAATAGGGCTAGGAACCACGCTGCGGAACCACTTTGCCAATTAAGCTACAGCTTCTCATAAAATGAGGATTGATAAGTGTGCCCATAACCCTAATTCATAATTGTCTTTTAAAGTATGCTCAGATATCTACACTGACAACATAAGACTTATCATATTGACGGTGGTGGAACAAAGTCACAGCTAAACAGCTGGTTTGTGCTACAATCAATCAATCAATCAATGTTATTTATGTTTTTTTTATACTTTGTTAATTCTTATTCATCTTCCCAAATAAGTGATACAACAGTGTTTGGTTTAGATGCAGTATCACTTAAAGGAAAAAAAGTTAGCAATTCCATTGTAGAAATACCCTACTTGCTGTCTAATAATAGTACAGAGGCAAAGTGAGTATTCAGCTGTATTCAGAATATTTAAAAAAATACATGCATAAATAAATAAATACATAAATAAATAAAGCACATTTTATCCATTGGTTGTTGATTGGATTGTGAAAAGATATGTGTTATTCACCGGTTCAATAAGTTTAATTTTGATTTCATGCCGACACACAGAAAGTGATTTGACACAGAATATATGTTTTGTTTACAACTGACTTACAGATGAGCCTTGAATGTGTTATTGTTCCATTTTCCCACATCTGACACTCCACAAGGTAGTTATTATCAATTATTCAGCTTTACCTTAGCCAGTCCTTTCCTGTCTTTCAACTATTTATATTATTTCAACAGCATGCTACCTGTTTAACTTTTTATCCTTCTTGCTTTCTTTGTGATTCAGTGATCGGCCCTTTGGACACCTGCTTTGTTTCCGGAGTGTTTGTGTATTTTCACACTAACCTTTCAGCTTTTCTTTTCACTCAGTCTCCTATCGACTTTCCTACTTCTCTTTATCAGCCGCCGATCGCTTTTAATGTCTCTAAGGAGTAGTGAAGCATGCATGCTTTCTCTTTCATCCCTGCACCAGACCCATTTTGTGGGATTTCACATCTGTTTCCTTTATTCTTTCAAGGTCTTTTAGCTTAAATGACATTCCCAAGGTCCCTGGGTCATATTAGCTGCAGTAAACTATTCGGCCTGTGCCAATATTACGTTTTTATAATAACATGAGGTAAAAATAGTGGAAGACACTACAGTGGTGTAAATAATAAATGAAAAAAAATGAATTAATGCAGATATGTTTACTGCAATTTAAGAATTACAAAAAAAAACCCCAAAAAAAACATTCAAACTAACTTTACCAAGATCTAGATTAATTCTGGCCTTAAAACTAGTCCAGCTGATTCATCATCTAAATTATTTTTTTGTGAGCTAAAGACCATAAATATACAATGTAACACTATATAAAATGTATACTTATATTAAATGTACTACATTGATCAAAACCCACTATAAGCTTAGGACAAAAAAAAAAAAAAAGAATAAAAAAAGATCTGTGTGAAAATTAATAACAACTGTTACGTTTGAATGTTCCTAAACATTTAAAGAACAATCAACATCAATCATAAAACACATTGTCTACCTGATGTTCCAATTTTGCTAAACTCACCCTGTTGGTTTAATAATATGCCCTGTGGGTGAAATATATCAGGATGCATTTGTCAGTGAAATAACTTCAAAATGTATCAATTCAAAATGTATCAAAAGTACAAATGTGAAAATATTAATATTATTATTATTATCTTTTTGGCGAGGTAAGTCTTGGATTGTCTTATTTTTCATTGTGGATAGATCGTGGTTCCTATCTGGCATGACGTAAACTTTGCTCATTGGTAAATATTGATTGTTACGCAAATGAACAGCTGGGGAGATGCTAGAGGCAAGGCATGATAAAATCAATTAAATCGCAAGTTGGGAACAAAGCTAAACACCGGTACCTCAAATAAACGGCACAACAAATGCCATCGAAGAATACAGCAGAATTTTGATACGTTAATGCACAATGCTTATGTAAGCAAGCAAGACAAAATAAAATAAAATAAAATAAAATAAAATAAAATACAATCACAAGCATTAACAAAAAAAAAAAAAATGCATATTGCAATTGAAGGGAAAATCAATCAATCAATCAATCCTGGCCTTTGTCAATCATGCTCCTAATAATCCCCAACCACTTGATTGGCGCTATGACTTTATGACTTTTATTTATTTATTTATTTAGTATAAATAGTAGTATACTAAAAAAAGGGGGTTACTTTGTTATATTATTGTTATATGCTACATCGTGAACTGTTCCTTACTATTTCCAACCCTACCGGAGGTAAATTCTTTATTTTTACAAACCCGTCAAACAAATCACGTTTTGCCAGTACAAAATAAATCAGTTTTCAAACGTTCCGCGTCCGTGTGCGCTGTCCGTGGTGCTGAAACAAACCACTGAGGGAGGTTCGGGTCACAGCTTTATCACCGCACCGATCAGATTATTGTCTAATTTTATGACCGTCCGATAATAAGAACCCGCTCACGTGCCGGGCGCTCATTTCAAATACTGCCCTTATGGCAGGGTCCTTTAGTTTCGCCTGACTTGTAGTTCTCCTCTCACACTCTAATGATCTATTTTACCTCTCACCAATCTCAAAGTCACAAGTTTCTGCCATCCACGCTGACAGAGCGCCTGTTTGTGAGCATGTAGAGGAGCAGCGCTTCAGGCGGAGGCATGCATGCTTATTGCCAGTGAGCAGTGAAGATATACCCCTATATCGCCCACTCTTCAGCGTGCTCCAAGACGAGCAGACGCTTCGTGCGTATTTGTCTTCTAAATCACCCATCTATCAGGATGATATTGCGAGGGGCTTCCTTCTCGAGGATCTACACCTCTGACGGATTGGATTGTCCTGTATTTGAGCAGCATACGGATATGTATTTTTTTATTGCGAGGTGAAAGTGAAAAGCCACGGAAACTAGATATCTGATTCGCCGCACCTGGGAAGAATGGGAACTATTTGTGCGCGAAAGCAAAAGTAGAGTCAAATTGCATTGCGTTGCGTAAAGCGAATGAAAGCTTGCTTTTTGGTGCACATTGCGAAGAACATTAAGGTATTGTGCAACCGTACCGAACCTGTCTGATCTTTTACCGCGGCTTTAATTAGCGCTTTCCCACCTCGTCCTCATCAAACGACCACCGGCTTTCACTTTTCACCGGAGGACAAGGAGCATCGCTGTGGAAAGGTAACATTTTCTTAAAAGACTCTGTAGAACAACCTTGCTGGGATTAATTGACTGCTGTGCAAACTATTTCTCTCTTCTTGATTTCTAGAGCGTTTTTGTGCATCCTTTGGGTTCAGATTGGGTTCTGATGACTATAAAGCTAGTATTATAAATTAGCAGCGTGATGTTCTTCCAGATGCAATGATCTCAAGGTGTTTCTCTGCATGGATGCTGAGTAATGGTCAGCAATGCACCAGAGCCACCATTCTCCCCATCATGAATTTGATAGCTCACTTTCTCCTCTTTATTTGCATATGCAATTACTTGAAGATTTGGATCTTGCAAAATGGTGATTTACATAATGCAAAATAATGTTAGACATTGTATGCTATTCAAACATTCTTATAGTGTTGTAGGGTTAGGGTTGTGGGTTAGTTCTGCCTGACAATATATTTTAGCCATGGTGGCAGCACACCCTTATAGGTTTTTCTGCACGACAAGATGTTCTACCCACGGTTATACTGCAATAGTACATCCAGATAGGGGTTTTCTGCTTGGCAAGATGTTGTAATTTTAAAGATGACTACTGGTTTTAAGTGCAACAGATCTCTTGATATAATCTAACAGCACACATATGTCCAATACCTGGATAAGATATATGCATACTGTCACTGGCAGGTCATCAAAATTATGCTATTTGGCTTTAATCCTCATATGGATTAAAATGTCCTGTGAGAATCATCATGATGCCAGGTGACGTATCATCATTGTTTTCTTACATTCATTAACAAACACTGTTTAATATCAGTTCACTAGTGCATTTGTATTGTAATTGTGCTTTAAAAGGAAGCAAAAACCCACTTGGTTCATGCATTGCATAAATGCCTGCTATGATTGTAAATCCATAATCTGGAGGAGTTTTGAATGTCAAGTTGCAAAGCTCATAATGTCTTATTCTTGTCCACAGGTAGGGGGCCACGGTGGGCCTGTAGATTAGTTCTTGTGCTGTATCGTCTATAGCTCCTGTAGCCTGAAAACATTTGAGTCATGTCAGGTGCAGGTGGTTGTGTCATAAACTGACTTAATTTAATCTGTATGTGCTGTTAGCAAACGTATGTTTCTTTCGCTTTAATGCCCTTCAACATGATCACCATCTGAATTGTGTTATTTCATTATATTGTTTCTTTATTGCCGTATTGGGTTTGATGGGATATGCAAATGACAACATTGCTTACTCTAACTTATTATTAGAGTGTTTCTGCTGGTATTAAAATGTCTTAATTCACCCTTCCACAATTTAAGGCCTAAAATGTCTTAAATCAGCCGTAAATTCATAAAGTCATGGCATTAAATGTTGCATGAACTGCAAAAATTTGTATCTCCATGGTACTTTTGTTTTGTTTTCCAATACAAATGTTTTAACATTCATAATATTTGCTTATTTGTGACCCTAGACCACAAAACCAGTCATAATGGTCAATTTTGTTTCTAAATTGAGGTTTATACATCATCTGAAAGCTGAATAAATAAGCTTTCCATTGATGTATATATTTGGCCGAGATACAACTACTTGAACATCTGGAATCTGAGGGTGCAAAAAAAAATAAAATCTAAATATTGAGAAAATTGCCTTTACAGCTGTCCAAATGAAATCCTTAGCAATGCATATTACTAATCAAAAATTAAGCTTTAATATATTTATGGTGATACATTTACAAAATATCTTAATGGAACATGATCTTTATTTGATATTTTAATGATTTTTGGCATAAAATTAAAATTGATCATTTAGACCAATACAAGGTATTTTTGGCTATTGCTACAAATATACCCCAGCGACTTAAGACATGTTTTGTGGTCCAGGGTCAACTTAAAATCATGCCATTTTGATCAGTTTCTCATAAAATAAGACTTCTTCTTCTCAAGTCAGTGTATCTTGATTTAAGAATCTTTAGATATTTGCACTGGGAAACAAGACAAAAACACCCCCCCCCCCCATACTATGGAAGTCAATGGCTACCTTGAACTGTTTGGTTGCCAATACTCTTCAACATACCTACTTTTGTGCTCATCAGCTGAAAGAAATTCATACAGTTTTGGAACAACTTGAGGGTAAGATTTGGGACCACACATCCCGTTATTACATCAGGCACATGGTACTGCCATTTGTTAAGGAGTCACCGTTTAGCTGCGAGAACTGGGCTGGCAGAAAAGTCTGGTTTTGCTGCATCTATCACATCGACCACAGTATGGCTATTTTCTCTCGCCTGCTGCATCATGATGCATTCCCTGTTGTGTGAAACGGAAAAGTGTCTTAGATTGATTTGCAAGGTTTTACAGGTTTCTATAGCATTTTAGAGCTTGTACTAGTGTCAAATGAACAGTGAGGAAACACATGGTGGAAAAGGGCATGCTACAAGCTTAAAACTGCACCGATTGGGCTTCACTCTCCTGGTGGAACCAAGAGTCCAAATGATCCTTTTAGAAAAGCTGTGTTTTTAAGAGTCTTTTCAAGCAAAAAACAAAACAAAAACTTCATAAAAAAAAAGGTTTTACATAAGATTTAAAATATATTAATAATTATATGTTATTTATTTACCTATTTAAAATATTAGATATTTATTTGCTAATTTATTTACCTATTACATTTTTTAGTCATTTATTTTTTTATGGACTCATGAGCCACCTCGACCAATTATTATTTTTAGACAAAAATAAGCTTTCTCATCAAAACCTCAAATGCTTATTTATTATTATTATTTTTTTTTTATTTTATTATTATTATTATTATTGTTGTTTGTTTTTTTGTTGTTAGTTCATTTTGTTATTTTAATTATTTTTGCAAGATACCTTTTCTTAGCTTGATTTCCACATCAAGCCAGTCAGCGTTATTGGTTTCAAGGTGTCAGTAAATGTAATATAACCATCGTTTGTTGCATAGTTCAATAAGAGCCATGACATCTGAATGGACTATTTCAGATTTTCCCCTTTTCCTGTCCTCCTTCTCTGCCATCCATCATGAGCTGCACTGCTCACCAAAAATGCAGACGAGGCCGTACTCCGAGCGCGCACTCAAGATTGAACACTCCATCCCAGGCTTTTCAAACAGACTGTCATATTTTTCAGCATGTGGTAGGACCAGGGTGCACACTCCAATCTCCAGAGAGAAAGACAGAGAGTGGGCTCACCATGAAGCAGAGTGGTGCTCAGGGATGATTGGATTGGAAGTAGAGAGCGGGGCGAGGGAAAGGAAGAGGAAGTCCCTCTCTTTCTCTCTCCCAGGGGTGTAGAGTTCTGCATTAACGAGAGGCAGTGATGAGTGGGGTCTGCAATTACCCTCAGGCCTCCGTCACGCCACAGCTGCCTCAGCTTGCGGCTAATTGCGCCGATGTATTAGCCTGTGTGTTGCTCTATTACCTATTACTCTTCCCACTCCCTCTCCTCCACACTTAACATGGCCAGCGACCACTCTAAATTAACTCTTGCTACTTTTGAGTGGATGCCCAACAATAGACTTTCGCCAGTGAAATGGGCAGACATGTAATTTTCCAGTTGATCTGGTCTGGAAGCCAACACAGATACACATTGCGGACAGCGGGATGGAGGCCAGGCTGTAAAACAGTTGGGGAGTGAAGCGGAGTAAAGAATGGCAAGGGTCGGGCCTGTTCTTCCATTATGTTGTGAAGCACGTCAATATTCTGCTTAAACATTTCACACCTCAGCAAAATCGATGGCTCTCAGCTAGACCTGAGGAGGCTAGTAAAGCTTTTGAGCCCTAATGTGTTTATCTTTGGTATTAGCAACAACTCACTACAAATCCTATTCTTTGTCAGGCTTGGTTTATTGTAAAAAATATGAGTCAGCGATAGGACTGTGGTTGATTTAATTTTCCCTTTACGTCGGATTGGATGCCAGCAGCACTTGAACCGCCAACTGTTACTTTCCCCTAGAAAGCTGGCAAAAAAGGTTGAAATCCATAATGTAGGTGCAGCAGGCAGCGTGATGAGAAATGTAACTTTTGTTACGGTATTCGATGAAGGTCAAAATAAATGAGAATTGGCGTGTCATTCCACAGACATCCTATCCAGACCGAATTAGATTTCTTAGAGGACCCATTGAGTTAGCCAAAAAACCGTACATAATTTGCTATTTGTATTATTTTTCTTTATTTCGTTCTCTTTCTATTTTTCTTTCTTTCTTTTTTTTGTTTAGAGGAACACACATTTGATTTCAGAGGATTCAAATTGCAAAGTATGTCTGTGAAACACAAATTAACCTGACATCCTCAGGGAAAAGTAGTCCTGTCCAAAAAGGGCTTAAGAACAGGAGCTTCACAGTATGCAGTTACCACTGCTCTCACTGGAGTACTCACATTTGGAATAATACAAGGATTTGGCAGCTACTATTTGTATAAAACCAGTTGTAATCAGGATCCAAAATAAGTGTTTAGTCATGCCTACCAAAGGTAGGTGAATAGAGAAAATGTGCTGGCCTTACTTACTTACTTACTTATTTATTTTGTGGTTTAATTATAAAGGTAGTAATAAATTCAAATAATTGTTATATAATTTAAATAATTACTTAATATGTATTGTATATTGTCTCGGATATCGTTTATAATTATTTTTTTATTTTCATTCTAATACAATGTAATTATTATTATTATTATTAATTATTCTTATTATTATTATTATTGAGTATTTTATTGCCATAATTGTTCATTTTGTCCCTTTTCCCTATGTATAATTGCTGCTATTCCTCTTTTACTATTCTCCTTTTATTTATATATAAATAAGAGTTTAGGTTACAATTGATTAAAGTGTATGTGGTTTTATCTGCGTTGGTTAATAATTTTCGTATCTTATTTGCATTCTAAGTAAAAATCAATAATATTACTATAATCCAACATTGTTCATTTTGTCCCTATGTAATTATTTTGCTGTTATTTTTTCTTTTCTTTTATTTATAATGTAATAATTGTAATACTATTTTAGAGCTTTTGTATTATATTGTTTATTATTTTCATTTAGAATAAAATTATTTATGATTATATTAATTATCCAAATGATTGTTCATATGTCATATTTAGTTTTTCTGTTGAATACTTGCAGCAGACAACCAGGCAACCAGTTTGCAAAAAAAAGACTCTTGTGATTTTATTCCTCATATTTTATTTTTAATATTCCTCATATTGTTTTGTTCGCTTAATTCCTGGTGTTTGCAACATTATATGCTTTAGTTGACAACAAATGAAAGCAAAATGTTTTGTTTTCTGCTTCCTCGGAAAGTGCATGACAGTCATTGAGCTTTAGTATCTCCTGTAATTTTTACATTGAAAATTACAGCATGCAATTTCTGAAAGTGCTGGTTGGCAATTTGACTTTTGATTGATTGATTGATTGTGCTTGGCGAATGTTAGTTTTGCACCCTGATTTTCATGTCACTTGTTATACCAAGAATGTAAAGCATACACAGTGACATTATTACAAAACCTAGAACTGTAAAAAAGTTCCTTTGTAATACATTAAAAATGCATGTTGATAGTGTTTGATCTAGTCTTTACTAACAGTTTTTCCCACCATAAGCAGTTTTATATTTCAAATGCACTTTAAATAATAATTATGTGAAATATGACCCAGAAAATGTAGCATTTGGCTCACTCAGTTCAAAATCCAGTCTTCAGTATGTCTTCAACATTGTGTCTATTGGTATAATTAAGGTCTGCTTAAGTGCACTTTATATATTTGTCCTGCGCACCTAAGCCCTCTATTGATCTACGGTTACAGCCAGTCAAACCACAGCCAAAGCCTTTACTAATCCATTCTGGGGTTCCTGCAGAGAAACAGATCCAGCACGGTGGGAAACCATCACTTCCTATTTGGCCTTTCAAGGATGACCGATCCCTACAGTCAGTCTTCTTCTTTCTTTGGCTCAGTGAGAATCACTTTATGACGTGGTCCCAGCACAATCACGTTCACTGCTGTCTGACCGACACTGGGTCTGGCATTAAGTCTGAGTGAACGCTCTGCTTTCTTCATTTGGGGCTGATCACCAGTTAAATGCTCTCAGATAAAGAGATTGATGTTGGCATGGCAGACAACTATGAGGAAATGGTGGAGAAGTTTCTATATAGCTTTGTTTGAGTGGTTGGACAACTTGAATTCCAGGAAAAGGTGTTAAATTGGGCATGTAGGGTGCTTTCCATTTGAAATCAGAAGTTGGAAACTGAATTCCCAGTAGGAAATTTTATCTGGAACGCCCTCATACAGTAAGTCACAGTTCCGACTCGGAAACTCCAAATTCAGAATCCAATATGGCTGCTTATTGAAGAAACCATAGTAATATATTGTTTATTAGCACTTCTGTTTGTCTGTGTCTCAATAAACTCTGTGGTGCACACAGTACTATCCAACCTCTATTTGTGGACATGATACTATTGCGTTATCTGAGCAAACTACAGCTTTTTATGTGTTCTTAATCGACTGCTAACAATGGATGCATCCATCTTGGGCACCACTGGTGGAACCCTTGCAACAAGTTGAATTGGAACATCCTAAGCCCTTGATTACACTAAAAACATAATTTTGTATAAAGAAGCGTGCTGATTTGATATTTGCCAAAATATCTCTAGATATTTGTTAAATTTACTGTAAAAAAACAGTTGACATACCTTTCCTTTTTAAAGTGAAGGAGGATGTGGTGGTTCGGTCATGTCTGATATCCTAGCTTTGGAAAATTTGCAGCAAATCTCCTTTTATGAATATGGTCAATTACGAAGTGTTTATGTCCACAAGAAATGTTCTTGGAAGATTAATTTCTACTCTCTGTATTTTGTGCACTGTATTTTTTTTTTCTGTGCTTATGCGGTGACTCTGATCACTGGTGCCCCTGGTTTGGTGTCTTGCATTTTGTTTATCAATTTGTGTCACAATGGTTTATTTTGAATTACAGTTGTTATGGAGTCATTGTCAAGTCATACAGTTCAAGTCAAGTCTCAAGTTATTGCCCCTTGATTGATTTTCTTTATTTAGTCAAGCAAGTCACAAGTCCACATACACCTACTGTATGTGGACTTATTTATTGGGGGATATTTATTGCCTGATGTGCCAGAAGTTATCAGTTTGAATCTCATTCATCAGACTATTTTTAAATAGGCTAGATGAATTAAAATAGCATCTGTTTGCCAGTAGATGTATGTGGATCATTGAAGAGTAATAGGATCTACGAGTGAAATATCTTCTTAAAATATAGATTAAAATGTTCTAGAAACGTGTTCTTTGTATGAATTTTGTTTTTTTGGAATTTATTGTTTTCAAAAAGTTTTCCATTTTCAGGAAGAGCATACATTTGAACGTCTTGTGGTGTAACAACCAATAAAATTGTAAGTTTTCCTTACATTTTAAATACATGTGACTGTACACATCTTAATCTTTATTTAAAAAAAAATAAGTAATACAATAAAATTAAATTATTGATTAATTGATTGATTGTATATATTGTTGATGTATTATATATTAAATTATGTTTTTAAAAGATGCAGTTTCTATGGAAATTACACATGCTGAAATGTGGTTTCATATCTCACAATAGGTGATAAAGTCTTAATTTGATCTATCCTAATTATCTATTTTATTGTTTTACTCTGAGGCAGAAACTGGCTTTTATTGTTGGTGTACTCTGATGGAGGCAATATTTCCGCCTAGGTTTTTGTCACCATTTTATCACGATGGGCAGAAGGGCTTTGGAAAGTGTTTGGAAAACCTGCATCAGTTTGCCGTTCCCTTTGGTGCTACTGGCTGCATGGAAAATACCCAGTTTGCTTTCACCTTGTTTAGCAAGTAAAGTGCATTTTTACAGCTGTCTCAGCTTCCTGTTGATTTTTTTTATTCACCCTTTCCCAGCTCATTGAGATGTGTGAGTATAGCTGTCATAGACAGTGAGATATTGTAAACCCAAAAAACAGAGCAACCTGAAATGGATTTTATCTCTGCCGTGTTTTACCGGTTGGCGTGTAACTGCGGGGGGAAGTGTGTTTATCAGCATTGTCTCTTGACACAGTCATCTCCGGCTGCACCTTCAGTGGCGATGGAGTCAATCATCCGTGACCTTCGACTACACCTTCCTCTGTCTCTCTCTTTCTGTCTCTGGCATTATCTTTCTGTCTCTCTGTACAGCTTAGCTCAGCTTTGCTTCTTTCTATGCCATACAATATAAATAGAAATGTTCTCAGTGGCCATCTGCCTGTTCTCACTGGCGGGTACGGCGGGTCAGATTATGGGATCCGTATAAACATCCTTTCCAGTCCTTTTTCTGACCCCGTGCACACAGATGTGCTGCTCTGGGTTACATATTGGGGCTCGTCTCTTGAGCTGTGGATTTACTGAAGGTGATACGGCTGATGCGGGGGATAGTGAGTGTATGTGTGTTTTGTGGGCATTCTGGGTATTCGTCAGGAGGATTACACTCTGGGGCTGTTCAGCGTTCCCACAAAGGGTTCATGGCAGATTACCTGCATAATCTAGGCAACACATCGACACGTTCTAGAGTTTTGGTCTTAAAAGGGCTCGACTGCCTACCTGAGCATGAGGTGATGTGGTTCAGAGGGATATTTATTGCATGATGTGCCAGAAGTTATCAGTTTGAATCTCATTCGTCAGACTATTTTTAAATAGGCTAGAACTAAAATAGCATCTGTTTGCCAGTAGGTGTATGTGGATCAATGAAGAATAATAGGATCTACGAGTGAAATATCTTCTTAAAATATAGATTAAAATGTTCTAGAAACGTATTCTTTGTATGAATTTTGTTTTTTTGGAATTTATTGTTTTCAAAAAGTTTTCCATTTTCAGGAAGAGCATACATTTGAACGTCTTGTGTGTAACTACCAATAACATTGTAAGTTTTCCTTACATTTTAAATACATGTGACTGTACACATCTTAATCTTTATTTAAAAAAAAATAAGTAATACAATAAAATTAAATTATTGATTAATTGATTGATTGTATATATTGTTTTGTTTCTAAGATATTAATATATCTATAAATATATTATTATAAATTCGCATAATGTAAGAAAAGATTATGCCAAACAACGTACTAATAACTACAGTAGTGGAAGATGATGATGATGATGATGATGATGATTTTAGGACATTTTTTTAATATCTTATTTAATGCATTTTTTAATTATGAATATTTATGAAAAAAAAATAGAGTGTCTTCATGTCAGTCGTCCATATAGTCGTTGCATTTGATATAGTGATTTCATTGGAAAGGAGAAAATGGAGCATGTTTCTCTGTGTGTGGGGCAGCGCCGGTCACCATCAGTATGATCATAAATATCACTGTTTAGTCAATGTAAACAATTTTAATGATGGCAAATGGAATATTTAGAGTGAAAGCCCATTTAAATAGGGTCTAGCAAAATGTATTACACTGTACACGAGGACTAGTGTCATGGGAACAATAATAGAGTGTGAACAGGATTGAGAGAGGTAAAGAGAGAGTCTGCCCCAGCTGCTCTTCAGTCACATCCTGTCTGGCCTGGTTACTTAATGACAATCATATGATTTAATGCTAGATTAAGCACATGCTTGACAGCTAAAATAACCCCCTCTCTTAGCTAAGAGTCACTCAGGGTTTATTGGCCTCAAACAGCTCTCAATCTGCCCCCACTGTTGAATTATCACAAAAACATTCCATCAAAACACAATCCAGAGTACTGCAGAAGGTGTTTTTTACCCTTTCATGCTTTTGACCTTAGTTCTGTGAATGCAGTGTCACCAGTTCAGCCTGTAATGCACACTGGCCAGCATCTAGGAATGACTAGAAAAAAAACTCAATGAGTTTGAGAACTGCTTCTCTGTGCCTGGCCTCGGTTTTCACAGTTTCAAACAAGAAGCCTTTTTAGAGTAGAGTAAAACTAATCCTACCCGCCTCCCCTTATGTAGGAGTGACTTGATTGCTACTATGCAGAGCACACAATGTGTAATCGACCACAGGATCTAACACTGATGAGTCAACAAACATTGTTATGCAATACAAGTGCCTGAGTCACGTGCTTCTTTAGCTTTTCTGTTGCTAGTCTTTATGTTCATATTAATCTATAGCCCCCAGTAAGCGCGGGTCATAAGCTCGCGTAGAACAGCTAATTTAGCATTGCTTGTTGTTCTAAATAATGGACGCCCATTTCCTCCTCAGTGCGAAAAAGTAAAAAGGTAGTTGCAACTTTATTTTTTATTCATCGCACAATGTGACTTAATATCTCTCATTTATATCTAACAATGCTACTTTACAGTATATCTTACATTTGTGACTTTGTCTCATAATGTGGCTTTATATCTTTCAGAATGACTATATATCACAATTGTGTCTTTATTTCTCATTTATATCTCACAATTTGACTTTTTAGCTTATGATTTTGACTTTATTTCTAATTTATAGCTGACAATTTGACTTTATACCTTAAAACTGTGACTTTTTCCTCATATGTCTTGAAATGTTACATTATATCTTTCAGGGTGACATTATACCTTGCAATGTGACATTATATCTTAAAATTGTGACTTGTTTCTCATATTACTTGTAATGTGGCTTTATATCTTTCAGTGAGACTTTATATCATGTGACCATAGCTTACTATTGCAGCTTTTCTTATTTATTTGTGTAAATCTAACTGTATATCTTACACTTGGACTTTATTTCTCATTTATTTCTCCCTATGTGGCTTTATATCTTTCAGTGGGACTCTGTATCTTGTACTGAGACTAAATCTTACAGTCGTGACTATTTATTGTTTATTTCTTGCAGTGTTACTTTGTCTGACAATTTCAACATAATTTCTCATTTATATCGCAGAAAGTGACTTTATGTCTTACAATTGTGACTTTTTCCTCCTATGTATTGTAATGTGACTTTATATAATTCAGGGTGACGTTATACTTATCTCAAAATTGTGACTTTATTTCTCATATCTCGCAATGTGACTTTAAATTTAAAATACTGTGATGCAAAAATAGGGTTCTTAGCAATAAAAGAGCTTAACAAATGGCTATTTATGTTATGCTATGCTATGCTATGTTGTGTTGTGTGGGGTGTGTTGTTATGTCATGCCATGTTATGTTATGTTATGTTATGTTATGTTATGTTATGTTTAAAGACTGCAGGGGCCTGTACCATGATGGTGGCTGAACAAACTCGGGGTTACAGAATTAGTTTTGAGTTGACAAAACCAAACCAGCCAATCCGGCTTTGTTGGTACATGAAGTCATCATCAACTTTCTCTCGTCAGCTCAGGCTTGATCTGGTTAATGGACCGCTTGCACATGAAAGAGTGACGTCAGTAATGAACAGCAATCACATGCCTTGAAACTGTGATTCAATTCTTGTGAGAGAGTCAGTGTGATTCACTACCAAAGATTAAAATATTGAATAATATGAAGAATTTAAACACATTTACAAGATGAAACGATCTATCCATGAAAGAGGAAAACTTAAAAAAAAAAACATCTTGCCTTATAAGTGCAAGTAAAAGTTGTAAAGTTAGTTCATAGAGTTGATCATATTTATAGGTATAAAAGCAATTAAAAATCTAAGCTCATATGTAGTCATGTTTAAAGTATTGATTCTAAAACATATTTATATAGCATATTATCTATATGTTTATATAATTTAAAATAAAAGCTTAATAATTATTATTAAACTAAAAAAATTACGTGCTTTAAGGGGTATATTAATTAGATAAATCAATAAAATACTTTATAAATATCATCGCTAAAATTCAGAAAATTTAGTCAAAAAATGTTTTACTATGTAGCGTCCTTTAATTTGGAGTAAGAGAAACTGGGAGATCTCTAAACCAGAACATAACCTGCCCCAGAGCAGGATAGCTGTGGAGTGTAAGTTACTAAGACAATGAATGCCGCTAAAAGCCAAGCCACTTTCATGGTACCTAAAATCCAGAGTTGGCACAAAGTAAACTGAAACTTACCTGGCTAGCCTGCTAATCCGGCTTCATGGTACAGGCCCCAGATAAAGAAAGTTGAGTTTGTGGCTTTTAGTCCACATATTTTTGCTTTGAGGTAAATTGTATACTGTTGTACTTTAACCTCTAAGAAACAGACTTTAAAATATTGAGGGCATATCATATATTACATAGTATTACATTTTATTAGACAAAAACATGCAATGACAAAAACATCTCCTTGCCATAAAATTATAACGCTTTTTAACCCTTACTTAATTTATTTTATTTTAAATTTTTTTGATGTGTCTTTAGTTGTGCTAATGCTAATATATTTAACAACAATATTTAACTTAATAAGTTGTTAATTAGTAAAATGTGTTCCCTGAAATGTATTATTACTATTATTATTTTTTAAAAAGACTTTCATTTGGTTTCATCAATGATACAAGCTCTCAGGTGGTCTTCTAGTTCTGCTCTAGCCGAGCAAATGTTGTTGAGATGAGTGAACATTTTAACAGCTAACTTCCTTCAGGTATTATAGACCTCCTTCATCAGTACAGGAAATAATACTGCACTCGTCAAACTATTTCATTGGGTCTTTAAAGCCAGGCATAACTACATGTGCTAAGTTATCCATGTATCCTCATAGTAGAGTCCAAACAACTGGTCTGTTGCCAGTAACATTAGTTGTTATGGAGTTATAATACAGCACACTGAAAGAAACACATTTGTACTTTGAGCTTCATAGCCAAATCATACAGCACCTTGTTGAATATGTGCTGCTTTTCAGGCATGGCATTTACACACAGGAGAAAAATGGCATTTGAGTCATAATGATAGAGATAAGAACAGAGGCAGCAAATCAGGCGTTGAGGTGAGAGGTGATGAATAAGTTCAAGAATCTGCACACATCAAATCTGTGTGTGTACTTACTAGTGCATACACAGGGCTTTAGTTAGCAAACAACTGACATAAGGTATAATTTTCTCACTCTGAGAATGCTTTGTTTTCAGTTAACATCCAGATCTGTCAGATCACATCTGATGAGATGATCATATATCTTAAAAAAAAAGAAGAAAAAAGCATCATGATTAGAATAACCATTTATTTCTAAACGCAATCAGTGCTACAACATTTATGTGGCAGAGGAGTAGTTTGAAGTAATGTGTAAAATATGTTAATGAATATAGACCTGCAAATGTAATTCTGCTTTTATTCGCACACATTCCTTAAGCAGAAGTGATTTTTTTTTAAATATAATAATGCAGCTAGTTTGTAGCTGAATCATTATGCCATTTCCTGGTTGGCGTTTTATAGGAAACTACTCTAAACGAAATCATATCGCTCTTTATGAGCACTTCATATTGACCTCTGAGAAGTTCCAAAAAGTCCACTATAAAGAATGAAAGGTTCTACACTCTTAAAAAATAACGGTTCTTTATTGGCACCTATGGTTCCATGAAGAACATGTAACGTCCATAGAACCTTTCCATTGGACAAAAGGTTCTTTAAAGTGGACAAAAGTTATTTTCTTAAGTATTTTTACACTAAGAAAACATGGTTATTTTCAGAACTGATCACTGAAAGGCTCTTCATGGAACCATGACCATAAAACACCCCTTAGGAACCTTGGATGTTCAAGGTTCTTCATGGAACCATAAGCTGTTTTTTTTCCACCGTTGGGCCAAATTTTCCTCATTGCTTAACCATCCCGTTCCGTGGCGATCCATCCAAGCCGTTATGGATATGATTTAATTTTCCACTTTGGGGCTGAGTTTGTAGTACAAATGCATCAGTTGTTGGCTTGGTAATGCAACTGTTTGCATACAGTATGAGATGTACCGTAAATAGCGGCCGCGTTATGGAGGATGACCAGATATTTCTGTTCATTTAAAATAGTGCGATTGGCCAGCTACAGAGATAAACTAGTAGCCAGACAACAAATAAGTGATAAATTCTGAGAATTCAGGGCCGAGAGCATTTTTTAATTGTGCTGTGTCGAGCCAAGCTCAAGTGGAAATATAGCTGAAACTGCTCCTTACTGTTTTTAGAGCCTTTTAGCCTGATGGTGGAAAATAAAGAACCTTCATTTTTAAGGGTGTATCTGTTGTATGACAATTTGCATGTGCCATTTACTTTCAATATGTCACGGTATGCCTTAGTTTGGACATTGATTTTCCATTTGCACCATTTCCCGTACTTTAATTGGTTGTCATGGTTATTCAGTTGATTATGTGTCTAGTCATCACATGTATACTTGTTAAGTTACATTTGTGTTTCCTTTGTCAGGTCTCACCAGTGTTACCCTGTGTGTTGGATTAAAGACTTTCTAAACCTTCATCTTCATCTGTGTTAATTTGTTTACAGCGTAGCGTGACTCAATATGCAACTGTCCAAGGTAATTGAAACTTTTTTATCCCAGAATTTTTGTTTCACAATTCTGTGTATCTCACAATTTGATTGTGAGATATAAGCACAGAAATGTTATATATAAACCCTCAAATCTGAGAACAAAAATCAGAATTCTGATATTTTTTCTCACAATTCCAAGATTAAGGCTCACAATTCTGAGTTTATATTTCACAATTCTGTATTTTTTTTATCGGATAAAAATTGCAAGGAGAAAAAAAGTGTTTAAGTGTGAGATAAAAAGTCACAATTCTTATATTCTGTGACAGAAATAGGCTTCCATAGACATGAGAGCTAAGTATATACTTCTCAAGTTTATGCAATAGTTGTATTATTTGTCTGGGTAGTTGCATATTTAAGGAAAATGGCACATGTAAATTGTTGAAAAAAAAGATAGATGCAAAAAAATCTGTTCAGAGATCAATCTGAAGTGCTCATAAAGAGCAATATGATTTCATATACTGTAGAGTGGATCCCTAGAAAACACCAACCAGGAAATTGCATAATGATTCTGCTACAAACTAGCTGGATTATTACATTTGAAAAATCGCTTATCCTTAGTGAACATGCATGCGAATAAAAGCAGATTTACATTTGCAGGCCTATATTCATTAACATGCAGTATTTTATGAATTACTTCAAAATACTACTCCACCACATAAATGTTGTGGGAATGATTGCCTTTAGAAATAAATGGCTATTCCAAATCGTTGCAGTTGAAACAACCAATTGTTGCGAGGAACAAAAAAAAAAAGTCAGTATTGTGATACAAAAAGTCACAATTATCTTTTTTTTTCTTCATTCCGTGGCATAAAAAGACTACATATCTACATGTCTTTGACTTTTCCCCAATTGTAAAATCAAAAATGTGATAATTTGTTCTCACATCTACATGTTTTTCAGCACAATATAGGTTCATCTCTCCCATTCTCTTCATTCACAGTCACTACAATTGGATAGATGATAATGAGTGGGTTGCTTGGTAACTACAATTTGTGTGGCATCTCCCAAAAAACACCTCGCAGTCATTAAGTAATTTATTCAGAGCACAAACAGTTTGGATTCCCTGTTCTCGCTCTCTCACGCATATAGCTGGCAGTAGCTCAAATGCTGCAGAGCATGAGAGGCTGGTCATGTGAGCGGTTTGGCCACACACTTGTGCATACAGTGATATGTCTGTGCGGTGGAATGATGGGGACGGCTCGAATTAAAGAAAACAAGAACAAAAAAAAGTTGGTCTGCAAGCTGTCACCATTGTGTGTAGGTAAAGTCTATTTATGTCACATTAATATTAAACCATAATAAGCATTATCATTTGTGTGACTTTATAGATATCTACATATATATATTATATATAATATATATATATATATATATATATATATATATATCAGGGCTGTACGATCCTTTTTTGCATATAGCACTGGTGCTACAGAGGTTGAAAATTTTGTAGCACACGCCAAAAAGTTGTAGCACAAGTATAAAATGTCTGTTATAATGTCTGAAAACAAACAAAGGTAATGGAGTTCATCATTTAAACAGGCACTGATGTTCCATACAAAGCACAAAAAATACAAACCATCACAAAAAATTTTTTTAACAAAACAATCTGTTAGGATAAGCTCAATTTCTTTTATTTGATAAAAATGGAAGAACACAGAAAACTAACACCTCCTACACCTCAACACAATATAAAAAATAAAAAAATATGCAGTCTTAGGCCAAAAGTGTGAGCGAGGATAAAAATCCTTGTCATTATTTTAGCTTTGTTATGGCCTTGTCACACGGACTGCTGATGACACGTTTCAAATGGTCATAAATCTCCAAAGTTTTTAAAATTAAATTTTTTAAAAAATGCATGTACATTCTCACACTATATTTCTGTATGTAATACCTTTGCATCAAAATACAAAAAACGAATTAGACGCTAAGGCGAGGGTGTTTCTAACTGGGTCTATGGAGTGACCGGTAAAGTTTGACCTCATTCTCTCTTCTGACTGTCTCTATTTATTTTTTTGATTTATTTAAGTTTTTCTTTTTGTAAAAGTCATAACAACATATCGTGGAGTTTCTTTTTGCTGTTGAGCACAAATGAAGACTGCAAATATATATATATATGAATAATATATATGGTGGTGAGGTCTCCATTCACCACTATAGATTTACCCATAGATGATGAATTCCACCCAGCTGTGAGACACCCCGGAAAGTAAAAAGGGTCTATATAAAAAATAGACCGTTTGGTAACCATATCTAAAAAGTTCTATTTTGTGTTCAGAACATGGAAATAAATTAATACAGGTTTGGGACTATGTGAATGAGCAAATAATTACATAATTAAAATGTTTGGGTGAACCATTCCTTTAATGACAAACTGCAGCATGTTTAGTACTGTTGCTTTAAAACACATCTTTTTTTCTCTCAACTGTTTACTTTCACATTAGACATAAGTTAACTAACTGTGTGTATATGTAAACCTTGTGTGTTTTTGACAGTATTAGACGCAAAATCAATCAGACGCGAAAGACAACTTAGTCTAGTAATCAGGCGCTGTTTTAGTGTGCGGTGTGAGTGCACTTCATGTGTATATGAGCTCAGAAAAAAACGCATATCAGAACAGGCCCCCCATACGGCATTAAATGTTATAAGCAAATACTAATAATGTATTTTGCTGATGTGCATGAAGTGCCGTGTCCTGAGTGTAAACTCTACTGCTGAGTTAACATTTGATGTGAATGTATGTTGCATTGTACAGCACATTGAGGTGGATGCGCCAGAACTGCAGCTGATAGAATGTGTGCTGTAGCACAATACTACGATTTCTTCAAAAGCAGATCGTGGAGACTTTTAATCATCCACGATCAAAAATTGTCTTATCGCACACCCATAACTATCAAGTATAATCAATCTCACAAACACAAACAAGCAATCGCAACCCTTTTTTCATTTATAATTCATTCGTCTTCTTATATTAGAAAAAAATATCATCGGAAAATCTCAAAAAGCGTTACTTAGTTACATAGTATTTTGATGGAGTAATTCAATTTACGTTCTGATTACTTGACTAGTTTTTTGGTTACACTTTATTTTAAGGTGTCCTTGTTACAGTGCAATTATACATATAAGTACTGAGTAATATTAATTAACTATATGTACTTACTATATGGTTAGGGTAAGGATTTGGTTTGGTTTAGGGTTACTTGCATGTAATTATGCATAAGTCTTGTTATTTATCATAGTAAATGCATGTTAACATGTGAACAAGGACACTGAAATTAAAGTGTTACCATTTTATGTAATGGAAAAATATAAGCAAGTAAGCATCTCTGTGGGTTTTTGAAAGTCCATGGTATCTAATTGTCTAAATTGTCAGGAATCAATTTCAGATAATAAGTATAAATGCATAATTACTAGATTTTTGCTTTTTAGAAGTAATACAACAACAACAATACTACTACTACTAATAATAATAATAAAACTATTGATTGATATATTATTATTTTTTAATTATTACATGAACCATATTCATTATCCACATCTTCTGTTTTGCATTTAAGCATATTTTACTAAAATATGATGATATTTTGTAATGAACAACTTATTTTGCATGGTTTATTACAACATTATATAAACCTTTTTAACATAAGCTCTAGTGCTATATATTAAATTAGTCACTGCGTTGTGGGAAAACTGAACAGTGGTTCTGTTAGTTCTCCTGCAGTTTCCAGCATTGATGAATAAAAATGTACAAAGGAAGAACAATGTTTACTGCAGCTAAAGCAATAAAAAATATATTTGTGTTATGAAACTATTGCTCACCTGTTCGATGCATTAAAACACTCTCTTAAGAGGAGGTTTTGTGTGTAAGTGCACAATACATTTTGTACACAGCCTGTACTCCTTCACAATTTCCTTTTAAGATGGATAGTTGGCATCAGTCCTCGTATGTAGGAGGTGTTGAGTTTTCTAGCATCACTTTGCTACTACAATCTTGTTGTTACTGCCTCTACCACACATTAAGACCATGCAAAGGGTGTATGGTTTAAGAAACTTGCAATTTTGGAAATGTTTTGACCATTTATTTGAAAGCATAATTAGCTTGCATTCGAGCTCCATCAGTGTGTTTGTGTGTGTGTGTGTAAAGGGACCCAGCATGACAAAATCCCATCGATTTGTCTGAGAAAATTTTAAGTCATTGTAACTCTTTTTTTCCTATTCTTCATCATGAAATCTATTATTTTCCATTTACCCAACTCTTTGTTCTGATGTTCTTCTTATACTCCATCTGGAGAGATGTTCACCAGCCTGAAGAATCTTTCAGATGCTATTCTATCATTCGCTGTATCTCACATGGGAGTCAAAGCATATTCAGTGTTTGTCCCTTTCAAACTTTCCAGAGTTGCTAACCGTTTCACAGCTGCATGCGTGCTATTGCTGTCAAGGTTGCATTTCAAAGGTTCCCGTGGGCCAACAGCCTTGAAGAAATGTAGGTTTGGCTGTTTCCATTGACTGATCAAAGGACCGGTTGGTGTGACAAGAGTGTCTGAACACGACAGCTCCTGAATCACATGCCCTCAAGACCTGGATTCCCTCAATACTGCAGCAATCACAAGTTGCCACTTGTACTGGAAAGCCTGACACCATCTGATGTCTGACTTCTTGCAAAGGGGGTGAGAAAGGCAAGCGTCACATCAGTAACATCTCCTCCTGCTTTCTGCCACTTATCATCACGTTTCCTCCATGGAAGCTGACTGTGGTCCATTGTACCTTTTGAAGCTTCCACATCGCTGCCTTTTTCACGAAAAACAGCCAGTAAACAGATTCCCTCCTGAGGTGTTATGCTCCAAAAAGATTAATCTTCTTGTGTTCGTTATTAAACAGACACAGCCTATTGTTTGTGAAGTTTTGACTATGACACAAGCATTGAATGTGACAATTAGTAACAGTATATAACATCAATAGTAACATTGAGATGCTACTATAGGATTTTTTTTCTAGAAACTTGGTTCCGACGGAGGATTACAATAAAAAAATAAAAAAATAAATAAACAAATTAATGAATTAATGAATTAATTAATGAATGAATTAATAAACATCAAAAGTAATTGTTACACAATTTCCTCACAATTTTGTGTTAAATCGCCACCATCATGATTATTATTTTTTCCTCAGAATTCTGTCGGAAAAAAAGTCGAATTGTGAGAATCAATATTGATTGCATTTTTTATTATAATATATTATATATATCATATTTTTTTTTTTTTGTTTTGTATTATTTTACCAGCGCATTATTGTTTATCTGAAAAAAAATGAATTGCAAAAATTAACATAAAAAAACGTGTATCTTGCAATTATGAGTTTATAGCAGAAGCAAGTTTATATTTTTGTATATTCCATTTTCAATTAACTTTAGTTAAAGTTTCAGTAATTATATTGTGTGTTTTTGTCTTTTCCATTGTTACTTTTTTATAGTTAGTTATATAGATTGTACATAGTTGTTATTCATTTTACTTAAGTTTTATTTATTTTAGTACATCAAGTTAAATTAAATGAAAATTAGAAATTTTGCTTTAGCAACTAGCTAAAATAATCTTAATCATTATTAAACAAAAACAATATATTGTTTATGAAGTTTCGACTAAGTCGCATTAGCGTCAAAAGATTTGAGCTTCTGATGCATTAAAGCGTCTAAACTCTGATGATTTTGCACTGGAAACAGTGACAGCTGCTCCGGCTTTTGGGGTAGATATGGTGAAATTACAGATGAGGAGGAAACAAGACTCCTCACTGAGAACAAAGAGGAACACATGGAGATTTGCCGCTGCTTAGTTCATCCCAGTTTCAAGGCACACATCATCGTACATAATGCAGCAGAAGATGCTCCCCGCAGTGGGCAACTGCTGAGGCACTGAAGATGGGGGGTTTGCTTGGAGGAAAAGAGCCCCACTGACTGGGTATCTGGTGGTTTATGTTGGGCTTACCAGATGAAAGATAGCTTCTGTAGAACAAGAGACAGAGAAGCATTTTCTGTGTGGACTAATGTAGTTAATTACCAATCGAGACCAGAAAAACACGAAGAAAAACCAAACGTGCTCATTTTGGCCTGTTTTTTTTTTTTTTTTTTTTTTTTTTTTAATGTGTCGATTTAATGATGAGATTGGTTTTCCCAGAGAGAGAACTGAGGCCTTGATTCACTAAGAAGCCAAATGAAATGTACTAATTTGCTTGTGTAGTCTATCAAATTGTGTGTGCATTTTGTGGGCGTATTGCGGGTGATTTAATAGGAATAATTGCACAAATAATTACTTCTGCAAGTGAGTGGGAAACACCATTCAAAATTAAACTTTTTATACAGAATGTTCACATATAACTCTCAATATATATGTGATCATTTATTTGATATGTAGGTCTCTCACTCTCTAATATATTTTATTATATACAGTGCGTGTTTGTATGTATACATAGTTTGGGATCTGTAATATGTTTTAAAAATCTTTGAAAAAAGTCTCTTATGCTCTCTAAGGCTGCATTTATTTTATTAAAAGACAGCAATATTGTGAAATATTACTACAATTTAAAATGAATGTTTTATATTTTAATATATTTTTAAATATAATTAATTCCTGTGATGATACGGATTCTTGCTCAAGAAAATATTTAATTCAAATATATTTTTTTATCACTTTTGATCAATTCAATGCATCCTTGCTGAATAAAAGCTGTAGTTTCCATTTTGGCACAATATGGTGCAGAGCACATAGCAGATTTTTAATTTGCTGACACATTTGAAATATTTTTCAGGATGTGTTATTTATGTTATGTAATCCATTTGCATTGAAGTTCGGTGTTAGAAACACTCTTCAAATGACACATTATTCATTAAGGGAACGCCAGATACACGATTGTGCTCTTTTGAAAGACATAATTCTCAGAAGACTACATTAGCAGATTGTCACGTTTATGTTCTGTTTGGATTTAGTTTTCCTTGTGTTCTGTTCTCCTGCATTAGTTCCCTAGTTTGTCTCCCTGGCTATTAATTAGTTCACACCTGTTTATGTTCCTCTTGATTACATTCCCTTTGTATTTAAAACCTCAGTTTCCCTCAGTTCCTTGCCGGGTATTGTTTTTATATAGGTGGATGTTGGTTTTTCCCCCATGTTTTCTTCTTGGATTTATTAAAAGTACCTTTTGGATTCTATTAATTTGTCATGCGCTTTATATTACTCCAGCATCGCGTTACAGAATACCCGACTTAGATAAGCAAATTGCGGCATTTTCTCCCCTCTCAGATGGACCTGCCAGTAGTTCAACTCTTCTGCCTGGAACAGCAGGACTGTACACTGGAGGACCACACAAGGGACCTTTTCATTCTGGCGTGCCTAACACACCATTCTGGCTGCTCACTCTGTGTTTTCTACCTCACCAGCCTAAGGCATGCCTGCAGGCGAACAGTTACAGAGAGGAATTCACCATGTTTGTGGAGTGGGTGCTGGTGAATAATAAATTGTCATTCAATTTAGTAGGATTTCACCAGCCCCACTCCTGATCCAGATCCGAGCCAGCCATCACCCCGCTCTACACAGAGTACACCGGAGCCCACTTTAGAACAGAGAGCCTGAGCCCGCCGCAACACAAGAGCCAGCGCAAGAGAGCGTCTGAGCCCATCCTCACCCTGGGACCAGAGCCCAACAAAACGACTGATCGGGTGTATGAGCCAGCAACACGGCACGCCGCGATGGGAATGCTCGTGAAGCTTGAGGGCTGGGACCCATCTAACCCATCGCCATGAATGCAATGGATATGGCCTCCTTGGTCTCCTGAATCTCCTTCATCCCCGCTGGTTCCATCCATGTCTCCCGAGTCTCCGCTGGTTCCAGCTCTGAATCTTCTGCGTCTCCTGAATCTCCTGTGTCCCCACTCAGCCTCCCTTTCCTGCCTCCTCTCTTAAAACCAGCCATTTCCTCAGCCCTGACACCGCTGGTTCCTGTCAGTCCCTCAGCTCACCCTCAGTATGTGCCATCCGGGCACACTGATTCGCCTTGGGCCGTCCAGTCTCCAGCTCTGTCTAGGTGTGAGGATCCCCCTGTCTCTGCCTCCAGCCTCTGAGTCCCGGATTCTACCTTGAACCTTCAACCCATCAGCTCCACCATGGCTCAATGCTCCCTCGTCTCCACCATGGCCTGTCATCCCACTAGCTCCACTGGACTCTCTCATTCCTCTGGCTCTGCCTTGGGCAGTTGTTGACCTTCCCCCACTATGGGATTCCACTACTCCCTTTATCATCCCTTTATCCCTCTGGCTCTGTCTGGCTCTTCCTTCCCTCCGGCTCCACTGTTGTCCTCAGTTGCTCTGCCTCCACCTCAGTCACATGAGCCGTCAGCTCCGCCTTGGCCCTCTGGTGTCACCCTGGCTCTCCATCTGCTCTGCTCCACCAGGGTTTCCACCTGCAGCGACACTGTCTCCATCACTCATCCCCATGGTGTCATCAAGACCTTTTACACCATGGCTCCTTCCTCTCTCGACTCCACCATGGGCCTCAGTCCTTCCAGAGCCCCCACCCTTCCTTTCCTTGTCGAAATGCTCCACGGCATTTATGTTCAGTTTTGGTTTAGTTTTCCCTGTGTTCTGTTCTCCTGCATTAGTCCCCTAGTTTGTCTCCCTGGCTATTAATTAGTTCACACCTGTTTCTGTTCCTCTTGATTACATTCCCATTGTATTTAAAAACTCAGTTTCCCTCAGTTCCTTGTCTAGTATTGTTTGAATATTGATGGATATTGTTTTTGTTTTCCCTGTGTTTTCTCCTTGGATTTATTAAAAGTACCTTTTGGATTCTAATCCTTTGTCGTGCGCTTTATATTATTCCAGCATCGCATTACACAGATCAGCACTAATATTTTTTCCACATGCTATCAAGATTTCACGTGATTTATACAAATCAGTCTAAAACTAAAATGCTCTTCAATAGCAGAGTTTTTTGGTGACATTGTATACAGTGGTTTCCTTTGGGGATATTAATGGTACAATAGTCTAAAGTACCTTGTCCCTGAGGGCCACCTATGCAAGGCCAGGAACAGGACAAGAATCACACTCAGTTTAAGGCCTTGTGATGGCAGTAAGGCCAAGATGTGGGCGGCATTTCCCCAGAGACCTGCTACCCCGTGAAAAAAAAAACACTCTAGCTTACCATGCCTATACATTGATAGAAAACCAACACCTATTTTTCTGTTTGTTCTCTATTGGTATGACTCTCTTTGTGCAAACAGTAAATTGTTAATTAGCGTGATTTGTTTATAAGCGTAATTGACTTGCTTTCAAGCTCCATCAGTGTGTTTCGTTGAAAAGTTTTTTTTTTTTTTTTTACCACAATGCGAAAGGCCCTCATTGCTCTTTCAAGGGCACAACAATGGCAAAATCCCCATTTAGGAAGTTTCCCAGAGGGAAAGAACTGCGAATGTGTGCTTTTCATGCTTTCTCTCATTGGAGATTCTCATCTAAGCATCATCCCACACCTTTCACAGTTACATAATTACATCCAGAGGCCATTCTGTCCATCATGTCTACCCTTGTGGATGTGTCCTTGAGATTCACTCCATTTTCCTTATTGTTCCTCATCAGAATCTGTGCAACATGCCATTAACATCAGTGGCAATCTGGAAGATAATGCACCGACTGCTCCTGACATGTAAATGTGAAATATTTTTTTTTACCTTTCTGACCAAACTTGCTACACCTTTGGCGCCTCCAGTCTGAGTAAATACAAAGGCACATGTCAGTTCAGTATGTTAATGCCTCGTGGGTAATTTCCTGTTGTTTTACAAGGACGTACAGGGTCAGTTACTGCTAAATGCTAACCGGTAATCCTACTCTAGAGGTTCTGAGATGACATTGATGATTAATGGTGCAGAATAGATTCTTGAATATGACAGAAACATGATTTTATTGTTAGCTTGAGATCATTCACCAAAAAAAAAAAAAGAAAATGCTGACATTATTTACTCACCGTTGTTCCAAAACCATATGACTTTCTTTCTTCTGTGGAACACAAAAGGAGAATTTTTTTTAAAATGTGCTTGTTGCTCTTTTCCATGTAGTCCATACATCTTCTGAAGTCATAGAAGTAAAGTTTATAAAGCTCAAAGTATTATTCAGTTTTGATGCGAACAGAATATATGTGCAGCAGAACACATAGCTTTCCAATGTATAATTTGATAGCTTGCACAAAATTCAGTTATAGTTCTGTGTATCATTTAATACACTCACACAAGCGCTCATTAACCCAGGTGTCTATTGTTGTTGTTTGCTTTAATTATTTGTTGTTGCTGTTCTATCTCGGTTTCTCTTCAACTGTGAAACAACAGGCCTGGTAGGGCAAACGGATTGGTGCAAAAAAGTTCAAAGTGCACTTTATGTGCACTGAACAATTGCCCTAGTGTTTAGTATAAGTATATTTTGGGCTTAAAGACCATTTTATTTGTCAGTTTACTGATCATTTTCCCCTCTAGTGAGCTGTTAACTATTGCGACTAAATAATCAAGTCAGACTTGAACTCGATGACCAAATCTGTTTGATTCATGAACAAATCATTCAGACCAGTTCTGTGCACTGGATAAACCGACACAGTTTGTTCACATATCTGACTCTATCCGTACACAAATTAGAAATCAATATTTCTATCATGAATGTGCCAAGGACAGCTAGGGCGAACATTAAACATGTATGTGAACAAAGGCCTGATATAAGTTATTTTTCTTCGATTAGAGGTAAAAATGTGTTTGAAATACCTGCAATTCGGCACTCCAGTCAATTCAAGTCACATCACATTTATTTATATAGAACTTTATAGAATAGAATGCTTTAAAGCAAGCAGCTTTACATTATTAAAAATGAAGAACTGTGGCAGTGTCGCTTTTAATTAGAATAATAACTTCAATTTATACTATAAAGCGGCTCTTCAGTGTGTTTATGTTTTCACTCATGGACGTCTGATCTCAACGGACTCAACAGAGGAATTGAACTGGAGAACAATTCCACGTCAAAGAAGAAGGAGTCCCAGAGCGACACACACCTATTATGTGGCCTAATGGTTAGAGAGTCAGACTTGTAATCCGAAAGTTGTGGGTTTGAGTCTCAGGTCTGGCAGGAATTGTCAGTGTGGGGAGTGAATGAAAAGCACTCACTTCCACCTTCAATACCACGACTGAGGTGAGACCCTTGAGCAAGGCACTGAACCCCTAACTGCTCCCTGGGTGCCGCAGCAATATGGCTGCCCACTGCTCCAGGTGTGTGTTCATGGTGTGTGAGTTCATTACTGTGTGTGTGCACTTGGATGGGTTAAATGCAGAGCACACATTCTGAGTATGGGTCGCCACACGTCACTTAACTTGACATCGCTATGGAACAATGATAGTTTGAAGATGTTTAACAGTAAAGTTCTGGAAAGTTCGCTTTGGCAAGCTGTTTGAAACTCCTGAAACAAAGTCCAAATTATAATTCTTTGTATGATTTTGTTCAAAATGATGTCACACCAGTTTCTTTGATTTCTTTGATTTTGCTTGAAGTACATCAGGGCCTTAACAACATCTTTTTTTTCCCCGCACAAAGTCTGTAGATAGCACATGAGTCATATGAACCACAATGAAACTGTTATAGTGCATTTGTTTTGAAAAGTAAGAGCTTGAAAGCCCCTTCCTAAAATTCAGTGTTGCTCTCTATGGGAACATGCTGCTGCATTGCTGTTGTGATATGTAGCTTCAGATGGAGACACTATAAGATATTGTGACATAAGAAGGCAAAAAAGAGAATCATGGTACTGTTGCACAGGAACACATGAAGGGGCTTCGTACCCCCTGGCGCACATCTGTCCGGGTTGGTTTTACCTCAGATTCATCTCATCCTGCATGCCTTCCTCCAGTGTAATGTCAAATCATGAACCCATTAACCTTTTTACAACACAGAGAACTGAAAAATCTTCCAACGAGCTTGTTTTCACCTTGTGTTTATTGTGCTTGCTTGAATGTGAAAATACAAAAATTGGTAATGCAGGCTTCAGTGTCCTTGAAAAGCAGCTTGCGAGTCTTTATTAAAGGTGCCGTGTTTCCAAGGTCTCTCTTCATGATTGGGTAATCCTACTGAGAATGAAAACCTCATTAATATTTGCTGGATGTGGATAACTGATATATCTCAATGTGTGGAGATGTTTCTTTCTCTGTATCTCTCCTAGGTTTTTTTGTGTTCAGGAATCCTCTAATCCAGTGGTTCTCAAACCTCTCCATGAAGTACCCCCAGCACTGCACATTTTGTATGTCTCCTCATATCTGACACACCCACTTCAGGTCTTGCAGTCTCCACTAATGAGCTGATGAGTTGAATCAGGTGTGATAGATGAGGGAGACATAAAAAATGTGCAGGGCAGGGGGTACTCCAGGACAGGTTTGAAAACCACTGCTCTAATCGGTGCAGCCAAATCCCAATCTCTAGTTGTTAAGTGTTGAAATAATTTTATAGGAATGTTCCCACACACGAAAATGACAATTTACTGAACATTTACTCACACTCAGGCCATCCAAGATGTAGATTCATCAGAACAGATTGGAGAAATTTAGCATTATATCACTTGCTCACCAGTGGATCCTCTGCAGTGAATGGGTGCCGCCAAAATGAGAGTCCAAACAGCTAATAAAAACATCATAATAATCCACAAGTATTCCTCACCACTCCAGTCCATCAATTAATGTCTTGTGAAGTGAAAATCTGCATGTTTGTAAGAGATTAATCCATCCAATTTAAATTGTTTTTAAACCGTCACTTCTGTCCAAAATATGAGTCCATAATCCATAATAACGCTTCCTCCAATGAAAACCAAATGTTACTCACCAATCGAGAAGAAACAAAGCAACTTCTGCATCCGATCAAAGGCCGTCTCGCTCCTTGAGTTCTCTCCAGCGCTGGAAAGCTGATCCGATATTTACATGGGTCCTACTTCTTGCCTTATCGTAAGCCTTCTTTTGTTCTGCAGACATTTTCCTCTTTTGTTTTTTATCCGCCATCTCTATCTTTCTGTCGTCGCTCGGCTCGGCTAATGTCCGTCCTGTGCACTGAGCGCTCTCTCCTCCCCATCATGTGTAGACACGCCCCTTACTGCTGACTGGCTACAAGTTTGTTTTGGTACTCGGCCCAACTCAGTTTTCTAAAGCGTTTTTGAAAAAATACATACCCCACCTTTAAGAGAAAGGTCAAGACAGAACAAATTTTGAGAAGCAAAGCAATCTCGGACACTTGCATATGTGTGTGTGCAAGGACAAAAGAATCGCACTGACACAAAAACAGAGAACATGAAATATGTAGGATCTGGTGGCTCATAGTTTACACAAAACTGGAAGGAAGCTCAATTCCATTGCATAAGCTTTCATATGCATCTCATCAGATGATGTGCAGGAAAAGCTAGTTTTGTTGGTGAGGCATCTTTAATGCACCCACAACTGTTGTTATTCATCCCATTATTTATCCATCACACATTTCTAAAAGGGACTCTAGTAACTGAAGGTGTCTTGACAGGATCTAAAGTAGTTAAGGATGTTTTAAATGCGTATCAGTCATATAAAGAAAACTGACATTTAAAATTCATAACAATAAATGAAGGAAAAGTGGGAATACGCATTATGTGCAATGACTTTGCAAATACTCAAAGCTAATTTCTGATGCATTAACAGACGGGAAAACTAGCTGCCATAATAGAATTGCCCTTCTACTGGGAGAACAAAAACAAACATCACAAATTATTAACCACTTAGAGAAAAACAGCACTTTTAATTGAATGTCTCTGTTCCCTACGTCACACTCTTTGTTGCTGTCATTCACAGACTCAAGAGATCTTTTACAGAATCCATTCATTGTGAAAGCTTTACATCCCAATTTCTCTGAAATTTATCTGCATCATTAGGAATAAAAACTGAGCTTGTTCCCAGAAATAGATGCTTAAGTTGAAATGTTCTGGGTTGCCTGCTATTGTCGATTATGTCTGAAAGTAATCGATTTTGCATACATGAATGCACTTACACTAGAAACAGGCATATTTTTATAAGTATTTTTGTCTTATTTCCAGTAAATTTGGAAAAAAAAATTCTTGAAAATTCTAAAACTTGTTTTCAGAAAATGTATCTTTAATACAAGTTGATTTTGTTTTACTGACTGAAAGCAACAACAAATTAACTTTTTTGACATATTTTTAGAATTTAATTGGAAAGCAAAAAATCTACACAATTATAGCCACAACACAAACAAGGTTAAACTTATTCACCTTGTTGATGTAAATTTATATCCAAGCTTTCAACACATGCTGTGACTCTTAATTCAGCAGAGCCAGTAAACCTAACAATGTTAACAATACATGCAAAGGAAGGGACATGACCTTCTGTGTGCATCCAACCACAGAAATTGCACAGATAGTTCATCTTAGAATGAATCCACTAACAAAAAAAAACAAAAAACTTTGGGGGTAAAAAAAACCTACAGCTATAAAGATTAAATGAATATTTCAGCACTGAATATTTAATGTCAAATATTTCTGCTTTTTAAAAAATCACCTGATACGATTCTCACATGGGCCATACATTATTGAAAACAAGTTGTGGTTTGTTTTTATAAACTGAGGTGTGAGTTAAAATGTTGTGTGTGCGTGCGTGAGTGTGTGTGTGCGTGCGTGCGTGCGTGTGTGTGTGTGTGTGTGTGTGTGTGAACTAGAGCAAGGTAAGTGAGTGTTAATGTGGTTGAATGAACAGCTCAGGCAGTTTTCAGAGACAGATGTTAGAGGTCACAGGGGAAAAAGAGCTTGCATGTTGAAATCTTAGGTGCTCAAGTGCAATCCAAAAAGGCTCTATGTGCTTCTTGTTTTATTCCACCCCTCCATAAGCCAGGTAAAAAGCCCCCAATGGGCCAGCACTTAAAACGCATTAACTGCCAGTTAAACAAATAAGTGGTCAGCTGTGACACACATCAGTTGATTAAATGTCTTTTGGCCGAGTCTAAAGGTTGAATCATTGCCTTGATCCTATTCATAGTAAGTCTGATTTACGAACAGTTTTCTCTCTTCTTGTTTTGATAAATTAAATTATATTGTAGGGAAATTAAGACAGAACAGCCCTCAAGTTTTTTGATTTAGTTAATTTATTTAAATATAATTCCATTTAATAAATAAATAAATAAATGGCAGAGCATTTATCTCATGCAGTTTTGAGGGCAGGTTCAGTAATTAACCTCCAACTATAAACATGTCTGGTGAATATGATATTGAAATTATAGCTAAGTTTAGGTGTGATAGGTAGATATATTGTTAATGCTCTTCAGCAGAATAAACATCCTAAGGCATCTGTTTACTCCTACTTCAAACATTTCGCTGAATGTTTCATAAGATGTGACAGGTAAATCACAGGCTCCGAAAACAGCATCCCTAAATACGTCTCTGCCCCAGTCAGGTCTGTCATTTCTGATGATGAACTCAATCAAACTTTCTTTTTTTAACAGGAAAAGTGGTAGATTGGAATGGAGTGTAAAGCGAAATGTTTTCAAAAACAGCTTATTTGGTGTTAAGTTAAAAGGGAAATAAATAAATAAAATCCAGGTTTATGTTTTGTAGTAATGTACAACATAAGTAATATATAAATACGTAAGAAAAAAAAATGTAATGTTGGGTTGAAATCCTAGCACCGATTCATATATACATATCTGCATTTATTCTTCAACAAATACTGTGCTGTATTCTAACCTGTGCCGCTTGTATGGGATCCAGCAGACTCAGTGACACATCTTCACAGTTCTAGGCAAGTCAGAGCTTAAAGCAGGCAGTATACAGCACAAAACTGACTGCACCAGACTAAAAATAGTGCCTGAAGACTGCAGAAACTGTAATAAAGGGCAAACAGAGAAAAAGCAATTGCAGGGTGATGAGAAATGTGGTGTAAACTTTATTCCCACTGGAGTTTGGCGTCATTCAGGGGAAATTAGAACATTTTGCCACAACTGCCTCATTCCCATACAGTGGTAAAGCATTCAGGACTGTCTGAAAAACAGTTTTTATATATACATATATACATATATATATAATTTGTATTTCCCTTTCATGGGAACTTCGAACTGCGTCCTCTAGGGGTCGCTATGGGGGGGACGCTTCGTCGTGACCCGTGTCTGAAGCCTAGATTGAAAAACACCAACTTGTTTGGCCGGCGGCAGCCATGATGTCACTACCGGTGCGACTATAGTATAAATAGGCGCCGGGAGCACACATCATTCTCACACTTCATTGACTGTTTTGTTTGAAGCGTGCATTTCCGTGGTAAGAGCGATCTATATTTATCTCGTTATGGCGAGCACTAGCAAAGCGTTTAAGGATGTGTGCATCCGTGTTGACATTGTTTAACATCTGATGACACACACAATCTATGCATTATTTGTTTGGGCGAAGAGCACGCACGCGATGCCTCCGAGGGGGCAATCGGCGTGCACTGCGAACGATTTTTCCAAGGAAAAAGCTCCGCTCTCGTTTGTCTCTCTTTTCGAGGAAAGAGGGGCAGCCATCTGCTTCCCGCGATTCAGGACCCGCCGCTGCTGAGGCACGGAAGGGAATGAGCTCGTGGGGATCGCACAAGTTTTGAAGGGGGGTTTCCCTTTCGCGATCGTCGGCTGTGCACAAGAGTGAGCCGCTGGAGGATGATGTTATTTCATTAACATTGTCTGATTCAGGGGCCAGTGCTCTGCTGGGTTCGGCCCAGCAAAAGCAGGAAATGTCTGAGGAGGGCAAAGAAGCTGAGACTGAGCCTTCCCAATCCTCCTGCCCTGCGTATGATGAGCTTTTGAAAGTTATGGATCGCGCCACGGCGAGGCTTTACTTGCTGTGAAGCGGGTGAAGAAAGTGACGTCGCGAGATATCTCGATGAACGTTATTTTTCTGGCCATAACCATCCAGCTCAGGTGAGCCTTCCTTTCTTCCTGTTTTCCATATAAAGATTGAGAAGGAATGGAAGAGTCCGTTTTTTCCTCTTGCATCCATCAATTCCAGCATACGAGTTATGCCAACATCGAGGCGATGCGCGAAAGCGGTTATGAGAAGATGCACCTATAGAGAGACGCTGGCCAGCTATCGCTCTATGGGTGAGACGTCCTCTAAGACTCCCCTCCTTGACATCTCGCTCGGATGCCAGGGCATGCGCAGCAACAGCAGGTCGGGCTGTCGCTTCATTGCACACGATGGTGATGTTCCAGGCATATCAGGCTGACCTGCTGAAAGACCGGGATAGCGGCCTTCACGAAGTCCAGGTCTGAGCCCGAACAACCCAGGGGTCCTAGCCCGTCTCGGTTTGAGGATCAGAGACTGGCTCAGAAGGCTAGTGTCGCGGCTCGCGCTCCTCCCCCGCCCGTGGGTAGGGGTAGGAAGAATCGCGGGTCAAAGGAAGGTAGGTAAAAGACCTAAGGGATGTCATCCAGACAGGGTGTCAGCGCTTTTGTCCGGATCAGAGTGATACCTCAGTATCTACTCATTTCCTTCGGGGGTCTTACATCTGCCCTTATCTTCACCTTCCTAATTCCCCTGTAACCACCATCTCTCCACCTGACCAAGGTTAGGTGGGACATTTCCTGCATTATAGTCTCCTATGCTGGATCTATTAGGTTTGGTTGGTTATATGGCTTCATATTGACCATCTTACTGATGGTCCGGTCTTTAGGCTTCATCGGACGGAGCTCCGATGCGGGAACCATGGTGGAGGAGTACGATCCATGTGTAAATACTGTATATGTATATATAAATATATATGTGTGTATCTAATGAGCTGGTGGTTGTGTGTATAACCCTTCTGCTAGTTTCTTTGCAGTGTTTCCCGGGACCTGTGTGTTTCTGTCCCTTTCTAGGGTAGGTCCTCGATGAGCACCCCCTCTGCTGGGTTCAGAAACCGGGTGCTCGACTTGCAGTGTTTAATTTCACTCGTCGATATATGTCCAGACGGTAAGTAAAGCCGGGTTTCGGCTTCATACTTCATGATTCATGTGGCCATAACACAGGCTTCTGTGGGAGTCTTCGTGATCATCAGGCCCCCGGCGCTTCACTGCAAAAATTTCCTGGACGTCCAGGCTGGGGTTACGCTTTCATGCTACCCTGACTGGTCTACCGTATCTGGGTCGCCCTGAGGGGCTTCCCGATCACCAGGATATCCCCTCTTGCTGAGGCATCGAGCGGGAGGTATAGGTGGCATTACGAGAACCTTCCTGTGTAAATGCTGTCTCGGGCAGTGCTCCCCTCACCTTTGAGGGTTGTATTTGAGCTTGCCTCTCCCGTTTGGCCCAGTACTTCCGGGTATCTGTACACAGATGCTTGGAAAACTCTAAAATCCAAATACTATGGTAAGTGCACACGTTAAGCTTTGCGCACTTTTCTACAAATCCACATAAGTGGTAAGTGTGCACATTATGCTTTGCGCACTTTCTAAAATCCACATAGCTGGTAAGTGTGCACGTTATGCTTTGCCCACTTTTCTAAAATCCACATAAGTGGTAAGTGTGCATGTTATGCTTTGCCCACTTTTCTAAAATCCTGTATGGTAAGGGTTACGCATTTTTGATCTCGTTCCCTTTCTCTGAGTTGGTTAGACCCCGGTACCTTGGGCTCCACTCAACTAGTGTGTCTCTGTCGACACACTCTGGAAGCATCGCTCCCCTCACCATTGAGGGTTATTGTGAGTATGGTGCTTTCTTTCGAGCGTTAATCCTCTCTGAGGAGTTGGATTTTTCACTCCATGGGCTGTCCTCGTGGTATTTTGAGCAGTGCTCCCCTTTTATCAAAGGTTTACCTGGAATGAGCAATGTTATTTCCTCTGAATTCGGAGTTCTCCTCTCACATGAGAAGTTTGAGTTCTCTGTTTCTCCAGAGCACCTGGAACCAGCAGCATCAGGTGAATTAGGCCCTTCCTCTGCCTCCCTGATGCGCTGAGTGTTTGGCTAGCTTGCAGTATGCTTACCCTTCTGATTTTACAATCATGCTGCAGGTTGAGCCCCCTCTCGTTGAGAGCTGGGTTTGTGCTCCCTCAGCCAAGGTAAACTACTGCTAGCCGTTCCAGCATTGGAACATGCTGCAGGTCGAGCCCCCTTCTCGAATTGAGAACTAGTTGTGTTGCTCCCACAGCTAAGTAAATTATTGTTAGCTGTTCCAGCTTTGGAACATGCTGTAGGTCGAGCCGCCTTCTCGATTGAGAACTGGGTGTGTTGCTCCCTCAGCTAAATAACTGCTAGCTGTTCCACCTTTGGAACATGCTGCAGGTCGAGCCACCTTCTCGGATTGAGAACTGGGTGTGTTGCTCCCTCAGCTACATATTTACTGCTAGCCACTCCAGCATAGACCTTAACATAGCAGTTTTTGGGGATCACTATTTTCTATCTATGGGCTGCTCTTCAGAGGTGCCACAATAACCCACCTAAACGTATTTAAGTGTGCACGTTATGCTTTGCCCACTTTCTAAAATCCTCATAGCTGGTAAATGTGCACGTTATGCTTTGCCCACTTTCTAAAATCCTGTACGGTAAGAGCTACGCGCAACGACTTCGTGCTCTTTCTGATTGGTTTAAAACCCCGGTTCCGCTTTGGGCACCACTCCTCCTATGTATCCTGTGGATACCTACTTATCAGGGTGTTGCTACTAAGGGTCTGTTCCTTCAGCACATACAAAGAGAAACGTGCGGTAGCCCCTGTGTGACAGGCCAAGACTAGTATGATTCTAGGCTCTTGGTCGTATTCCCTTAAAGGAATCTATTCCTGATTCCAAGCCTTGAGCTCTACCCCGGGCCCAGGAGTCTGGCCCTAACAGGTAAGTTTTTGGGCCTAGGCCTTTGCCGTAGGGAATAACGTCACTGACAGCCGTCTAGCGTCCCAGGGGCGACTCCCATAATGATATGGTGGAGTTGGTACTTAGTGCTTGCCATGGTTCTGGCATGCACTCCCCTCAGCATGGTGGCGTGGGTATACCGTTCCCTATAGCGACCCCTAGAGGATGCAGTTCAAAGTTCCCTTGAAAGGGAATGTCTCGGGTTACTTATGTAACCATGGCTCCCTGAGTAGGAGGAGGACACTGCGTCCTCTAGGTTTTTTGCCATGCTGCGGACGCAAGCTTCAGGTGAAGAAGTGAATGATGTGTGCTCCCAGCGCCTATTTATACTATAGCCGCACCGGTAGTGACATCATGGCTGTCACCGGCCAACGAGTTGGTGTTTTTTTTCAATGTATGCTTCAGACACGGGTCACGACAAGGCGTTTCCCCATAGCGACCCCTTGTGGATGCAGTGTCTCGTTCCCTACTCAGGAAACCATGGTTACACAAGTAACCTGAGACGATTTATTTGATTAAAATATAGTAGAAAGTAATATTGTATTCTATATTTAAATAATTATCTTACATCATTTAATTAATATAAATTTATAATTGAATTAAATATAGTAATAATAATAATAATAATAAGTAATAATAATAATAATATACTTTTGTTTTAGGTTTTTTTTTTTTTTTTTTTAAAATGTCTTCTCCAAATTAGCCCGAATTGGCACTGTTTGTTTCAGGCATCCTTATTACGTCTTAATTCTTAATTATCCACAGGCTGAAACTGTAGGGGTGTTTAAGGATGTCATGGCTAAGTGGTGTCTTGGGTTCTCCAGCTATGATACGAGTATTAGGTTAAAATAAAGGGTTTTAACACAGCGCAGGAAACATGAAGATGCCTTCGTGAAAGCAAAGGCAAAATCCATTAAGTTAAAAGTAAGTTGGTGCCGGAGTCATTTTCGTCTGTGGGGAATAAGCCTCAGCTGAGTTAAATCGCTTTGTGCTGCCACCTTCATCTCTAATGCTGAGCCAGATATTGGCATGATATTGATGTCATGTCTCTTTGTAGATTTTAGCTCAAAAGCATGCTGTGGAGAGCGGCTATAATCTTCATATTTGCTCTCAATAGTCAAAGATTCAATGTGAGTTGAACGATTCAGGAGGAGAAAAGTTTGACCGTGTGAGCTAGATGGTCTCTTTTTGAATGATGCTGGCACTTGCTAGAGTGGGCAATATATTATAAACCATTATAAATGTGTCTACTTGTTAAAAAAAAAAATGTTTTTGGTGCTGTAACCTAATATAAAAAAAAATTAAGTCATTTTCAATCAAATTTTTACAAATTTTTAAAATGTTGCCACATTAAACTTTTGTTTGGTTTGTTTGTTGGTTTGCTTTTGTTACCTGATAAATATTTTTTTTTTCCATAGTGAGTTACAAGACAGTGACAATTAATTATTTTGTACTGATTTTGATAGTTATAAATAATAATAATAATATTGATAAAGAAAAAGTCTGCAAATGTATATATATATACATACAGTATACACATGTATATGTACTGTACATATACATCGGAGGTGACAGTTGCATTTGGCTTTTGACTTTTGTGATGTTACAAAGATTTTCTACTTCAAAAATCATTGGCATTGACATTGTTTAGGCCAGTGCTTAAGTAATAATTACATTAATTTTAATATTGATTAAAATAAATGTTGTTCTTTTGAACTTTCTATTCATCAAAGAATCAGTTTCCACAAAATAGTAACCAACACAACTATTTTTATCATTATTGATAATCATTGAAATGTGTCTGTGTGAGCAGCGACATCAGCATATTCGAATAATTTCTGAATTATAGTGATCCTGAAGACTGCGGTAATGATGCGAAATTAGACTTTACCATCAAATGAATATACTATATTATAAAATATATTGAAAAATAATTTTTGTGTTTAAATAATAATTAAAAAAAATTAAAAAAAATAACTATAATATTATTTCAAAATATTGTTCTTACTGAATTTGATCAAATAAATGCAGCCTTGGTGACGTTTAAATAAACTCCTTTTTGCAACTGATTTACAATATAATCAACAATTATCGTCATATAAATTATAAATATCACCCGTCACTATACTTAGCTTTCACACACAGTTGACAATTTGTGCTGATGTATCAACTCATCAAATAAATAAGGATTTTTGTGATTGACAGTTACATGTACAATACATATTGTCAAAGAAGATCAAACCCACTCTGCACCACACAGACAGTGCCATCAAAGTCAGTGTGCTGCATTATTTTTCTTAATAAAGTGTTTTGGGACGATTTTAAAGCTTTTTAACCCTAATCAAAAAAAAATTCCATTTGATGAACCTGTCAATCAATCAATAAATAAATAAATGGCGTCTAGATCTAACCCAGCTGAACTATTAGGCTAATTGCAGTTCACCACAATTAAACATAATTTCAGTGGATCCAACAATTACAACAATTTACTAATCTTATATTTATCACTCCCTTTTATCAACAGAGTCAATGATAACTGTTGAAATCAACTCAAATGGCATTATTTAAAATAAAAAGCAGTGTGTTTTTCTCATGCAGTGCTAGCCTGAAGCTGAGATTGCTTTTGCGGTGTGCCTCGGGTCACATTTTCCCTTCTTTCTCTCAATCACGGCGATGCTGAACTAATGAAATAAATTAGCAACAAGATCCCATGCGGCAAAGCCTCAGGAATAGATATGTGGATAATGTGTTTTGCATCTTTTGGTTTCTCTTACTCCCTGTATCCTTCTATTCATGAGGAGAACGGTAAAGATGGGAATGAGGTTGGGTTGGTTTATAGTAGATCCACGTCTCCTCAGATAGATATTTTACTCCCTCTCTGTCTACCTCAATCTTACCTCAACCCTAAATGAAAAAGTGTGATTATTTCTGTGGCAAGTTGCTGAGGGGCTAAATGTATAATTCAAGCTGTATTCACTCTCCCAACCTGCATAACAAGATGAGAATGGTGTTTTGGTTTTTCGTATTGAGGACTGAGCTTGAGCAACACACTGTTTCCATCAGTAGTTCAATGACATATTAGCATTTCCATGATAATGAAATGGAAAAATCTTCTAAAAATTGCCATGTTGGTAAATGTACTCTTTATATACACTATATACTATATAGAGAGTTTTATGAAAGTATGAGAGTTTTATGATCTAAAAATGTCAAGTGGTGTACCACCAACACACACACACATATATATTATATATATATTATATATATATATATATATTATAATATATATATTATATTATATATATATATACAGTATATATAGTACAGGTATAATACTTTGCTGGATATAGCAAATTATGACAAAATAAATATTTGAAACAAGATAAATGGTCTATGCTTAATATCATGAAGTGTGCGATTAATCGCAATTAATCACAGAAAAAGGATGTGATTAAATAGATTAAAATTGTAATCAATTGACAGCCCATATAGATATATATATATATATATATATATATATATATGATAGATAGATAGATATATAGAGGGAAACCACCGACCAAATGATATTAGGAGCCCATATAAGCACATATGAAAAAAAAATGCTAACAAAATCTGAATTGTATAGTATGTGTACAGTGCAAAGCAAATGCTTTTTTACATTTTTAGAGAAGTCAAGTTGCGATACCGACAGGACCACCTGGAGATGCCAAAAACCCCTAAACCAACCGCCTGCTGACTGCATATATACTACAGTACACGGATCCATTCAGAATAACTAAACAGCAACATACACATGACAAATCAAAACATTATCGTGAATGTGTGTGGAAACAGCGTGAATGTACGGAAATGTCTGTGCTGTGCATAAATACAATGTGCAATCAGTGCGTCAAGAGCACTCATACATGCATTATTATAACGGACTCACGCGTGCTTACTGTACTGTGCGACTCCTGTACGCCACCGCACTCGTCTTTACCTTGGTTGCAGTCTTCATCCATCAAAACTTTACTAGCGAGACTGGTTATCAAGTCGAGAAACCATAGTTTGCATCTCATCTGGCCATACAGTGGTGGGATGTGTTGACAATCCGTTCAGTCTGTACTTCACACAAGCGTGTGACATGTGAGGGCTCGTACTCTTCAGAGACAATCACAGAATATGACAGAGCTCGTGTTTTAAAGCGAAACACCCTGGAATGAATAATTCAATGATTCAGAATAATCTGAAAACGCAACGCGAGTCTCTGTTCTCTCTGCAATCGCTGATGTAATCAACCTGGTTTCCTTTATATTAGCGCTGTTTTGGACGGATTGTTTCAATGCATTCGCTTACTGGATCATTGGACTGAAAACTTTCCTGTTGTAGGTGGTGTAATCAATCAATAAAAAAAAGTAATAACATATTTTCTGTAAATTTTTCATAATTATATATTTTTTCCAAATTGTATGAAATCAACATTAACACAAAATAATGCTAAAAAAAATATATTTAACTTTTTTTAATAATGATTCATCCTGAGTCTTTTCGTCTCCTCTGTATGTTAAAGGGACTGTTGAACCAAAATTGATCATGAGTTTTAATCGACATAAAAGTTTCATTTTAGGGTGCACTGTCCCTTTAATAATTGTACAGTATATGTGAGGCAAATGCTTTAAAAATAAGCTCACTATCCAAGTACCATGTAGAACACATTTTTCATGATGGCTACTAGCTGACAAGCCATTTAAAATGGAGTGGGTTTAATTTTTAAACACTCTCAGCCCACTCCTCTGATGCCAGGCCCGATCACGCCTGTCTGTTGAGAGTATGGTGAGAAGTGTGCGTGGAAGAAGAGCTCTTTTTTCTTTTCTTCTGTCTTGAAGGTCACTATGTGGTGACCTTTCATATTTCATATTCCTCGAGTAACAAGTAGCAAAAGGCCAACCATATTTGCCAGCGTCAGGATTTATCATATCAGTAGTGTGATGGGACATCTCGGCATTATACAATCTTCTAATATGACTTTCCGCCCTCCAACAAGTCAGCTGGGTTCAATCTTTCGAGACACGTCCCATGTAAGAGAAAGTCAGTGGGGGCCCAACGTATCTGTGTAATCTTGCCAGGCCCTTCTGTGAAATTTGACACTCTAAGAATGTCTTCAGTTAAATAAGACAAAGAAACACGTAGTTCGGGAATGGTACCCGTGCCATCGTTGAGGGTCTTCAAAGAACAATACCGCCGATGCCTTCCCAGGTACGATATCATATATATATATAATATAAATATGCCGTATATAGAATTATCTAATACTATAGTCTGTTAGTCTCATAATCCATTAAATTTTATAATAGTTAAATGCAAACTGCTGCATGTTGCTCAGAATCATAGTATTCCATCCAGAGAAGCGATATAATCAGTATGTACTTGTTCTTTATTTATGTAAATACCACTTGACCACGGCCCTTGTGGAAAGAGTAGTTCACGAGTTACGCCTAACTTTCTCACCTACTATCATTGTGAGGTCATAACAGTGCGAGTAAATCAGACACGTGCGCACTAGGACCTATTATGCTTGTCGAAGCTAATAATACTTTAGCACCCGAGGATATGCGTGGTCTTGTCGTGGTGCTGAATGACCCCTTTAGAGCGCCTACATACTAGAATGCTCTGACAGCGCTTACGAAGGTGTTTATGTTTATGAGGGCATGTAAATAAAGCGAGACTACAGTGAGTTGGACCACAGAAAATTGTATTTACAGTACAGTGACACTACTATAGTATGAATGTGAGAGCGTTCTCTGTGACTGCATCCGAAAAAAAAAAATACTGCATATGATGGAAGAAAGGCAACAAGGCATGTTCAAATCCGATGATTGTGTCACATCCTGTCTGCTGAGACTGCTAGGGAAACAGGGAAGATGCATGCGCATTTGCGTTATTTTAACAATATTTATAGTTTTATCTAAGGTAGAAGGTGACAAGCAAAAGTGGACATGTCCACATTCAAGCATTTCATACGATGAGCTTAATCAGCTTGCCCTTTTAATCAGCTTGCAAATTTAGTTCACAAATAACTGACAGTCATGACCTGAATATGATTTTCATTTACAATAATCAATACTAAATTCGGCATTAGTAACTTTTTTCATGTCATCAGTCACGCGTACACTCAAACTCTGAGAATCACCTGTTCTTGGCTAATTTTTAGTCAGATATAAAGGCCTGGTTTCACAGACAGGGTTTAGGTTAAGCAAAATCTAAGGCCATAGTTCAGTTAGGAGATTGAACTATCTTTTATAAACGTACCTTAAAAACAAAAAAAACAAAAAAACACTTACTGGTGTGCATCTTGAGACAATCAATGGCCCTGCTATTTTTAGATAAACAGCCAAGGCTCTCCATTTTTAAAAGGTCTGGGACTAGGCTTAAGCCTTGTCTGTGAAACCCAGGGAAAGACTCGCTTTGACCAAATAATTTGAATCAGTCTGTTGTTGACTCGAGAACAGCTGTAATCTGATCAGTCCAAATCCACTAATGAATCATTCAGTGCATCTTGTGAACTGATTCAACAGATTAATTAAAAAGAATCAGCTCGTTCACGAATCGGATATTGCTATCACGTCTCGGAGCGGGTGACAATTCCTCCAGTTAAAAAAGAAAAAATGTGGAACGACATGCTTTTATGAAACGCAGTGGAGTAAAAAAAATATGATATTATGCTTTGGAATGTAGTGATTAAAGGAAGGTTTGCCAACATAAATACAGCAAAAAATACTTTGTTACTGTCCACCACTGAAGGCAGCATAGATGTATCCTTCGCAGCCTATGATATCCCACAATCCTGTATGATCCATTCTATGACAGTTAAGCTAAAAATAAAGATGGCAACCGTCCCCGGTGTCTCATAGGTCTCTCGTGCTCATCGTGTTGGCTGTGTGTGTTCGTCCGCGCTCTCCTTACCCTGGGTCCTTAGCGTCGAGCATCGGTAGCATATTTTGGTGCTTTCGCCGTACGCGCGCGGGGGTGGGTGGTGTGTCCACTTGTTCAATGTCATTTCTCCATCAAAACAAGGATGGTGCGGGGGTGTACGAGCAATTGACACACACACCAGGGGGGGCTCGGTGCGTCTTATCTGTCACGCCCTCTCTCTGTTTTGTTGTAGATCATTAAACCATTATGTCTCCTCAGACATCTGTCTACAATCGGTTCCGGGAGGTACTTTTGTGTGCAAATGCTGCCTGCGAAATCATTGCCTAAGCTTTTGGATGCAGCCTCTGTCTCTACTCTCACACATGCACACGTTAAGATAGAAAGCGAGAGAGTCTTACTTTCATTTTTTTCCCTGAGCCTTTCCTGTAACACAAAGCATTTGAGACCAAGCACCCGTGCAAGTGGCAATTCCATTTCATCTTTTGATTTCAGCAAATCAGTTCAAGCGAATGCATACGATGTGAATAATATTCATGAGCCCAACAGTATGTCAGAATTGATCATGGTTAATAGTAGTAGTAGTGTTTTTGTACATAAACATTGAACAACCAATCATTTTTAAGGGTCAGATCACAAAACAAAAAACACACACACACACACACACACACACACACACACACACACACACACACGTGGTTTAAGCTCAGCACACTACAAAGCTAGTCTGTGGTCACCGAATATGAAAAGCATTGTTTACAATGACTGACTCTAGTGTTATATTTTGTCTAGTGCTTCATAACGAGTGTTTTCACCTGACACAGCACTGTTTAACAATAACATTAATTACAACATCCATCATGTCTTCTGAAGACACTACATTTAGAAAACAGCAACAATATTACAGCAAGCGTCTCTCATAGAGTTGAATGCTTTGCCCTTTTCAGCTGCTTTATTCTATTATCTGTTTTCACAGGAATTACATTGGAACTGATAGTCTGACAAGGACTGCTGTCCAATTGTCCATGTACAGCACAGACTGTAGATGTTTTTTTTGGCAGTTTCTCTGTCTTTTTTGTCTTGTTTCCTCTAAGTCTTTGTTAGGATTAGGGATTTTGACTTTGCTAGCAAACCGCTTCAGCTTTCAGATGCTGATGTGTTTAGGCTAGTCTCACAGAGCCAGCCTTGTGGTCAGCATAAAGTCTGATCCACTTTACAGCATATTCTGCACAACAACCAGCCTATTCCAAACAGGAATGCACCGTCTGAATGACATAAATGACTAATCACAGTCTGTTTAGTTGATGTTTCATTTAACAAAAGCTTTCATTTTTATAATGTGAAGTATAGTCAGAAGTAACACATTAGAAGCAATGTTACCATACTAAATTCTTGAAAGCATTATTTGCAGTAAGTTTGTTTGTTTGTTTGTTCGCTGATTGATTGATTGATTGACTGACTGACTGACTGACTGACTCACTCACTCATCTTTGTCATTTATTCTTTTCATTCGTCTGTCTGTCTGTCTGTCTATCTATCTGTCTGTTTGTGTATGTGTTTAAGTGCAAAAAAGCTAGTTAGTTTTCTAGGTACATTTATATCGGAATTGCATAATGTAAGCCAAATACCTACATTCATTTATTAGTTAATTTGTTTGATTGTTTGTTTTTAAGTGCAAAAACTTTTTCATTCGTTCATTTGTTCGTTCATTCATTCATTCATTCATTCATTCACTCCACATCAAGTTTGTTTAATTAAGTGCAAAAAAGCTATTTAGCCTGTGTAGGGTATCGTTTAAGTTTATTTATGTATGTATGAATTAATGAATGAATGAAAGCACAAACAATGCTAGTTAGTTTGTATAGGAATTGAATAACAAAGTATATTATATTTACATGCAACATATTTATATTTTATTTATTTGAAAAAAAGCTTGTCTGTTTGTAGAGGCCTTTGTGTTTGTTTCATTTATTTATTTTATTTACTACAGATCTGAGCTCGCCGTTTTCAGAAAGCACAGGCCATTTTGTATGCGATAAGCATCAGAGGTTGAGTAAATGTGGTTGTGCCGTGTGAATCTGATACCACATACAGGCAGGCTTTATATCTCACAGACCAATGATCATGTTTCTGTCTCTTTCCTTTTCTCCATTAAACCACAACCAGCACTGGAGATCGGAGTGCTTTACACCATGAATAGTATCATTTTGTGGATTTTTCAACCCTATCGCTGCAGTATTACAATATCATACACTTCTCAAGTGACTATTTAACCATTATCACACAGTCGTTTCTGTGTAGCCACACGCTGTCTCATTAGCATTAACATGTTGATCTCAGCCCCTTTAAGCTGTGCTGTTGGATTTCCACGCGAGTGAGCAGTGCTACAATGGTACGTGACAAAGGGGTTTGTGAATGATGGCTTCTAATAGGAGAGCCCATTAGGTGTGTGCTGTGGTCTCCTCGCGGTAATGATGAGGAGGCTTGATGGTGGTTCATCTCATGATCCCTCTTAGTCTCCATTAACATGATGTCCCATAGCCTGTCTTAACACGAAGTCTACTCTGAGTTCCAAACATTGACGTACATGGAGAGCTGGTATTTTTTCCCATTATTGTAGAGATGTGGTGGTATCCGGTACGTATGTTTGTTTTACGCTGTATAAACAATATTCAGAAAGATATTTTTGTATATGGATGCCCTGAAAAAAAGATATGCACTTTACGCTTAGATATTTTAAAGATGTTGCGGTGCATTTTGAAAATAGACAATAATGTATTTCATGAATTTTGTGCTTACTTCTCCATTTATTGTATGGAAGAGCATGATGTTTTCTTAGTCTATTTTGTCACATTAGTTATTTATTATTATTATATTTGTTTTTTAGTGTAACAGCTCAAAAACACCAGAAGACAAAAATACTCATAGTATAGGCATCACTCAGAAAAGTGGTGCGGGCTACATCATATTCTTCTCTCATGAATATTAATTAGGTTATGCACAAATGTCCCCCCAAAAAAACCCACACAATAACGTCAACAGAACACTGAGTTGCTTTTTTTTTTTGACAAAAATTAGTTATTTGAGGGAACAGTCAATCCTGTTGACCAACTTGCTTTGAGTATGAGGAGTCCATCATTCTAATCTGCAAAAATTTGATTTAATAAACCAAAGTAGCAGATGCATGTAAGTAGATGTATATCAGCAGCTGGGACACATTTGTGATGGAGAGCCGAGGATAAGCAATAGATAGCAATTTCAGAAAGAAAACTGAAAGAACAGAAAGATCATTGCCTTCCTTTTTCAGTGACTGACAACAATCACAGTGAATTCTCTGCAGAACATGCACAAAATGCAGTTTACAGCATTTGATAACCACTTATCAGTAGGGGTTTTGAAATTTGTATTATTATTTTTTTAGTTTTTAATCAGATACTGTATTTTATGCCGTGTAGCAGGATAGGGTAGGTGGAGAACCAGGCCACAGCCTGGACTGCCCTCCATGGTGGCGTTGCTGGAGGGAGGAGCCAAGGCATGATGTGAACACTTGATGGGACAACTGGAAGTGATGACGACAATGGGGTTGGAGCCCACAGCACAGAAAGAGAGCCAAGGAAGTGGAGGGATGCCGAGGATCCAGGCGGCGGTAACAGAGCCATATAGCGATGATCGCCAGAGATGTAGGTTAAGATCTAGAGGCCATAGGGTGAGCTGGAGCGGCCGAGGAAGGAGGTAGAGCCTGAGGGATGGTGAGGCGGGCCATAGCCGAAGGGGTGGAGGGCCAGAGAGCAGCGGACGGCCCGCAAGTCCACAGAAGAGGCATGGCGAAGTGCGACCCAGGTTGAGCCAATTGACCGGCGAGGTCAAATGGCCGATGGTCCATGCCAGAATTGAAGGTGGGAGGAGTGCAGGCGTAGGAGTCTAGACGGCGGGACGAGGTGAAGCGGCGCAATCCGAGGCTGGAGGCAGAGCCATAGGCTCCTCAGGTCCAGGAGACGAAGACTTCCGGCAGGCCCAAGATGGAACCCCACCACTGAGAGGAGGTGACATAGAGGGACTGACGGGGGATGAAGATAACTGGACAGCAAGAGTGGCTGAGCACTGAGGAGAATGAAGAAATTTACAAAATCCAAACAAAACTAAAAAGTCTGTTAAAGCAGCTTGGAGAAGAGGTGGGAGAGGGAGGCTGGGCGGGACCAGCGAATCAGACAGATGAACAGAATTATGCAGGCTAAGGGGAAGCAAAGTCTTTAACTCTCCTAAGTGAAAAACAGTGCCCAAGTCCAGTAAATACTCACTCTCAGTGGCGGGAAGGTGGAAAGGGCTCTTGAATTCCACGAGAATTCCCTCCGGCATGTGCGGCGTTGCCGGCTCACACACCTGGTCAGACATGGTAATTGGCTCAGGCTCCAGAGCAATGCCAGGCTCAGTTGCTGCTTCTCGCGATGGCTCTTCCATTGCAGTGGACTCAGGCAGACACTCCGTGCAGTGGGGTGGTGACTGGCTGGGCACATCTTCAACGGTAAAGGCTGATTGCTTGGTTGCTCGATCCGGTTTAGCACCACTTATGTTATTTCCCTACTATGTCATGCGCGAATCAGTGGGCGGGGCTACATAATTAGGCGTTGATATTCTTCTGTGAAGGCGGTGTTTAACCTATCTATTACATCATAGGTAGGCACATTCCAGGATCTGGCTTTTGCTGGGCCTGGTGTCAATACAAGTTTTTATTTCAGTAACAAGGACATTTTCAGTTCTGAAACTTACATGATATTCTTTTAGTACGATGATCTCTTATATATCAAAAGCTCAAGTAAAAGTTGATTTCTCAATTCATGACCCCTTTAATAAATCCACATAAGGTAAATCCAAACAGAGAGAAGGCTGGTGACACATGTGACATCGACGAGACCAACAGCAATGGACAGAAAGAGAGCAACTTAAATACACAAGAAGACAATACTAATTAATGACACACAACTGAACGGAATGACACAATTAACTCAAAGAACAGAAATGGTGCAAAAGGAAAACTAATTCCGAACAGAATGATACGGTGACAAAGACAAGTCAATGACATTTAATAAATAATTTTATACAATATTTTATTTTATTTTATTCAATTTATTCATTTCATTTTATTTTACAGTAGTATCAACAAGGTCACTAATTGTTAGCTAAAATATTACAACTTTCTTCAATAGTTATCCTTCTGCTGCACCATGTGCAGAAAAATTATGCAGATTTTGTGTTTGTGTTTGTGTTTATGCAGAGCAGGGAAAAAAATACACACTTTGTCAAATTGTCTGATCTGACTGATGATTCTATTGTCACAAATGTGTGCCACGGTCTTTGTTGTGTCATGCTAATGACGAGGCATTCAGATACATTATTTTCAGAGCATTTTTAATTATTGCAACAGTAAATTTAAATATCCTTTTCTTTCTAGTTGTCTCGAAGTTATTCAAAAGTTAAAATAGGCCTAACAAACAATCATAACTAAAACAAAAGAGTACAAATGAGTGGAAAATCAGCAAAATGGTGCCTGCGAGTGCAATACTGCAAATAATATCAATAATAGAACATGTTTTGTTTCCTGAAAGCTTGCTGAAAAATGATTGAGTCCCCAAGTCACATTTGTGTTTGTTTTGAACGCATTTTTAGTAAAAAAAATGCATTCTGAGGGCCTGTGCTATCTGTTCTGAAAAATTCTAGATTGTGGCGCAGAGAAACAGAGCCTTTGGCACTATGTGCTTAGTGAATTGGGACACAAATGCTGGTGTCGTTGTTTTTTTATGTATATTTCCACGCACACATACAGTGAGTCATGCGATAATCCGTGAGGTGGTCTTGCATGATTCCCCCTGCGATCGTGAAACATGACCACCTGCTGGCATTTCGCCCTCAGCCAAAATCCCTACACTGCCGAAGGACTTGTTTATTTTTCCTCTGGTGGAACTGTTTTTACGAAACACGTTTCACAATTGCCTTGTGCCCAGGGATAAGGCTAAACGGAAAGCCATGGGCAGGCAGGCACAACTCCAGCTAAATATAGCGCAAATGATTATCTGTGCGGAGAGGGAGCTTGGGCTCGGATAGACTTGGAGGAAGGCAGCTGCTCGATTAGAGGAAGAAACAGCCTCCTCCGAGGTTACGAAAAGAAGACAAAAACTACAACGAAAACACATACAACCTTACTGATATTTAGAAGCCTACTCTGTATTTAAAGGCATGAGAGGTCAGTTGTTTATTCTTTTTTCTTTCTTTCTAGTAACTACTGAGGATGTTTACAGTTAGGGCAACAACTGTTTTAATCATCGATTAATCTTGATTTTTGGATATCGTCAATGTTATCTTCAATCAATTGCAATTTAAAGGGGTCCTATTATGCTCTTTTACAAAGTCTTGATTTTGTTTTGGGGGTGTACTAGAACATGCTCTCATTCTTGGTGGTTCGAAAAACGCATTATTTTTCAAATAATTTACATTATTAAAATACCTTTCCCCCCATCCTGGCACAAACGGCTCAATTAGTTCCGGCTTTGATGAAGGTCCGCCTTCCAAAAAACAAAATGTGTTGTGATTGGTTAGCTGTCCCAGTGCGTTGTGATTGGCGAACAGCTTAGACGGTGTTTCAGTACTGCCACGCCCCTTGCTCCGTCTTTCAACAAAAGCTTTTGGGTGAATCCGGCACTGTACTCACTCTTGTTGTGGAAGCTGTCCTCAGTAAAATTCGCAGCACACAATAGCAATGGGGGTTATAATGCCAGGGACAGAGTTCAAAATAAATTGCATCACTTTTTTGCTGACATATCCCCTCTTTTGGAAGCCCAAACAAAGACATTTGGGCACGGAGTGAAAAAAACAGTGTTTTCAGGGCTGGTCGCTACGCACGGACGAGAAGCGCAGCGTAGCGTCGCGTCGCGCCACATCTTTAAAATTAGGCACACCGGCGGCACCGTTCGGCGTCTGTCCGCGGCACCCACTACGTCGTGTTGTCACTTGTAAGAATGTGTCAGACATGTCGAAAACTTGATGCTACAGCAGCTCTTCTTTTTCTTCGTTTTCTCTGATGCACTAACTCTGCAGCAGCACTTCTTCGTCGTCTCGTCTGATGCACTCGCTCAACCAAGCGTTCTAACCACAAGCACTTCCCCACCCCCCAACCATTCGAATTTTTGTAGGCGGGAATTATTTTTAATGATTTTCTAATGAGCCGCTTTGTGATATCACACAGCCCGGAAACCAAACGCTGTAGTCCAAACGAGCCATTCGTTATAGTTCTTGAAAAGGGATTTTCTTTTAACTAAATATCTCCCTTTGGAGTGGACTTTGAGATTTGTAACTTTGTAGATCTTTTTTTTTATGTCCAAACATACACACTACACACTGACTGAAATTAAAAAAAGTGAAAAAGCATAATTGGTCAATTTTTGATGGTCAAGTAAGAATGTCAGAGACTACAAACCAATTGGTCATGTTTTGCCATTGTTAAATTATATTTTCATTATATGCCATTATTTTCCAGCAGATCAAATTAGATTAATTATTATTATAATAAATTAAAATACAAATCATTGAAGGCTTTTTGTGTTCCACAAGAAGAAGAACCTTAATTTTGTAATTGGATTAGCTTTAATAAAAAATATTCTTATTTTAATAATATATCAATCAAACGGTTTTCAAACAAATTAAATATCTCAGTGGTGTTAAACGATATATTATCACTCTTAAAAGACTAAACCAGTTTAGAAGATCGGTGCTATTAAATACAATATAAATTATTGCATTGCATACAGGAGGATTTCACTTGTGGTTATTTTAAAGCCTGAATTTGATTTTGAACAATGTCTATTGTTTTAACCAAAACTACTTTTTGATGCACTTCATTTGACCCTACTAATCCATAAAACCCAACTAATCGGCAATGAAATGTATTGAATATTTCCATCATCAGTTTTTAGCAGGTTCATTTATTAGTCTAGTTGTTGTGGTCCTATTTACAATATCAAGCTGAATGTTGCACAGGTGACTAAGAAAAGCCTCTTATACTAAAAGTTTTTCCCTCTCTCCACTTAAATGCCATTAAACCTCTCTTTTATGAAGCAATCTCTCTTATCTGACCAACATTGTGCCTATTACAGGGAACCTACATCTCTACTGGTTATCAACTGCAGCCCATCTGCTGCCTGGAACCAAAATAAATGAGAAAGAATGGACTTTTCAAATGCTGTGCTGTTCATTATGAGTGCTTTTAGCGTGACCTATTTGAAGGAATTGCTGTAAGTTAGTGCAGAACTTTTTAGCCGAGAACAAAATCATGAGCTGTGGCAAGAGCACTACATTTACCGTGCAGTTTATGAAGAAAATCGCTCCGAGAGCAACACCATTTGCCAATTACAAAGCAGCAGTGCATATAAAAAAAAAACCTTCAAAAATACTCCTTTATCAAGCGATTTACGCATGATCTGTCCACTTTGTCAGATAAGCTTTTCACACTATGCAGTTTTAATTCAAAATTTAGAACTGCCGAGTGAACTAAAATAATGCAATCCTAAAATATAACGCTAGAATGTAATCCTAATCAGTATGTCTTGGCTTGAAAAATATTATTATATTATATTATATTAATTGGTAGTGTTTGTTATTACCTTACATATATCATTGCTCACAGGTTTTGATATTTCACTTTGTAAATTTGTATACCCTGAGTTAGTTTTTATTTGCATAATTAGGAGGTCAGTAACATTGATCAAAATTTGGATTATACGCAACCTAGATTTAATAATAACTTGCTCAACTTGCTGCAAAACTGCTGTAAATCCACTCTGGCTGGTTTAAGTTTGCTGTTTGTCTGTCTGTCAGTCCATCTGTCCATCTGTATGTCTGTTAAAGCTAAAATAAAACTCCAAGTAAGCTGAGAAGCAACATCTATCTTTTCAAGTGCTATCGACAAATCAAATTTTCCATGTACAATATTCCAGTGTTACGTACAGCCGTACTTCTGATTACTTTTAAAGGCAGTGCGCTGACATCAGGGCACGCATGCGAATGCTGCCATCAAGAAACACAGTCCTCACACACCCTCATTTCCACCCAACTGTGCAGTATTGACCCAGCCTCTAATGGACTAGTTTGGAGGGAGTACCACGTCTCCACGGAACACTTAGAGAAAAACCGAACTCCATGCACAAGTCACAGCGGAGCAGCTCAGCTGAGGCCTGAAGTGTGGGTGGGCACGATAAAGCCGGAATATCTAAGTCAAGCTGGGATCATTATCCCAGCTTAATGCACACTCTGTTTGGCTTGGTGTGCTCCCACTTTTATTTCCTTCGAGAGGCTTGAGTGCCGTGTTTACTCGCCAATTACCGCTGCTCCCTATTGTTAGACGATGGATCCTCTCAATTATGTATTTTCTCTCATTTCATAAAGAGAGAAATGTAAATGGCATGTGCTTGGATGCATATCGTATGCTGCGTAAAGCACAGTCTCCTCGAATCAAAGCAGTTTGGCATCCGAAATCACAAACGGAGCCCAGGGGGGGGGGGGGGGGGGGGGGGGGGTTTCAGACACTCGTTCAGCAACCCCAACTTAGAGTGTTCGTGCAATTTCCAGACTATGGCAGTTGGGCGTGAGCACATGTTCCAGCATGTTAGATATAGCGTTATCGAGTGGGCTGAACGCAGCTTAGAGACCCCATGAAATCAAAATTTGAATTTAGTCTGTGTCTGTTAGCTTTGAGGCATTTATAAGCACTGAAAGGTTATTAAAATGAACTTTACCAGATATCCACTTTTAAAATGGACAGTACTCATCTTGTACTCTGTATTTACAAAAGTTTGCTCTTTAGATTGAAAGTGATTCTCCTTGTATTACCACCTGCCTTTGACAAAGTCGTCAATAGATCTGCATGCTTGTCAAATCTGGAGTCTTTCCAAGCAAAATAAAATGCGTTTTTATACTTGTTTTTTTTAATTTTATAAATTGCAATAATTTTATATTTGCAGTTAATCTACAATGCAAAATATTGTTTTTAAAACAGGGTTGGAATGCATTTTCAAGTTATTTACTGGTCAGTACTTAATTTAAGGCGGGCATACACTTTAGGACTATGATTGTTGCCCCAGTTTACAGTCTGGACGAGTCAATACTAGTTGTAAAGTCAGAGACTTTCTGCATATTTAATTTGAGTTTCTACATGACTTTTGTTGTGTTCTGAATGACCCGAAATTCTGATAGTGTGTGATTCTCACTCATGTAGTGTTTAAGATGGTGGGTTTTGCTCTATGATGAAAGAAATTCTGAAATGTGTCTCATTTGGCCAAATTGTGGCAAATACAGTGTGCAACCAGCAGTAGATGCTAATGCTTCTGTGAAAGAAACTTTCACTTCAAAGCAAAAGAGAGGAACTAACAGGAAATAATGACCTTTGTCTTCAGAACAGCAATCTGTGGCAGCCGTTAATACGTAAGTGCTGTGGTTGGTAATGGAATGATCAGACGGCGCCATGACACAACACGAGGTTATTGGACGCAGCTCTTTGCTTCTCTGTCTTTTTAACCTCACGCTGGGGCTCAACAGAACGGGCGGATAACACAGAGTCACTGAGGACAGGCCAAAAGTGAGTCAGAGTCTTTATAAAGAGATGCCTGTTCTCCCCAGGCAGCTGGGCTCATTCTGACGATGCGCTGAGGAGAGAACGGCCATGTACATAGACAATAATCTGCGCCCTGTGTCATACTCAGGGGGGCTTTGTGATCTAAAGCCGGTGTGATGAGAGGATATTGCATTGTTAAGCTGAACTTCTGCTCTATCAGCTTTGGAGTCAGCATATATTCCTCCTGCAAGAGGCATATACATCTTTGACATGCATAAGATCAATGATGGCACACGTTTTAGATTATGCAACATGATTGTGTTTTTCCCCAAGGTGCAAACCAGAATAGAGTGTTTTATCAAATATAGGTAATTTTATTTCCTGGGTTCATTTTTATTAAAACTAAGTTAATAAGATTTCCCTTTTTCTGTTATATGAAGGTCGCATTAAAACTGTTGAGTATTTTTTTTTACCATGTTGCAATCATTTATTTTTGTTACTTTCAAGTGCCTTATATTTATATATTAAATATATTATAGCATATTATATTTGATTGTTTTACCCTTGTCCCAGACCCAAGCTTCCATTATTAAAATATATTAATAAATGTTGTTTTAATGGCATAACAAGATGCTATGTCATTAAAAAAAAAAATTCCTTTCTTTTCAATATATTTTCTCATAATAACGTGATGCTGTTCTTAAAACATTTTTCTTGCTACAAAATACATTTTCTCATAATAGTGAGAAGCTATGTTGTAAAAATTTAATATTTTCTTGTTAAAACAATATATTTTCTCGTAATAATGCTATTATAAGAAAATAACAATTATGAGAAAATATGTAACTTAAAAACATTAATCTCATTATTAAGGGAACATATATTATTTAAATTACAACATACTGTTATTATGACATAACTGAGTGGAAATGTATGTGGCAGCAATGTGCCATGATGCAGTTGTGACATAATTTCGTCCATGACAAACATTTTATAATTAACACAAATAGAAAGAGAATAGAAAGAGAATAAAGACAAATCAAACAAATTATAGAGTGCACTTAAAATATATTAAATAAAATTAGTCTTAGTTAAACATATAGAGCCTAGTCATTGGCTATTTGTATTCCCCCCAAAAAGTGTAATGTCATTAACCTCACAGAATGCTATCAAACACAATACATTATTTGATATATGGTGGAAATTACATTTGTATGTAAAAAAAAAAAAAAAGTATAATTATCCTGTGACTCTATGTCTAATGGACATTGTAATAAGCTAGTGAGAGTGTGGCAATCTGTTTTAAGATTATTTTTGTCCACAGGGCCAAAAGTGCCCATAGCTGAAGAAATGCCCAGTAATAGAAATAGTTATTCAAGGAACAAAATGTGCACTCCATCGCATCTGCACAAAATCATATATATGATACACAATATCTGAGTAAGAGGATTTGAGCTTGGCTTTCTTCTCAGTAAGGGATATACATGTCTAATTAAGAAGTTCTAATTAGGTTTGTGGAGTGGAGAGATCATCAGGGTGGGAAAACAAGAGATTAGGAGAGAGAGAGAGAGAGAGAGAGAGAGAGATAGAGAGAAAGTATAGGAGATCACATACAAGAGAACCTGCAAAATCTTATTTGTTATGTTTTGCCTCTGTTTCTGTGTTCTCTTATTTGGTCAATTTCCTGTCCTTGTTTAGTTAATTAGTCCTCTGTCTGTGCCCCTTTTTGGTAATTGTCCTGTGTTATAAGTTCTTGTCTGTGCATTCTCCTCTGTCGGGGCCCTCCTTGTTGATTTGTTTGTTTCCCCGGTTCCTGTTGTGGATTACCTGTGATTCCTGGATTAAAGATTTTTGCTTGTACGCCACGTTTCTCTCTCGTTCCTCCCACAGCGAATCGTGACAGAAGATCCAACCCAAAACAGTAACCTCCGTTTGTCTACCCTACGTTTTGTTTTCTGGTTTTCTCTCAGCGTTTTTGTTTCCGTGGTGTGCCCTAATATATCCCCTCCTTCACCCCAAATTCCTCCCCCTCCTACTTACCAGCTACCCGGACGACGCTGCACGTTCTATGATGCCAGCCTGAACACCGCGTGCAGAGAGCCGTCGTCCAAAGATGATCCTCGAGCGGAATTCGCCGCCTTCATGGAGTGGACCAAATCCAGAGATATGGATCTCCGTCCCCCGCCTGTTCTCAGGAGAATCTCGCCAGTTCCACTCCCGACCCAGAACCCAGCCCACCATCTCCCCGCTGTGTGGAGCTAAAGCCCGAGCCCACCAATGACGGAGAACCAATTCCCGCCACGATCAGCGAGCCAGCGCAAAGCCGAGCGACTGAGCAAAGGATCGCCCCGGACGTAGAGCTGTATCCGTCAGACCAGGTGCAAGAGCCGGCGATAAAGCCCGTCACGAGGGAGAAAGCCGCAGACGGTGTGAGCGCAGAGAGGAGCTCCGCCCCCTGCACCACGGCTGAGGGTGAGCTGAGTATGGTGCGACGAAAGTGCCAAAGTGAAGTGAAGAGGAGAGGGCTCCAGTCCCCGAAACCAGTCCAAAGCGCCCTCCAGTGCCAGCTCCTCGTAAGCGCCATCCTGTTCCTGTGTTCAGTCTAGAGTGGGCTTCCGATCCAGATTTACGCCCTGAATGCCTGTATACTCTCAAATTGCCCCACGCTCGTCCGGACGGGCCCCCCGCTCCTGCCTCCTCCACCACTGTCATCTGGCAGCCCCTCTGCTCGCCCTCAGCCCACCATCAATACGGTGCGAGCTCCGTGGGTCTGCCATCCTCCACTGTCGCCGTGGCTGGAGAATCCCTCACCTCCGCCTCCAGCCTCCGAGGCACGGACTCCGCCTCGGCCCATAGACCCAGCGGCTCCACCTCGGCTCCTAGCTCCCTCGCCTCCACCGTCGCCCGTCAGTCCACCGGCTCCACCGGGCTCCATCGTCCCTCCGGCTCTGCCTTGGTCGGAGCAAATAGTATTCGTCGATCCCCATCCGCCATCGCCTCAGTACTCCGCTCCTCCGGCTGCACCTCGTTGCTCCGTCCCACCGGCTCTATTGGGCTCCTTCCTCCCGCCAGCTCCACCTTGGTCCTCAGTCGCTCCGGCTCCGCTGCGGATCTCCGCCTCCGCCTTGTTCGCCAGAGCCCTGGTCTCCACCCTGGCCCCCCGGATCCTCGCATCCCCCTGGCTCGTTGGCTCTCACCACAATGCTCTGCGGGCCGCCGTTGGTTGGCTCCCTGGAGTCGGTGGACATTCCTCCATGGCTCCTCCCTCCCCTCTTTCCTCCCTCCGTCGGCTCCAACGTGGGCCGTCGTTATGGCTGTGGCCTGTGTCCAGCTGCTCCTCCTGCTCCACGCCCCTCCTGTTTCCTCCCTGGCTCCTCCATGCTCATACGTCACCTTCCCCTGGGCCTCTGTCTGCCGGCCCCCTCCCGGGTGTCCGTCCTCCTCCTGAGCCGCCTCCCAAGTTCCCACCCGTGGCCCCCCCCCCCCCCCTCTGTTTCTATGGTGTGAGGACGCGCCTTCTGGGAGGGGGCGATATGTCAGGATCATGGACCTGTTTTATGTTTTGTGTTCCGATTTTTTAATTAATGTAATACCGTAACATATATATTGTTTTGCATTGTGACATTATTTTCATGACAAATATTCACAATTTATAAATTGTCATTGGGAAATGCTGTTACATTTGAGTCAACAGATTTTTTGCCATTATGTTTAATAAGAATTGTCATGAAAACAGTGTCACAATGCAAAAAAATTATAATCGTAAAGGCCCTAAAATATGATTCATATTTTTTAGTTTTCGTGAGAAGCTCAACAAACACCAGCAAAGTTTACTTAACTCTTACAGCATATTCACCCTGAAATACGTAATTAAAATGGTGCAATCGACAGAAAAAAAAACCCTGTGCTGTTTTAAGCAGCATTTGTTTGTGCAGTGGCATTAATTTAGAGAATAAAAAATAACAAACTGTAATTGTGCCAACTGTCCAGAGGGACAGCTGTAACCACCAGCAATGCAAGAGCCAGACAACTGTAAAAGAAACACTTGAAATAATAACAAGGATTTGTTTTCAAAGAAAATGGAGCTAAATATATTGCGTATGGCAGCTATTATCAAGAGTGATGGTAGGAAAGTTCAAACAGCGTGACACTTCTGGGTCGATATTAATGTCCTCGCTCTTGCCGCATTCCATTTTCTTTTTCATTCCATTTGTTTTGTGATTTGAAAAAAAGGGGTGCATATGCACTGTCTAGCTCTTGTTTTTGTCCTGGAAATGCATTGGCCTTCTTGTCCCAAGAGGCAAAAAATCCAGACAGACATGCTTTGTGTCTCGTGTAAATGTCCCTCCTCCCTTTCTCCTTTCACAGGTGAATGGAGCTCCGAAATCTGCAGCGCTGTCAGTCCTGACTCTGAGAGCCAGATACTCTCATATTCCTGCCAGCCTGTCCACATGTAGCAGCCCGAGTCTATCCACCAGTGGAGCCTTCATGAGCATCTCCAGCCATTTCACGCTTCTCAGATAGAGGTACACTGCAGTGAGATGTTCAAGGAATAACACACCCAAAATTATCTTATCACTTACTCACAAAACTGTATGATTTGAACAACAGGAGATGTTTGGCAGGATGTTTGCACTACTCTTTTAAGTTGAAAGTGAATGGAGACCGCAGACTGTCAAGTACCAAAAAGCACAATAAAAATGCATTATCGGTCAAAGGTTTGGATTAACATGTTTAAATTTTTTGAAAGAAGCCTCTCAAAATAGACTAAAAACAGCAATACTGTGAGATATTATTACAATTTACAATAACTTTCTTCTATTTTAATACATTTAAAAATATAATTTATTCCTGTAACGGAAAGCTGAATTTGTTCAGTGTCACACAATCCTTCAAAATAATAATCAAATAAATGCAGCCTTGTTGAAAATAAAACTTTTTTTCAAAAACATTTACAAAAAAAAAAAATCTCCAAAAACCTGCAGTGTATATTTAAAGCAGTTCATATTTCTTAAACACTATATTTTAACTTATTTGAAACTAAACGACCACTATTTAAAAATATGCCTTTGCGCTTATATTTGAATATACACAATATAAATTAGATTTGAAAGCTGCACTTTAGATTATTAGTGTGAATAATTTAATTTTCAGTCTTTTTCTCTAACAAATCCATTAAGTGGTGTCAGAAGACATTAAAATATAGCGCATGAATCATGAGGATCACTTCTATTATCCTTTTGTCATTTTTGACAGTCCCTGGTAGTCACTCACTTTCAATGTAGACAAAGTTAGATGAACTTGGACGAAGAGCAACTTGGACATTCTTTCTTTTATGGTCTGTGGAAGAAAGAAAGTCATGTGGGTTTGGAAAGACAAGACTGTATTTTAATTTGTGGGTGAGATATTCCACATTGTCCTAGATATGGAATTTCACACCTAAGATGACAAAGCAGCACAGATGTTGATGTTGGCAGCCGTCATGTCCTAACTTGATGAGACTCTGAGTGAGGTATATTTCTGAACATTCTTTGAGATATTTAGGTTTTATTCAGGCAAACAACAAAATTAGATTTTTTTTTCTGTCTCTCTCTTTGATGTATTTGACTCAAGCATTTCTTACTTGTTTATAGTATGAATGCACTTGGGTAGTTTTTTTTTTTTTCCCCACACATTAAAATGATCAAGCGTGACGTTTAAATGTTAATGTATCAATATTTATATGTCAAATAAATCCTGTTCTTTTGAACATTCTATTCATAAAAGAATCCTGAAATAAAATCCTGAGCAGCAAATCAGCATATTAGAATGATTTCTGGAGGATCATGTGACACTGAAGACTGTAATAATGATGCTGAAAATTCAGCTTTGCATCACAGGCACAGGAATAAACTGCATTTTAAAATAGATTACAATAGAAAACAGTTATTTTAAAAAGCAATAATATTTCATAATATTACTATTTTACTGTATTTTTGACCAAATGTATCCTTGGTGAATATGCGTATTCCAAAAATCTTAGAAAAATCTTACAACCTTTTTATTTGTATTTTTTACAATTTGTGTAAATTTATATATATATATATTATATATATAATATATATATATATAAATATATAAATAAATAATGAAAAGTTTAACTTTAATGGCATATATTTGTGTAAACTCGTGATATATAGATAGTGTATAAAAAAATACACAAACCAACGAAATACTCCTCAGCTCATATCTTACTGTTAAAGTCTATATTTATATTTTGCATGTTATAGAACAGGTCTGGTATATATCACCCCACTACTAAGTTCATTTTCATATTTTTGTTATTTAATATCATCCCACAGCTGTTTCTGACTGTTATTTTGCCACAGTCATTAGTCATAACTCATAATGAATGGCATAAATATTGTATTTATTTATTTATTTATTTTTGCTGTCCTAGTCTCAGAATTAAAGCCAAAAATTAAAATAAACAGACCACCGTTGCTGGCTGTCTAGTGTGTGTGAAAAAGCTACATCTAGCACAGCAAAGTCACAGCTATGGTCAGAGGTCAACTAAAAGGGAAAAAAAATTAAATACAGAAGAAGTATGCATGTTCCTTCTGGAAAACAGGCCTGCCACGATCTAGCGCATGCCCTTCCTGGCCTAATTCAAGGGGAAGGGTTTTTTAAAGCTCCAGAAACATGATGCTTTCAGAGCTGACTGCTGAGGCCCTCTGGGTAATAGCCTCAGTCCAAAGTATTTCAGTGGCAGCTCACTCTAAATGTCGCATCAGTAGTCAGAAACATCATTTTTCTTTGGGAATGATATGACTAAAATGCCACAGACACACATGAACTGATGCAGGTGCTTTGAATGCTTTGGGTGAATGATAGCACCTAAACGTTGTTCTGTTAATGTCCCTACATGGATATCAAGTATTTCATTGTAATTGCATGTCCTTAAATTGTCTTGTACAGGGCATAAATTGAGATGCAACTTCATGATGTTTTGTGAGTAATGGTGCTGTACTTTTTTGGTACAGTGCCCAGCATTGTTTTGTGCATTCATTCCTTAAGGGGTGGAATACATAACTGACAATGCAAGTGTGGGTATATACTGTATATTAGGGCTCTGTAACTTTTGCATTTAATAAAAAAGTATGCAACTTTTGCATCTCAATTGACACACTGTACATCATGCACTTATACACAATGGACTTATGCACTCAACTGTGTAGTGTCTGAATTATATTAGGTTATGTTGTCATTCATAATCTGAGTCTGACATCCTTTCCCCTTCCACTACGTAATTAAAGCAGTTGAGTGCATGAAGTGTCCAACATTCCATATGTATTGATTGATTGATTGATTTATGTACTTATGTACTTGCAGTTAATTAGGTGCATCATCCAGGCATGTAAAGTGCACTTTTTCAATACAAAACAGTACAGAATAGTGCATAAGTTTGCAATTTGGAATGGCACCAATACTACAGTTTTATATATATATATATATATATATATATATATATATATAATATAGATCTATTATATGCTTTGTTTTTGTGTGCTTTGTTTCTGTTTTTTTTGTTTTGGTTTGTTCTTTGCAATGTTGTGTCTTTTTTATGCTTTGTTTCTGTTTGTTTTATAATGTTGCTTTTTTGTTTTGCTTTTGTCATGTTTTGTTTTTTGAGCTTTGTTTTTTCTGTTTTGTTTATTTTTTAGACTTTGTTTACGCTGAGATTTTTGTTTAGTTTTTTTATTATATTGCTAAATTTTAGTTTAAGGTTGTTTTTGCTTGTTTTGGTTGTCGTTCGTGCTTTTTGTTTTAATTGTATTTTTTGTTTTGATGTTAATTTTTCAATTTTTATTTATTTATTTATACATTCATTTTTTAAAATACACAAACATATATGTGATTTGAGAGAGTAAATGGCAAGTCACAGTGATATAACTAACCCCAGGGCTTTCCACAGTGTGGTTAATTGAATGATATCAAGTGTGGTCTGAAGTGTTGTCATTAGGGCCTTTCGCACCGCAGGAACCTTTTCATAGTACCAGAACTAATTGTGGAACTACCCACTTTTTGGCGTGTTCGCACCGCCGGAACTGGGTGCGATTTTAGTACCGGTCTGCCTTTTTCGAGAACCAAATTAGCGCCTACTATGGAGCAGGGTCTAACCAGCACAACTGTTACTAATCGTGACATAAGTAGACATTTGATTGGCCAAACGCGTATGAAAATGCCCTCACCCGCCGTGATTTAAAACGCCTTGTAAACATACTGTAAGCATGTCAACTTATTTAGCAAGTATGGAGAACAGCGATAGATGGACGGACGCTGATGTGCAGGTACTTGTAGCAAATGTAGCAGTGCCAGTTATCGTTGGAGATTCTTAGTCCTCCTTTCCATTCTTTCAATCGCTTTACGGATATGTCGACTTTCCATGTCCATTATTGTGAAACCCGCGAGACACAACAAAAACAGCTCAGATCACAGCGTCCTCTATCCTCATGTTGTTAATGTTGTTCTTCTTTGTTTCTGTTGTTGAACGCCGCACACAAATGATGTCGCTGTCAACTGTCTTACGTCACTTCTTAGTACACACTGTCGGTGCGAATGCAACCCTTTAAATGGTACTGGGAAATAGTTCGCGCAAAATCGTCCCAGTACTTTAGTACTGTACATTTAGTTCTGGAACTAAAGCCGTGCGAAAGGGCCTTATGCTAACCAAAGGTAATGTGTCAAGACCACATCTGTCTGGCTGACCTCATTGAGCAGTAGAGCTTCACGTGCTCATCCAGACAGTACGGTAGAGGGTAGATGATGACAGTATCTGGAGAGAGTGGGTGGCAGAGCATTTCAGGGTCATTTAAGCTGTAGAGGCTGACTGATATTATATGTTTACTGACTGAGAGAGGTTCTCTCACAACCGAGCAGAAATCAAACCAGTCACTCCTTGGCCAAGTTTATTTTCTTCGGGGTACACATGCGGCACTGCACTGAGGCAAACATCAGCAGAACGCCCAGCAGAATTTAGTCATTCAAGGGCACATCATTTTTATTCGCTGATTACATTTTCCTTATGTTGAATCTCACTATGAAAATTACATTTCATGAATAGTTAGACAAACCGAGAGGACGAATGAATGCTGGATATGCTGGTAGGCTAGTATTAAGCATCTTATGATGGATTATTGACTTAAAAAACACATTTCGAGTTCAAGACCTAGAAAAATTAATCACACAAACTGGGTCAGATTAAATTATCTCAGCATTTTTGATGAAGCCATTGAGTTGATATAATTGTCATTCCGAATAGAGACTTGTTGTTTAGGGGCACTTATATAAGTGATCAATCATAACAATGATGCGCTTCATGCAGTGATTTTCTCACTGCGAGAAACCTCTTGAACTCATTTGACAGTGATTTCAAAATAGAGTTTGAATAGACAATAGGTTTTGATTCAGATGCATTAGTATAAATCACGATGACTAAAACACATCCCATTCAGGCATACATATTTAGATGAGTCTATTGTGTCTGTGCAAAAAATAAAAAAAACACACACCAAAACCTCATTTCAATTTCAGGAAAGTACTTTTGAAAGGCATTAATGCACTAAAGGGAGTAGTGTTAATTCAGGGGCATTGTGTTTTAGGTGATGTTTGTGGCTGTCCTGCATTAATTGGTGCCCTTTGCAAGAGAAGACGTATTATTGTAGGGATGCAACAATATATCGGCTGATAATGGGTATTTGCAGATAAAAGCAATTATAAGCAATATTATAAGCAATATAGAGCTTTCAAAGTTAACATGACAATGCATTAACGCAGTCTAGTTAAACTAAAAATACTAATAATAACAAAATAATATAATAAACATTAATAAAATGATAATAATTTGTATAATATAGATATATATATATATATATATATTATATATATATATATATATTATATATATATATATGTTTTTTTTTTTTAAAAAGTGGAAACTTATGGATATACGGACACTATGAATTTATGAAAAAACATTTGGTTAAAGATATAGTGATATATATATAAAAAATTGGTTTGTCATAAATTCATAGTGTATATAAATATATAATATATTATATATATATATATCTATCTATATATATATAAAAAATTATGCTAAACTATTTTGATAATTTTAACCAGATTAACAAAACAAAAGAAAAAACTTTGACAGGTAGTATGTTGCGTGTGGTTCTTTTTGTGACACGCTCCACAAAAAGTTCACACAAGGAAAACAAGCTGACAGAAGTGCATTCCGGTTTGTTATTTTGTTTTATTGTGAATGTACACAAATAAAATAAACACTTCAGTATGGAATGATGTTGTACTATAGCTGTATGACCAAAAACATTTGCATTTATGGTTCCGCTGTTCAACACCTCACAAACACAACACCACACACACACACACACACACACACACACACACACACACACACACACACACACACACACACACAGCATGTTCTAGCATTGCAAACTTGACATTGCTGCATGTTCATTATCAAAATAAAATAGTCAACCAAACATATAAAGTTACTGCTCATTTTAAACAGTCGGTAGTACAATCCAAGGCAATCCATGCCGTTCAGCATAAGCACCTGTTCACTGTGGTGTTAGAAGCACATTTTGCCCATGTAAAGATGTTTTTTTCTGTCTATATTGAAAGATTAAGTACAAAGCCTATAGTTTACATAATAAATAATAGTGTAGCACCCAAATACATTGTGAATTTGGAAAGATTTGAATGTGTGCCGAATGAGAGAGGTTGATGGTGAGATCAACACCATTTAAAGTTTTTTAATTTTTTTTTAGATTTTAGATTTAAAAAAATGTACTGTAAGGGAAATAGTTCATATTAGTGAATATTAGTTCATAGTATTTGTGCACATCTAACGGCACATGATGTTTCTGTTTCTGACTTATTTTTTAAGATTTATGACATTTTTTATATCTGAAATGTTATATAATTTTAATAGCAATAAGACATACCATGTTCTGTTTTAATCTTCTTTAGATATTGCTGCATGTCTCTTCTGATGATGTAATGCCCTGTTTACATGGCTGTAAATATCAGTGATTTGGTAACCGTTGTTTAGGGAAAGATTAGTGTACTGGAAGAGGAAGTGTTTGGGCTTTAAATCAGCGTGGGCTGTGGAGTGTTGAATTACTTTCTCAAGAGCTGATAAGATCTTATTTGTGTGTTTGTGTGTGCAATGAAGTTTGACTTCCGTGTTTAATGGCTGAACGAATACATGACTCTAACAGTTTAGTTTTCAATGCTTACACTATATATTATCATGGCCATGGTCAGATCACATTAATATACTTCATTACATTAACAATGTGTAATCGCATGCTGTTCCCCAAAAGAAGTACTGCATATATGGTGTGCAAAAAAATAAATCATATAATGTGTCAAACCTGCTTTATTTTAGTATTTCATGTTTTATGTATCAGGTTTGTTTAACAATGATGGATTTGCAGAGCACATGGTTATAGCATTTATTGTTTAGTTGAAAAGAATGAAAGTTAGTTCCTTATGAAATTGTATAATCTCAATGACAGCTGCAGAGAACAGGCAAACCTCATTTCTAAATATGATTTTGCTTAGGTTTGTTTGCAGCTCATGATGTCAAATTGTGAATCTTGTGTTTATGGCAGTTTTAGGTTTGTTTTTAGTCTAAATAGGCCTCTGTCTTTATTTCACTATTCAGAATAGTGAGCTGACGGAACAAGTTACACATCAATGACAAAAAATGAGGGCACATGAAATGTGCAGTAAACAGGATGTGGAACATCACTCCGAAACAACCAAAATAACCATATTTCAGACAGGCCAAGTCCATTTGTATTAGCAAGTTGCATTTGTAAGTTTGTCTTCAAAAAGTGCTTTAGAATTTTCACAAGGCCATGGGGAAGGAATATGCAAAAATGTACACTACAACATTATGAGAGTGGAGTGATTTATTTCCATTCATTCATTCATGCATGCATTCATTCATTCATTCATTCTTGTATTGTATTGTATTACAAAACATTTACAGACCAGTTTCAGTGGCCAAAAAGTGCATATTCATTTATTCACTTACTTTTTTGTTTGTTTGTATTTTTGTCAGACAAAAATCACACTGATTGTCAACAACCTCTACGGGACATGGGGAGACACCAGTATACCCACAAAATATTAATAAAAAATAATACTAACAATAATTTACCTTTTTTTTACCAGTTCAAACAATAATATCACAATTTTAACTCTCTCCATTAGGGGCGCATTATCCCCCCCGGCCTCCCCCCAAACTCCACCTATGATCAAACTATTCCCAAACCCAGACTGTTACAGAAACGTACAGTCACTGAGAAAAAAAAAAAGAATATTTCCAAATGCGCATGGAAAGCTATCTTCAAAAGGTAGTGTTTATCTTTAAAAAAAATTCTTATCACATCAAAGAAAGTGGCCTAGAGGGACAGCTGCATGCAGGGCTGCTGAATAGAAGCCTGTCTCACTGAGTACGCCGCTGCTTTTCCTGTCTCCTTGAAACCGCTCTTTTGAAGAGCTGCCCAGTTCTGCGGGAGCACCGCGCAAAGGTTATGGCCAATTATGTGTTTCTGTATGTGTTGTTGTTTGTGTGTTTTCTCTTCCTGCAGCACTTTGCGTATTAAAGAATGCCCTCTGTAATTCACATTGGGTCACCAAACCAAACCACTTTTCCTTGTTTCCTTGTTTGACACAGCTTTACATTTCCATGGCTGTGTGGATTCTGACATCTCTGAATTAATGGAGTTTAATTCAGAAAACAGCCATTGCTGCAATAGTTGACAAATAAGTAAATGGCCAACAGTTTTATATAGGCTGTAGCTGGTATGCTTATTCCCAGAATCAAAGCAATCGATTTCTCTTAGCTTTTTATTCATTGGCTGGGCAGCAAAACTGTAAACATGTAATTATCTTTTCAAATTAGATTTACTTTTGAATATATAATTTCATGTCAAATATAGAACAGTCAAGAACTGTCATATATACAAATATGAACAGAAAAAAAAATTCTACAAACAACTACACTTACAATTTTCACCAGTTACGGATTATTATTATTCTCATTATTATTAATTTTTTTTTCCCCCCCAAAAAGTACTTATTATTATTCTTCTTATTAGTATTATTATTATTATTTCATTATCTTTATCTGTATATTATAATTATTATATTTAACATATTAAAACCTTAATATACAGGTCATATAGGAACGATCACGTTTGCTGTCCAAAAAATATATTTATATATATATATATATTATTATTATATATATATATATTATATATATATATAATAATATTCTATATATATAATAGATATAGTTTTGCAATATATACTCAAAATATTAAACAGAGCATATATATTCATCTTAAAAAAAATAAATAATGTCTAAAATAGTCTTTCAGTATAACGGTGGAGGAAGTTAACTTAAATATTGTTTTGTTTTTATTTATTTGTTATTTATTATTTTTATTTACAAAAACATTGCTTAGATAGTTAGTGGCTAAAAATGTAAAGTAATAGTAATATGGTGTCTAATGAAAAAAAAAGGCCTTAGGGCAATCTCTTGGTGTTTTTAGCATAATTTTCTAATCAGGATTTCAACAGGAAGTAAAGATGCTTACATTTAAAAAGAGCCTTTTAAAATTTAAAATTGCAGTGTTTAGGTTGTAGCGTCTGGACCACTCAAACACACAATATATATTTTGTTAGCTAGATTTAACAAATACTCTGTAACACCCCAGGAAGCCGAACAGGCCCCTGGTTCCATGGCAACCCTGACACCAGATACATTTACGATCTAAAGGAATGTGAGCAGAGACTCTCACTGCATTTTCCATAGCAAGAGGCACAATGCACAGTAGGAATTGACTTGTCTACTAATTAATTCATAGGAAAACCTTTCTTTGAATGAACACACATATCCTTCAGGTCATGGTGTATGTTGTCTTTGATATTTTTAGACTATTTTAGGCATGCTTATAAGGGAACCCATTCCTGTCATCCTTTCACTATATGTAATCCTACCTTGTTTAGTATCTATGAATTCGCCTTCATATGATCGAAACAAGCGTGTATATTATATGTTGGTACATAGGCAATATATATTAGGGTCCTGAGAATCTTTAGTAATTTCGATTCAAGTCCATTTGCAAATTACCATGCTTAGAGACAAAGGGTCATAAAACCCTCCACCAATTGCCACCTCCCGCTTGGAATTTCCATCTTTCTCATTGGACAAGCCCATCTTGAGAGGCGGGGATCTTCTCTGACCTTAAAGGCCCCGCTCCAGGGACCCACCCAGTCGGTGGTTCTGTTAGGTTTCGATAAGACGCTCCAACGCTCCAGAACATCCTAAGCTACGTGCCAGGCTTCGGCCTCGACCTTTCCATTAATCAAGATCCTCTGACTCAAAACTAGTTCTTTTCATCGACCAACTTCAGCAAAGATCAACTGGAAACTTCAGATTACATCAAACCTCTCTTTCAGACAGACGAGACATGCAAGTATCAAACTTAGCCTTATTAATTGATACATGAGGTATCACTTACACCTTTTTACAAAGGTGTGTTTGAACTAAGAATTTGATGTTTCCCTTGGGCAGATCTGCTGAATATGCAAATGGTTCCATAAATTTCATTCCTTATGTCTCTTCTCTGTACTGAGTTAAGCTTTAACCCTTTCCTATACCAACTGTATGCGTGTGTATGTGTATGTTAGACCAGTTTATGTGTTTATGTAGTATGTTAGACTAGTTTAAGTGTTTATGTAGTTAATAAAACCTTACTTGTATCACACTTGACGTGTTCATTGTTTGCTCATAACTGGAGTCACTTAATCATGCAGATTTATGCTACAAGCTTTTGTAGAATTGTACAGTAAGGAAGTTATTTCCCTTAACCAGGAAATTAACGTTCTTAGAATTGACAAGACAGTTGACCCTGAGAGGTCAGCTAAATATCTACAGCGGATCTAAATATTCATAATTAATTATAACTAGTTATGATTAATTATTCATTTTCCCATGAGCTGATAGTACAATGTGCACCTGGCTCCATTGTTCATTTGTATTGGTCAACATGCAGTGTGACCTTTAAAAGGGTAATATGATGCTTTTTTAAAGATAATTATTTTGTGTATTTGTAACAGAATATGTTGACATGCTTTCATGTTAAAAAAACACATTATTTTTCAAATAATTATACAATTATTGTAGGTCCTCTATGCCCCGCCTTCCTCAAACGCTTCGTTTTCTACAAAGTCCCTCCTTCAGACAAGCGCCGTCTGCTCTGATTGGCCAGCGACCCAGTGCATTGTGATTGGGTGAACACCGCAAGCACTCGTCGGAAATGTAACGCCCCTTACCATAACGAGCTTCATCTTTCAAAATAAATGAAAAGACAGTAAATAATGTCATTAGTTTTTACCATCAGTTCAAGCCCAAAAGGGGAATAGAGTCTCGTGACAGACACAGTGATGATGCTGGTGTGTGTTTGCAGTACACAAGCCATGGTAAAGACAGCTGACTCCACTGTGATGTGACCCCCTCTCTCTCTCGCTCTCTCTCTCTCCCTCCCCCTCTCTCCCCCCCCCTCAATACTTCTCCCCCCCCCTCCCCCCCCTCTCCCTCTCCCTCGCACACACACACACAACCCACGCGTTGCGTAAAACTCCGCATTTGAACAGTCAATAAAAAATACTTAAACTAATAACAAAACAATAGCTGATTCAGAAGCGCCAGATTGTCATAGCAAAGTCAGAATTACCTCTCTCCTAGGTTCACGAAACGGTCGTCCATAAAAATGCATTGCTGTTCTGTTGTAAGTAATCTAAAGATTCCTAAAGGCATCTACTTCTGGAAGCGCCAAAAAAGTGCTTTTGCTTTCGCCTAGACACACACAGCGTCTCTCTGACATGGCTGCATCAACACTAACTGCGGTTACTGAAACCACACCTTCTTTCTTTGCATGAACATTTGGGCAGCATTATGCAAATATTTCCACATAGTGAGGTAGATATGTGGGGGCGTGTTAGAACAAGCCATTTAGGTAGGCGTGGTTGACTCTTAACTTTGATAAAGAATATCTCTGTGGTTTTGAGACTTCAGTCTTTGCAACTTAAGGGATCTTATCTATGCACAATCAGCATGTAACACTCCAAAGAGAAAGGAAAAACTTGAAATCGCATCATATGACACCCGTACAAACCAAAGTATACAGTTTCAGCAATAAAGACAGGGTATGTGATTTTTCAAAAACACTTTAGAAAACTGATTCGAGCCGAATAGCAAAACAAACTTGTAGCCAATCAGCAATAAGGAACGTGTCTACTCGTGATGTAGAGGAGAGAGCTTTCAGTGCATGGGACGGACATTAGCCAAGCCGAGCGACAGAAAGATAGAGATGGCGGATAAAAAACAAAAGAGGAAAACGTCTGCGGAACGATAAGGCAAGAAGTAGGACCCGTGTAAATATCGGATCAGCTTTCCAGCGCTGGAGAGAACTCAAGGAGCGGAGGCCAGCGATCGAACACAGAGGTTGCTTTGTTTCTTCTCGATAGGTGAGTAACACCGTTTCTACAACAGCTAAAATCTGCCTACACTGGACGCGATCAAACGACCATTGAAAACCATTTGAAATTTGTGTCAGCACGTCATAAATAGAACCCAGCCGCAATTTTCTGTCAGGGATTTGTTGCGCCGCGCCACTCACGTCCGTAGACACGGTGTAACATGAGTTTTGCTTTGTTTCACAGAACTAATCGTTGCCTGGGTTGTGTACGTATATGTGGGGTGGAGCTATCAAAATAGAAGCAAGACCCTTTTGGGGTAGGGGCGTGTTTGTTTTGGTGATTTCAAATATCAACATTGGCTACCAGAAATCGCTTACCCTGCCTTTAATAAGCAAAAAGTAGGTTAGAGCTGTATGTGTGTGGACATTAGCATATGAGCGTATAAGTGTTGGCAACAACATGTCAGAATAGTTTAGTGTGACAGCAATGTCCTGCAGTGCAGTACTTGCAATATCTGCAATAATCCAATTAGAACTGGTTTTATAGTATATTATTATATTTTTATTTATATGACTTTGTTTTTAGTATTATACATGCCAATTTATAAACTAATATATAATAAAATAGAATAATTGCCAGACTACATGGAAAGCTATATTTATATTTATAAATCCTAAATATTTAAACTCTTGTTGCACAACACATATTTTGTCCAATCCTATTTATTTATTTACATTACTGTGACGAGTGGGGCAGGGCCGAGAGCCATGGACACGGAGCGAGGCCGGTGGAGTAAATGATAATGAGCGACACCTGTGCCACTCACTGGTCTCAAGTCCCACGGAGGAGCTCCGGAAGGCCAGTGGTGGGACGAAGTACACAAATCAAGTACTTGAGTACAAGTACAGATCCGTATAATAAAATATTACTCCAGAAAAAGTAAAAGTACTTCTTTTTAAATTTTACTCGAGTGAAAGTACAAAAATACTTGATTTTTTATGTACTTAAGTAAAAAGTACCGATAGATGAATGTTTATTTTGCTGTTTTATATAGGCTACTTTTATCATTTAATTTTATTTTTTTAAGCATTTTTTTTTTAATCCTACTGCTCAAAATACCTGGGTTTTCCCCAAAATAACCAATAAGGGAATAATGAATATAATAAGGAAAATATAATTATATTTTCATAATGATTTTTTTATTCTCAAACCTTGTCTGTGGTGTAAAAAACACCCCTGGCCAAATGCCCCCACTTTGATAATTACTGTAGTTACCATATTCTGAACATCACATCCTTTCTTTTTCCCCAGATGTAATCTATCTAGGTGGTTGAATAAAAATATTTGGACTTTATAAAAAAAAAAAAAAAAAAGACTTCACTTTAGCACCAGTAAGCTCGTTAGCTAGACAGTTAGCATCAGCTAACATCGACTTATTTTCAGCATGGTTATGAATAAACATTTATATTCTACTCGGCTAGTTGATCCAGATACATAGTATCTTAGGCTATGTGTGCTGACAAACAACATAAAAACAGACGTCACATAGGACTAAATGCATAGCACTTTAGTAAAACTGCTAACGTTACATCAGCGGGGAAGATGAACGTGCATGAGATATTTTATTTAATGTGTTATTTTAATGTTTCATCTTTTTTACCTAAAACATAGAGACTCTGATGTTAATGTGTCTGCATTCAAGCATTTCAGTGGGCTTAAACAGATCACCCTTTACAGCAGATTTAGGTCACAGACAACTGACAGCTTTAACCTAAATATGATTTTCAGTTACAATAATTAATCCTAAAATTCAACATTAGTAATTTAGTTTTAGCAGCATCAGTCGCGCGCGGCGGCCACAAGATCTTCCGGTTCTTACTTGTGAATTCAGTTAACTGGAGACTGACTTGCACTAAACGGATCATTTGAATCAGTGAGTTGTCGAATCGAGAACAGCTGCAATCGGATCATTCCAATCCGTCAATGAATCGTTTGGTGCGATTTGCGAAAAGATTTAACGGGTTCATTGAAAAGAATCAGTTCGTTCATGAATCAGACACCGCTTCTGCGTCTCGGAGCACATTATATATTATAAGGAGTAACTATAAGTTTTATGAAATGTAGTGAAGTAAAAAGTACAATCTTATGCTTTGGAACGTTGTGAAGTAAAAGTTAAAGTTACTCAAAATAAAACTACTCCAGTAAAGTACAGATACTTGAAAAATTTACTTAAGTACAGTAACAAAGTAGTTTTACTACTTACCAGTAACGACAATGAAGGACGAGAGAGGACCAGGCCTGGACTATTTATGTTACCACTGGTGGTGGTTGAGGAGAGACCCCCCACATGATTGTAATGCGCTTTGGGTGTACAACAATACACAATAAAGCGCTATATAAATGCATCATTCATTCATTCATGTTGTTGTTGTGTTATTATGTTTTATGCGGCAGTTGTCCGTGAGGGGCTGCCGCCTTTTACTTTCGTTTTGTGCTTGTCATTGTCATTAAAGTTTTATGTTAAAATGTTTGCCGGTTCCCACCTCCTTCTTCCCAATCTACAAACATTGTTACAATTACATTCTCATTCTAGACCATCTGATTGGACAAAGACCCGTGTAGTGCAAAATGATTCATAAATGAAAACACATTATAAATTGTTTTAATTACGATATTAAATTATGTTTTAAATGTTTAGGATTGCATTTGCATATAGATGGGATCTTTAATGTTTTATAAACCATTTGTTAATAGTCCCATTACTAATTAAATACATTTTCATGGTTAAATACACTTTAAGCTCATGCTATCGATTACCACAAGCAGAACAAATTAAACATTTTCTTCTATAAAGGAGCTGTGGAATCAGACTCATTTCATCTCATTTAATACAAATCTTCAAGGACTTTATAGATCCTTAAAACAAATGTTTCACATTCGAAACAAGTCTACAATTTACTCTTGCCCTAGTGCCAAGGATATTCAGGAAATTGTCCCCCTCTGAGACTTAACACAGAACAATTAACAGCTCATCCTACATCAGTCTGTGATTAAATTGTCTCAATTTTATAAGTGAGGAAACCCTCAAACTGTGAATATATGAATCCACTGCATTTCATTTGAAAACTCAAGCCATGTTAAATCGACCAAGGAACATCTGCAGTCAAATGGGGCCTAGAGTAACTAGGAGGAGTGTGATAGATACGCAGGCCGGAAATGGCTAACTTCTGTCATTTGAAAGCATCTGCAAAAGCATCTGTTTTGGCTTGGAAAAAAACATGCCTGTTTCTGCATATTGTCATTGTTCAGTACTGAAGAAAACCACAGTATGGCAATGTGTGCAATACTCCAATTAGATATTATATGAGCAATATCACACTCGTAGCAGTGCGTTATGCACGGCTGTGGTGATATCGGTGCACGGAAACAGGTGATTCACAGCGTTGCCCTACAATACAACAAGGCAAGCTAAAAATGCACCGATACGGGTGATATTGCTTTATACACAAACAGTGAATATGAAAGTGGGCATGAGTGGTGAACAAAAACATAAAGAAAGCAACACTGGAGTTGGTGTGGGTATAAACAAACAACAATCCCCTCTTTTGTGCCTAACTACTTCCTTCCACCACAGATTGTTTGACAGTTTAACAGCTGAGCCCAATCCTCTGTTTCTAATTCGAAAAGTAACTTTAGAACTAGTAACAAAGGACCGTTGAGTTGCTTAATTGAAAGCTTACTGTATTACTGTATTAAAAGCTCACTGTATTATGTAGAGTAGAGTATGATGAGAGAGAGATGGACTGAGTGAGTGTGATTACCTGCTTCTGATACATCATTCATTCTTCAGCTCAATCTCATATTCACAATAACACATTAGTTTGAATGTCCACTGAGAAAAGCAATTCATTGTCCGTCTTTGGCAAGGGGAATGGCTGCGGACAAAGTGTGGAGGTTAGGCACAATACAGAGCGTACATGTGCGGTCGGGGAAAATGCAATAGTTGTTATTACTAATCCGAGGGATACTATGGGGGGGTGCCAAGCTGTTATCGAGTGATGCAAAAGTAAAGATCGAACTATCTTCTATCTTCTTCTTCTTCTAACCTTTGGTTGCGTTGTTACAAGGGGGAATCGTCCGGGGAGCATATCTCGCGGGGAGCGGCGGGAGGGGAATACAAAATTATTGCTGTGTATGCCGTCATAATAATAAAATTATTATCAATAATAATCATATGCGGTAATTTTTTTTGGACTAAAAGTGTTTCCTGTTCTTACAAAGTCACCCTGTATCATACCAACAAGATATCCTACTATAGATTATATCGCGGCTCCATGTCCCATTCCTGTCCCCCAGCTCCACCCTGGCGCTGCGTGTTCAGGGCTCCTCCTACTAATGCCGTGGGTCCCGCAGATTGCGCAAGGTAGATAGATCATCTGCATTCTATAGTAAATCCTTCACTTAACCCAAAGTATAATGTCTTTATTAATGATCATGTATCCTTCCCTATCTCTGTTAAACTCCATATCCTAATAAGTATTCCAAATCTATTTTACCTTACCTTTCTTTTTAAATATGATATTAATTCCTGTCTTTCTTCATCCTACCTTGTACAATTTATATTTACATGCTCCACCGTTCTTTCTTTCTTCCCCACATTCTCCACACGCCCCGTCCCATGTATTTCCAGTTATGACAGTGAGCGTTCCAATCCCGATGCCAAGTCTCATCCTTGGTATATACCTCTTCTTTCTATTCGTACCACTTACCTTCTTTTAGTATAACCCTTTTTTTTTAAATTATTATAATGCCTTCCCTTATTAACCTGTATTCCATAACCTGCCATTCTTTAATAATATTTTCCCTAATGATTGTTTTAATTTCACCTTTATTTAAAGGAACATTAAAATCTATTACTTCTTTTTTTAAAGCATTTTTTTGCTATTTCATCAGCAGATTCATTACCAGCTATTCCTGCATGTGCTGGCACCCAGCAGAATCCAACTACCACACCTTTTCTTTGTATACGCCATAATAATGTAAATATTTCACACAACAAATCTTCTCTAGAAGATTGCCGAGTAATCAATGATGTTAAAACAGAAGCAGAGTCAGAGCATACCACTACTCTGTCTGGTCTTACTTCCTCTACCCATGTTGGTCCTATTATGATAGCAACCATTTCAACAGTATATATTGTCAATTTAGATGTTAATCTTTTAGTTATGGATATTTTAAAATCTGGAATATATACAGTATTCCTACTCCTGTAAGCCCTGTTTTTGGGTCTTTAGATCCATCAGTATAAATGTGCATACTTGCATAAAATATTTCCTGTATATACTTATTTACATTATATTTAATACTACCCATTTCCTCCCATTCTCTTTTCTTATCCAGTATCTCTAGATCAATTTTAACATCAGGAATTATCCATGTTGGCACCTCTCCCCATACAGGTGACACACTACCTTCTATATTTGTTATCTGATATTTCTCTGCTAACTGATTTATATTCCATCCATATCATCTCCCTTTGTTATTTGAGTATTCCCAGCAATTATTTTAAATATCTTTAGCTATATGTTTTCCAGAATAACTCTTTAAAGACAACCAATATACCAAAGACAATTGAACTCTCCTCAAGCTCAATGGCATTTCATTTGCCTCTACTAATAACGCATTGATTGGTGTTGTTTTAGTTGCTCCTAAGCATATTCTAAGAGCTCTATACTGTATCCTATCTAGACTCCTTAATAATGTTTCTGATGCTGAACCATAAATCATGCATCCGTAATCTATTATAGATCTTATCAAAGCTTGATATATTGTTAACATTGATTCTTTTCAGCACCCCATTCTTTTCCAGCTATTGCCCTCATCACATTTAAAATCCTCCTGCATTTTTTTATCTATTTCCTCAACATGCTTTTTCCAGGTATATCTCGCATCTAACCAAATTCCTAGATACTTAAAAACCTTTACTTGTTCTAATGGTTTTCCATACAATAGTAGTTCAATATCTTTAGAAACTTCTTTTTTCCTACTGACCACCATATAACATGATTTATTTGTTGACATTTTAAAACTCCATTCTATACTCTATTTTTCCACGTTTTTAATAGCTGTTTGCATACTTGAAATCACTTGGGGTACATTTCGACCTCTCTTCCAAATAGCACCATCATCAGCATATAACGCGCATTCCACACCATATCCTAAATTGTCAAAAATATAATTAATCATAATGTTAAAAAGAATTGGACTTGTTACACTCCCTTGTGGAATACCATTTTCTGCCTTAAAACTGATGACTGGCACGCTCCTACTTGTACTAAAAATGTTCGTTCAAATAAAAACTGAGATAACCAATTATACATTTTACCATCTATTCCTATCATTGCTGCTTTAATTAACAACCCTTCTCTCCATATTGTGTCGTATGCTTTTTCTATATCAAAATATACTACTACCATAATTTCTTTCATTTTTATTGCCTTCTCTATTTCGTTACTGACTTTTATTAATGCATCCATAGTTGATCTTTTACCTCTAAATCCACACTGATATTTACATAATTTACCTTTCTTTTCTAACTCATAAGATAATCTGTGAACTATGATCTTTTCCATTAATTTACATACGTTTGAAGTTAAAGCAATTGGTCGATAACTTCCTGGGTTTGTTGGATTTTTTCCTGGTTTTACAATAGGAATTACTACAGCTCGCTTCCATATCTTTGGAAGTATTCCTTCTACCCATATTTTAATATATAACTTAAGTATCATTACTAATACACTATCTGACAGATGCTTTATCATTATATAACTTACCATGTCACACCCAGGAGCAGTATTGGCACATTTTTGTAGTGCTGCTTTCAGTTCTGTGATAGTAAACTCTGAATCCATACAACTATTATTACTATTTCTCTTCTTCATTATATCTGGATTTTTGTCTAAAATATTTCTTCTTCTTAATTCATATTCTTCTCCCAATTCTATTCTATGCGCTTTTTCTAAAACCTTACCCAATATGTTTGCTTTATTTATATCTGTTACTGCCACTGTATCCTCTTCAGTTAAAATTGGCATTTGAGTTAAAGATAACTTCCTTGTTTACTGCCCTGTTTCATTCTCTTCTTCGTCTTCTTCTTCCTTGATGTTTAATGACGGTTTGCATCCAACTTCAATGGTTCATTACCGCCACCTACTGTACTGGAGTGTGAACCGGAGCTAGACAGAGATAAACTATAACGAGAAGGGAGACTTCCACTCTCTTCTCCCCCTCCCCTTTAATTTCATTTAATAATAAATGATTTTCCAAAACGGTATTCTATTCCTTTTTGCTATACCATTGTCCTTCAGGAAGCTAAATATATGAGTACTAATATCATTTGAAGTTTTTCCCAGAAGTTCCTTAAGGTTATTCCCTTGCACCCCCAAATTCCTTATGTTTTCTTTCATCTTTATCCTTTCTCTCTCATATTTTTGTAAATAATAGTACCACATGTTCAACAGATTCAATACTGTCACAAAATTCACATTTCCTGATATATGCTTACCTAAGATATGTAAGCACTTATTTAACCCACAATGTCCAATCCTTAACCTAGTGAAAATTATTTCTTCCCTTCGATTCCTCCCAGTGATCTTCCCTGTCCCAACCTTCTGTTGTATTCTGTATAAATGTCTCCCTTTCTCCTCTCTATCCCAACTACTCTGCCACTTTTTAATAATTTCCATCCACATTTTTGTTTTAGCTTCTGCTTTACTTATTGAGATTGATATTTCAACATATTCTGTTTTATTGGCTTGTTTTGCCAAACCATCTATTATTTAATTTCCTTTAACCCACACATGTGCTGACACCCATGTAAATGTTACCTTCACCCCCAACTGAGAAATCCTTGTATAACATTCTAGTACCTCATATATTATGTATTGTCTTGATTGTGACTTAAATGATTGCAAACTCTTTAGGAGTGCACTAGAGTCTGAGCATATTATAACTGTATCTGGTCTTGTTTCTTCTACCCACTGTAGAGCCAACCAGATACCCATAAACTCCACGGTAGATACAGATACTTGATTAGACAGTACCTCTTCTGTACCTTAATTCCCATTTTTGGTATTCGAATGCAGCCCCCGTTTGCCCAGATTGAGGATCTTTAGACCCATCTGTGTAAATATCCAGATTCCCATTAAACTCCTCATTTAGATTATTTCAAAACACTATAGGTTCCACAAACAACCAAGGTGGTCTGACTGGCCATGGAACTGTTGGACTAAATTCCATACCCTCCAAACCCAAGTCTTTTCCAATAGCACCACATACCTATCCAAAACTCTGACTTTTAACCCTCTCATGCTCCCAGCATACCTGCATCACTACTCTAGTGGGGTGGGACCTACCATGTCCTTGTAGGTTTGCCCAATAGTTAGCTGCCAACTGTTCCCTCCTTAAATGTAAAGGCATCTCACCCATCTCTACTTGCAATGCCACTGCAGGTGATGTCCGAAAACCCCCACTACATATCATAAGTGCTTGGGTTTGTATTACTTCCAATTTAGCCAGTGTAGTTCTTGCTGCATCTCTATATGCTATACAACCATAATCTATAACAGACTTAATCAGTGCAACATATATCTCCTTCAATGATTGCCTGCTCGCCCCTCAGCCCACTCCTGTCAGACACCTCATCACATTTAATAATTTTTTACACTTTACAATAACTTTCTCTATGGGACCTGCCCATGTTAACCTAGCATCAAAAACCATTCCCAAAAACCTAAAGAACTCTACTTTCTCCAGAACATGTCCATATAATTTAAAATTAATCTCCCCTACCTTTTTCCTTGTAAAGAAAACTACTTGAGTTTTTTTTCCTTTGAAAATCTAAAACCCCATCTCATTGACTATCGTTCTACCGCTTCTATTGCTTCCTGGACCTTACTTGCTGTATATTTTATGTTTCTTCCTCCTCATCTGCAAACAGCGATCTTCCGATCCCAGGCCCTACATCTGAAAATACATAATTTATCATGATGATAAAGAGCAGTGGACTGATAACACTACCCTGAGGGGTTCCATTTTCTACCATATAACTACCAGATAATTATTTCCCAATTCTCACCCGAATAGAGCATCCATAGAGGAAATCCTTTACCCAGTTAAAGGCCCTCCCTCCTATTCCCAAAAGATGTAAATTAATTAACAACCTTTTCAATAATGGTGATGTGATTTTTAAACACATTTTCGATACACATTACCAGTGTTTCCCATACATTGATTTATTTGTGGCGTTTGACTTCGTTGAATAAACATGAGCACTGCACGTTTCAAAATCAAAACGTGGCACGGGTGTTTTATATGAATGTATCTCTGAAGGGAACCGACTGTCTTCAGAAAAGTTTCAATGACATTTTCATTTGATCTGATAAAGTAGTGTTCATGAGCGGAGCTGCTTTGATTACAGCCGTTACTGGAGAAACGTCTCAGGTTACTTATGTAACCATGGTTCCCTGAGTAGGGAACGAGACACTGCATCCTCTAGGGGTCGCTATGGGGGAACGCTTTGTCGTGACCCATGTCCGAAGCATATATTGAAAAAACACCAACTCGTTGGCCGGCGACAGCCATGACGTCACTACCGGTGCGACTATAGTATAAATAGGTGCTGGGAGCACACATCATTCACTTCTTCGTCTGAAGCTTGCGTCCGCAGCATGGCAAGAAACCTAAAGGGACGCAGTGTCTCGTTCCCTACTTAGGGAACCATGGTTACATAAGTAACCTGAGACGTTCCCTTTCATGGGAACTTCGAACTGCATCCTCTAGGGGTCGCTATGGGGAATGATACACCCACGCCACCATGCTGAGGGGAGTGCATGCCAGAACCATGGTGAGCACTAAGTATCAACTCTACCATATTGCAATGGGAGTTGCCCCTGGGACGTTAAGACAGCTGTCATTGACATTATCCCCTATGGCCAAAGGCCTTGGCTACATACCCCAAAATACTTACCTTTTAGGGCCAGACTCCTGGGGCCGGGGTAGAGCTCAAGGCTTGAATCAGGAATAGATTCCTTTAAGGGAAAACGACCAAGAGCCTAGAATCATACTAAGTCTTGTCCTGTCACATAGGGGCTACCGCTTGCTCTGCATGAGCTTGTTGAAGGAACTGTCTCAACAGACCCTTCGTAGCAACACCCTGTTAAGTATTTATCCAGAGGATAGGAGGAGTGGTGCCCAAGGCGGAACCGGGTTTTAAACCACTCAGAAAGAGCACGAAGTCTTTGCGCGTAGCTCTTACATACAGGATTTTAGAAAAGTGGGCAAAGCATAAACGTGCACACTTACCACTTATGTGGATGTTAGAAAGTGGGCAAAGCATAACGTGCACAATTACCAGCTATGTGGATTTTAGAAAAGTGGGTAAAGCATGACGTGCTCACACTTGAAATACCGTTCTAGGGGTTCTCTAGGGGCACCCTGAAAGAGCAGCCCATAGATAGAAATAGCGTATACCAAAACGCTATGTTTAAGGCTATAATGCTGGTGTGGCTAGCAGTAAATCTCTAGCTGAGGGAGCAATACACCCAGCTCTCAACGAGAGGGGCTCAACCTACAGCATGTTCCCATGGGGGAACAGCTAGCAGTTATTCAACTGAGGGAGCAACACACCCAGTTCTCAAACCGAGAAGGTTGCTCTACTGCGCATGTTCCAAGCTGGAACAGCTAGAAATAATTTAATTAGATGTTGGAGCAACACACCTAGTTCCAATCCGAGAAGTGGGCTCGACCTACAGCATGTTCCAATGCTGGAACGGCTAGCAGTAGTTACCTAGGCTGAGGGAGCACAAACCTAGCTCTCAACGAGAGGGGGCTCGACCTGCGGCATGATTGTAAAATCAGAGGGGTAAGTATACTGCAATCTAGCCAAAAACTCAGCGCATCAGGGAGGCAGAGGAAGGGCCTAATTCACCTGCTGCTGGTTCCAGGTGCTCTGGAGAAACAGAGAACTCAAACTTCTCATGTGAGAGGAGAACTCCGAATTCAGAGAAGTAACGTTGCTCATTCCAGGTAACCCTTCGATAAAGGGGAGCACTGCTCAACACTACCAAGAGAACCGCCCATGGAGCGAGGAATCCAAATCCTCAGAGAGAATTAAACGCTCGAAAGAAAACACCATACTCACAAAAACCCTCAATGGTGAGGAGAGCGATGCTTCCAAAGTGTGTCGACAGAGAACACTAATTGAGTGGAGCCCAAGAAACCGGGGTCTAAACCAACTCAGAGAAAGGGAACGAGGTCAATAACGCGTAACCCCTACCATACAGGATTTTAGAAATGTGTGCAAAGCATAACGTGCACACTTACCACTTATGGGGATTTTTAGAAAATGCGCAAAACTTAACGTGTGCACTTACCATAGCATTTGGATTTAGAGTTTTCCAAGCATCTGCTCACTTCCACTTATCGGATTTGTAGAAAGTGCGCAAGCTTAACGTGTGCACTTACCATAGTTTTTGGATTTTAGAGTTTTCGAGCATCTGTTCACAGATACCCGGAAGTACTGGGCCTAACGGTAGAGGCAAGCTCAAATACAACCCTCATAGGTGAGGGGAGCACTGCCCGAGACATCATTTACACAGGAAGGTTCTCGTAATTCCACCTATACCTCCCGCTCGATGCCTCAGCAAGAGGGTATATCCTGGTGATCGGGAGGCCCCTTAACAGGGCGACCCAGATATGGTAGACCAGTCAGGGTAGCATAAAAGCGTAACCCCAGCCTGGATGTCCAGGAAATTTTTGCAGTGACGCGCCTGGGGCCTGATAATCACAAAAGCTCCCGCATAAGCCTGTGTTATGTCCGCATGATCCAGGAAGTATGAAGCCGAAACCCGTCTTTTCTTACCGTCTTGACATATATCGACGAGTGAAATAAACACTGCAAGCCGAGCACCCGGTTTCTGAACCCAGCAGCAGGGGTGCCCATCGAGGAACTACCCTAGAAAAAGGGACAGAGACACACAGGTCCCGGGAAACACTGCAAAGAAAATTAGCAGAAGGGTTATTTTTACACACAACCACCAGTCTCATTAGATACGCATATATATCCATATATACATATATTAGACATGGATCGTACTCACCCACCATGGTTTCCGCATCGGAGCTCTGTCCGATGAAGCCTCTAGACCGGACCATCAGTAAAATGGTCACTATGAAGCCATAGAACCAAACAAAACACCATAGGTCCAGTATAGGAGACTGTAAAGCAGGAAGTTCCCACCAAACCTCAGTCAGGTGGAGAGATGGTGGTTACAGGGGAATTAGGAAGGTGAAGATAAGGTCAGATGTAAGACCCCCGAAGGAAATGAGTAGATATTGAGGTATCACTCTGATCCGGACAAAATTGCTGACGCCCTGTCTGGATCACATCTCTTATTTTTACTCACCTTCCTTTGACCTGCGATTTTTCCTACCCCAACCCGCGGGCGGGGGATGAGCGCGAGCCGCGACACTAGCCTTCGGAGCCAGTCTCTGATCCTCAAACCGAAACGGGCCAGGACCCCTGGGTTGTTCGGGCTCAGACCCGGACCTCCTTTATTCAGGTCTTTCAGCAGGTCAGCCTGATATGCTTGGTGCATCACCATCGTGTGCAATGAAGCGGCAGCCCGACCAGCTGCTGCTGCGTATCCCCTGGCATCCGAGCGAGATGTCAAGGAGGGGAGTCTTAGAGGACGTCTCACCCATAGAGGGATAGCTGGCCTTGGAAAGCCTGCCGTGGCGCGATCCATAATTTCCAAAAGCTCATCATACGCAGGGCAGGAGGATTGGGAAGGCTCAGCCTCAGCTTCTTTGCCCTCCTCAGCTATTTCCTGCTTTTGCTGGGCTGATCCCAGCAGAGCAATGGCCCCTGAATCAGACAATGTTAATGAAATAACATCATCCTCCAGCGGCTCACTCTCGTCTACAGCCGACGATCGCGAGAGGGAAAGCCCCTTTTTAAACTCATCGGCCAGATCCACCTGCGATCCCCACGAGCTCATTCCCTTCCGTGCCTCAGCAGCGGCGGGTCCTGAATCGCGGGAAGCAGATGGCTGCCCCTCTTTCCTCGAAGAGAGAGACAAACGAGAGCGGAGCTTTTCCCTTGGAAAAAACGCTCGCAGTGCACGCCGATTGCCCCCTCAGAGACATTGCGTGCGTGCTCTTTGCCCAAACAAACAACGCATAGATCGTGTGTGTCATCAGATGTTAAACAACGTCAACACGGATGCACACATCCTTAAATGCTTTGCTAGTGCTCGCCATAATGATATGAATAGAGATTGCTCTTACCACAGAAATGCACGCTTCAAACAAAACAGTCAATGAAGACGAAGAAGAGAATGATGTGTGCTCCCGGTGCCTATTTTATAGTCGCACCGGTAGTGACGTCATAGCTGTCGCCGGCCAACGAGTTGGTGTTTTTTCAATGTATGCTTCAGACACGGGTCACGACGAGGCGTTCTCCCATAGCGACCCCTAGAGGATGCAGTTTGAAGTTCCCATGAAAGGGAACCGCAAGTTCTACCACTCTCAATGCTTCTCCTGCTGGCAGACAATACTTTTTCTTTAACAAATGTACACTAGACCAGTGTTTTTTTTTTTGCTTTGTTTAGCATTAACATTTTGTCTTGTACAGCCCATGCATGCATTTTGCATGCATGTAAATATAGTTTATGGTTTCCTCTGTTAAATCACTGTGCAATAAAACACTGTCTACATAAAACAACTTCAAATATGACAATGCATGCATTGTCTTTGATTTAAATGGTGTAGATAAATAACATTGAAGTTAACCAGAGGGAAGAAAAATAATAATAATAAAAAAATATCTCTTTACCATTTCAAAAATTTATCCTAGACAGAAATTAGGTTACCTTAAGATTAAATGGAAACTTTTGCTTAAATCTCCTGCTTCTCAAACTTGTCTCCTGGGACAAAAAACTCTCCTCTGGTCTTCTTTAGCTTTAGAGAGAATCAACAGTCTTTACAAAAAAAAAAAAACACTGTGCTCAGATTTTTCTCCTTAGCTAAAGACCCTGGATCTCTCACATTTGTCTCTTTTAAAGGTTTAGAAGAGATCTCAATGACATCACACACTGTGCTCAGATATTTATCCTTAGCTAGACTCTGGATCTCTCACATTTGTCTCCTCAAAAGTTTAGAAGAGGTCTCAACAACATTACACAATGTGCTCAGATTTTTCCCCTACACTAAAGACTCGAGAGCTCTCACATTTGTCTCTTCTAAATTTCAGAAGTGATCTCAATAACTTTACAAAGTGTGCATCAAGTCAAATGCCTCAATATGGGCTCAAAAATTTCTTCCATATAATATGTATTAATAATCAAATCAGTCAATTAATAATCAAGAGTCAAGTCAAGGGTTACATTTTCTGTAAATCAATTTTGATTAAGGCATCCGGTACATTTCTATTTCCAACAACAAATTATGTGCCTAAGTACATAAACATTGTCCCGTAAAAAGTAACAGTATCCTTATTTCTGCATAATTTCTCTCTCAATATAGCTTTAACTATATTGAGCCCCCCCCTTTATTTAGTGCTTTTCAAGTACTTGACTTGATGCACACTTTGTAAAGTTGTAGAGATCTCTTCTAAAGCATTACAGGAGACACATATGAGACCCCCAGATTATTTAGCTAAAGAGAAAAATCTAAGCAATCTACATGTGTGATTTTGTTGTGATCTCTTCTAAAGCTTTAAAGGAGACAAATGTGAGAGATCCAGAGTCTCTAGCTAAGGATAAATATCTGAGCACAGTGTGCGATGTTGTTGAGATTTCTTCTAAAGCTTTAAAGGAGACAAATGTGGGAGATCCAGTGTCTCTAGCTAAGGAGAAAAATCTAAGCAAAGTGTTTTATGTTGTTGAGATCTCTTCTAAAGCTTTAAAGGAGACAAATGTGAGAGATCCAGAGTCTCTAGCTAAGGATAAATATCTGAGCACAGTGTGCAATGTTGTTGAGATTTCTTCTAAAGCTTTAAAGGAGACAAATGTGAGAGATCCAGAGTCTCTAGCTAAGGATAAATATATGAGCACAGTGTGCGATGCTGTTGAGATCTTGTTTGAAACTTTGGAGGAGACAAATGTGAGACCACCAGAGTCTCTAGCAAATGAGAAAATCTGAGCACAATGTGTGATGTTGTTGAGATCTCTTCTAAAGCTTTACAAGAGACAAATGTGAGAGATCTAGTGTCTGTAGCTAAAGAGCAATATCTGAGCACAGTGTGTGATGTTGTTGAGATCTTTTCTAAAGCTTTAAAAGAGACAAATGTGAGAGATCCAGAGTCTCTAGCTAAGGAGAAATATCTGAGCACAGTATGTAAAGTTGTTGAGATCTCTTCTAAAGCTTTAAAAGAGACAAATGTGAGAGATCCAGAGTCTCTAGCTAAGGATAAATATCTGAGCACAGTATGTGATGTTGTTGAGGTCTCTTTTAAAGCTTTAAAGGAGACCATTGTGAGATTGTTAGAGTTTTTGTCTCAGGAGACAACTTTGAGAAGCAGGTGACTCAAGCAAAAATCTCAATTAGATCTTAAAATAACCTAATTTCTGTCTAGAATAAATATTTGAGATGTTAAAGAGATCTCACTTCTGATTTTTTTTTTCCCCTGGGTTTGACTTTCAACTGTGATCAGTTGTGGTCATTTTAATTAGCTCAGCATGAAAATAGCTTTCCTGGAGCATTCTAGTCCTTGGTAGTGCATCTGAAGCATACATATGTTTCACAGTATACCTATACTTGATATTAATTGACAGACTGCATTGAACATTTATACTTGTAAAATTAATTTACAAGTATAATAATTTAAGACATTTTAAACTTCAAACTGTTGCTTCTTGCCAAAATACAAGTTCTCTTTTAATATTGTTTTCTGCAGTAAAAACAAGTAATCTCATCTGAATCAGGAGAGAAATATGCGCAGATCAAACACCATTTATTGAACAAGCAAAAACTGTCCAAAACAGTTCTAAACAAATTTGTTGGTTGATTTTTGATATGTGAGAACAACAGGAAATTTACTTTTTCACTGGATGAAGTGTTATTATGGATTATGGACTCATATTATAGCCAGAAGCAACAGTTTAAAGTTAAAACACACAGCTTTTCACACAACGTTAATTGATGGACTGGAGTCGTGTGGATTACTTGTGGATTAATGTGATGTTTTTATCAGCTGTTTAGACTCTTATCCTGACAGCACCCATTTTCTGCAGAGGATCCATTGGTGAGCAAGTGATGTAATGCTAAAATTTCTCCATCAATCTTTTTCGATGAAGATGGGTGAACTATTCCTTTAAGTGAAAAATATCAGCAAGATGTACCTACTAGTTTGGTTTAATTATTTATTTAAATAGACCCGGGAACATCCACAATCAAATGAGGCCTACAGTAACTAGGATGATTGTAATGGATATGCAGGCCTTGGAAACAGTAGAAATGGCTATCTGCTGTTTTCTGAATGTGTTATGTACTTGAAGCATCTGTTTTGGCTTAGAAATATCCTTGTTTCTGTGGATTGTCATTGTGTTGATATAATTTAGATCAGTGTTCAATACTGAGAAGCAAACCACAGGCCCACTGTTAAGATACAATGCTTGATAATGGGATGTGATAAATGCACTCTCCGTTTTGGATTGTCATAGCAACATGAACTAATGGGCATGATTTTACCCGAGATGAATGGGAGCTGGAGACAGCTGATATCCAGGGTAAAAAGCTCAGGGTTTGTGTCTATACTGGTCTCTGAGTTTTATTTTTATGTTTTTTACTCTGTTTCTCAAGCCAATTTGGTGCACCCCAAAGGGGTCTCCATCTTTGATGACACCCGACTGTGTCTCCACTGTGCCGAATTAAATCCGTTGTGAATTTTTAATTGAAAAGCTCAGAACAGTAGCTTTCATTCAGTTTGTAATTCGGCGCATACTGTGAGTGACAGACAAGTATGACATCCGCCCTGTGGGTCATGTCTCAAGTCCCAAGGCAGCATATGATTACTGTGATTGCTTTATTCTAGAGCTCTCCACTGGATGACACTGATTGAAGCACAAAGGGGTTTGAGTCACATGATGATGCACAGCAATGCATTGCAGCAAAGTAATTGCAACTAATATGCAGATGCTTTGCATACCGCTGCAGCTGGTCAGAGATCTGCAAAAATAAAAAATAAAGATCTGTGAGGTTGCCTTCCAGGAAAAGGAAGTTCAGATACCACAATTTTACCTCACAGGGCCCATGGGCACTTTAGTAGAAAGCAGACATGGATGTGGTAATCCATCTCCATTGCGTCAGAGCTCTCTGGGCTAGGAATTCTGTCAGTCGCAGAGGCACACAATTATAGAAAGACTCCGTAAATCACTTACTGCCTCTCTTTAGAGTCATAGTGGAAGAGTGTCACTATCTCCTTCAACTTCAGGTAGGTTTATCCACCGGTCGTTCTTTGAACGTAAGCTTCTTACAGATAGAGAGGTTTCAGGAGAAGGATTGGCTACTGTTCTGAAGGATATTTGGGTTTGTATCTGAGTATTGCCATGAACTAATCTTTCATTAATTCCAAGTGGAAAGTCCTATATACTGTATATGATGTGGCTTTAGCTTGATTCAATGACTGAATAATCACCTGCAGTTTAAGTTATACATGTTATTTCTTGATGTTTAAATACTTCATCTTAGTTTAATTAGTCAGTGTCAGGGGCTGGCGTCTGGTGTTCTCCCTCTCACCACCAGAGGTCGCCATCTCCCATTCCTCCCGGACTCTTTCTCCGTCACCTTGACACCACACACCTCGGCACCCACTCACACACACACACAGCTGCCGCCCATCCGGGACTCCATCACCTGCACTCCACACACCTGTGCACACACTCACTCTCACACAGCTGTGGCCCGTCACGAGGACTATTTAGGCGCCTTCCCCACGCCACTCGGGGCGGATGATTAATGTTTGGTTGAGTTGTGTCACTAGTATACTGTTTGTTTGTAGTCACGAGGGTTACGAGTGTTTCTAGTGTCTGTTCCGGGACTGATGCAAGCCAGTGGTGGCCATATTGCATCAGTGCCCATTTGCGTGTTTCTAGCCTGTTTCAGAGTCTCAGCTCTGTTTATGTTCTCTTTTTTCCCTTTGTTTTCCCTGGCAGTAAAATAAAACCTGCACTTGGACCCAAAACCCTTGCTCACACGGCGTGTCTTTCCTGACCGCGCCGTGGGACAGAATCATCCGACAGACCTGGGTCCAGCAGGGGGGAAGATTCCTCAGGTCCACCAGGGAGATGACCGGAGAGGACTACTGGCGGCATGAGGAGGTATGCAGGGACTTCTTGGGAGTGGCTCGCATCGGCGATGGCGGAAACACCTGCGAGATGGTCTTTTCTGGGTGTGGACTCGCAGAGAAATTTAAGTCCATTAGCCATTTTGGGGACCCCGAGGAGGCGCTGGCGGGCTAAATCAAACCTGGTCTGCAGTTGAGTGCTGACAATCAGGATCGGAGATGGCTGAAGAGCCTGCTCACAGTCGCCAGAGGCGGCCATCCCAGAGAGCACACGGAACGTCTGCTGAACCCCGTGACACTCCCGAACCCGTGCCGGGAGCCGAGGGCTCCAGTCTGTACGCGGCGTCTCGCTTCGCCCCTTCGGGACCCCCACCTTAGCCCCCTGATGTCAGGTCACCCCCCTCGACGGCCGTGGGCTGCTCGCGAGATTACCGAGACCAGCGTTTGTCGCTCGTAGTTCCACCAAAGCAGGCGGTGCCCGCGCACGATGTTATCGCGACGAGTCTACGAGGCGTCAGTGCCGACGGCACCACGATGTTCCATTCAAGCAGCGACGATTCTTTTTTGTCCCGTGAGGCGGCGCGGGTTGCCCGCCTCGCACTATTGTCACGGGACGGCGGAGTGCCCTTGCGCACGTATGTCCGGAGGAGGCGGTGGACCGAGCACGGATGTGCCCGGACCGGCGGCGGGCAACGCGACACGACAGTCCGGAGGCGGCAGGGTGCCCGCGCACGATGTTACCGGACGGGGCGGTGACCGCGCAGATGCCCGGAGGGAGGCGGACGGTATGACCGCGCCGATGTCCGGAGGCGGCGGTGACCAGCTCACCGATGTCCCTGGGGAGGCTGTGCGGTGCCCGCTCACGATGTCCGCAGGCCGGCCGGGCGGTGCCCGCTCACCGATTTTTTTGTCACGGAGCGGCGGTTTTTTTGCCCGATCTACGGTGTCCCGGAGGCGGCGGTGCCCGCGCCCGATGTCCCGGAGGCGGCGGTGCCCGCTCACGATGTCCCGATCGTGGTTTTTGACATTAGCGGTGTCCGCTTGTAGTTCCCCAAAGCGGCGGTGCCGAGAACGATGTTCCCGCGCACGATGCCTCCGAGGCGACAGTGCCCGCGCACGATGTTCCCGCGCACGATGCCCCGGAGGCGGCGGTGCCCGCTCACGAAGCTCCGGAGGCGGCTGTGTCTGCTCACAAAGCTCCGGAGGCGGCGGTGTCCGCTCACGATGTTCACGCGTAGGCGGCGGGTGCCCGCGCCACGATTGTCCCGGACTTTTGTCGGAAGGTGCCAGGCGAACGATTGTACGGAGGCGGCCGGCTGGCCGCGAACGATGTCAACGGAGGCGGCTCGGGTTGCCCGGCCGAACGATGTACCGGGGTGCGGTGTTCCGAGCTACGATGTTACCGAGCTCGGCTAGTGTTCCCCGCTCACGATTTCTCCGGCTGGCGGTTTGGTGTTTTTTTTTTCGGTCACGATGTTCCGGAAGCTGCGGTGGCCGCTCACGATGTTCCGGAAGCTGCGGTGGCCGCTCACGATGTTCCGGAAGCTGCGGTGGCCGCTCACGATGTTCCGGAAGCTGCGGTGTCCGCTCACGATGTTCCCGAAGCGGCGGTGCCCGCTTACCAGGCTCCACACACACCGCTGTGTTGGGCGCTGTTGCGGCCTGGGTCCACAGCCGCGGCTTCTGACCGAAGTACCGGTTCCACCGCTCACACACGGCCCTGGGCCCTCCATCCATACCCTAATACCATCCCGCTGGGCCGCTTCCCCTGGGGGGGGGGGGGGGGCGCTCTGTAAACGTCTGGAAACGCAGTTCCTTAGCGGGAGGGTCCTGTCAGGGGTGGGTTGTAGTGTTGCCCCTTCTTCATCCACCAGATGGTCGCCACTCCCATCCTATCCGGAATCTTTTATCCGTCAACTTGACACCAACACCCGGGCACCCCTCCCACACACACACACACAGCTGTCGCCCATCCGGGACTCCGTCACCTGCACTCCACACACCTGTGCACACACTCTCTCTCACACAGCTGTGGCCCGTCACGGGGACTATTTAGGCGCCTTCCCCACGCCACTCGGGTTCGGATGATTAATGTTTGGTTGAGTTGTGTCACTAGTATACTGTTTGTTTGTAGTCACGAGGGTTACGAGTGTTTCTAGTGTCTGTTCCGGGACTGATGCAAGCCAGTGGTTGGCCGTATTGCATCAGTGCCCATTTGCGTGTTCTAGCCTGTTTCAGAGTCTTAGCTCTGTCTGTGTTTCTGTTTTTTCGACCGGTGTTTTCCCTGGCAGTAAAACTAAGTAAACTGCATTGGGACCCCAAACCAGTGCACACGGTGTGACATTCTGACAGAGCCGTGACATCAGCTGTGAGTGGTTATCAGTCTTCATGAAAAATGTCTTGATACATTGAGTTTTCGATGGACTTCTTGTCTGTCAGCTTCATGACAAAACCAATTATACAACATAATCCATTTAAATTCATCTTTAGCACCACCATTATACACTAATAGACAGAACAGTAGGGTTATGAGGGTCAAGTAAGATTGGGGTTGCTCTATTTATTTGGATAAAATTTACATAGTAATTGAACTAGTATTATGCAAAAAAATCTTAGTTAAAAATCCCTTTGTGTTTTAAGTTTATTATCATGTGAAAAAAGTCTGTTCCTAGGTTTTTTTTTTTCCGCCGGATTTTTTGATGAAATTAAATGTCCAAAACATCAGCAATTAAAATATAAATATTTTGTATAAGTTTAGACATCTCTTCATAATAGTCTTCATTGGAGTCTTTGTTAAATTTAATGTGCTTTTTCTGAATAAAATGTATTAACGCTTGTTCATAAAATCAATCAATACTCAAATCCGATATCGCACCGCAAATTCTGAACTCTTCACCCAGGTTTGACATCATAGACCTGTTGCTATGACCGCAAAATGTTATGAGGATTTTGAGCTTTGAACGAGATATTATATACGATACAACTTTTTTCGACTGGTAACTCAGTAATAAAGTACACAGAACAGCACACTATTTGGTGACACCAGTGGAGCAGAAAAACACACCTTTAACTGGATTCCAAATCAGATTGATACATCAGAGATAACTTTCATATGAATTTGATGATCAGAGAAGCCTTCAAACGAGTCCCATGAGAACATTTGTCTGATTTATACCCATTTTTTTATCGTTTTCTTTTTAAGATGGCTGTCTTGTGATGAAATGCAAATCCCTGTGGCTTGCTGCAAGGCAATTACAATAAAATAACTAATCCATGGTTAAAATGGATTCAGTCTGTGTTCATTTCTAAGTACCAAATAAATAAATAGAAAACATGCATGTATGTATTTTAGGGATGGGAAGATTCCCCGATTCGCTCTGTGCATCGGCATAAAAAGTTAACGATGAGATGCAGTGGAATAGTGGCATCAGGATAAAAGTTGACATTGATAAGTGCGATAGATCGTTCTAAACCTAGCTATGCATCGGTAAAAAAACTACTGTATTGATATATAAAATTACTAATGGATGGACGCTTACTTTTATTAGGTTAGAAAGGCCAATACTCTGTGACAATATGTTTTATAGATAGATTGACTTTTTCCTTCTAAACTGTTCGTCAAGCGCGTTCTCTAATTCAACACTGCTGGTTGCACTTGAGGATCACAAACAGACGGAAAGACCCGGGAAAAATGGGGAGTTTAAAACCCGTTACAATTTTGACTATGTATAAGGAATAACTTGTTCTGGACATTAAATGGTGCTTTGTAGAAATGCTAATGTAAGAAACTAATAGAAGGAACATGGACCTGTAATGTCAACATCCCATTACTAAAGATTCACTATAAGGCCCTATTTATACGACTAGGCGCCATGGTCTTAACAGCGGCACGGCGTCAGGTTGCATCAGGGCGGAGTCGAATCCACGTTTTGCTAGTTAACGACGGGGGGGGGAAAACAGGTCTAGGCGCCTCCGTTTTTTTTTTTAATTGTTGCGTGCCGCCCGGAAGCGCACTGGTCCTTAAACGGTGTTGTCCCTATTTCTAGTTAAGAGTAATTTGGGAGGACCGTTTTCTGGGGCGCGTAAACGTGGCAATAAACCATAGTTTGTTGTACGGAGTAATCATCAGGCCAGTTTTTCTTAACTTAGATTAAATGGGCGCCCCTGGGGATCTTTCCCCATTGTTCCTATTTAAAGGTTAGAAGAGCATCTCAATGTATTCATCAACACGATGTGCTCAGATACAGTGGGGAAAAAAGTATTTAGTCAGACACCAATTGTGCAAGTTCTCCCAATTTAAAAAGATGAGAGAGGCCTGTAATTTGTATACCTCAACTATGAGAGACAAAAATGAGAAAAAAAAAAATCCAGAAAAATCACATTGTAAGATTTTTAAAGAATTTATTAGCAAATTATAGTGGAAAATAAGTATTTGGTCAATAACAAAATTTAATCTCAATGCTTTGTTATATACCCTTTGTTGGCAAAACCTTTTCTGTAAGTCTTCACAAGGTTTTAACACACCGTTGCTGGTATTTTGGCCCATTCCTCAATGCAGATCTCCTCTAGAGCAGTAATATTTTGGGACTATCGCTGGGCAACACGGATTTTCAACTACCTCCAAAGATTTTCTATGGGGTTGAAATCTCAAGACTGGCTAGGCCACTCCAGGACCTAGAAATGCTTCTTACGAAGCCACTCCTACGTTGCCCGGGCGGTGTGTTTGGGATCAATGTCATGCTGAAAGACCCAGCCACGTTTACATCTTCAGACCACCTTGCTGATGGAGGAGGGTTTCTAATCAAAATCTCACTGATACATGGGCCCGCATTCATTCTTGAATGGTTCACCACGGCAGTCAGATCGTAATGGTCCCTTTCAGAAACCAACAGCCGCAAAGCATGAGTTTCCACCCCTGTGCCATTTGCCAGTACGAGTATGGTGTTCTTTGGTATGGCAACTCAGCAGTACTTGTATGACCTCAAGTTGAGTGTTTACCAAAAAGTTCTATTTTGGTTTAATCTGACCATATAACATTCTCCCAATACTCTTCTGGATCATCCAAATGCTCTCAAGCAAACTTCAGACGGGCCTGGACATTTACTGGCTTAAGCAGGGGGACACGTCTGGCATGGCAGGATTTGAGTCCCTGGCGGCGCAAGTGTGTTACTGATGGTAGCCTTTGTTACTTTGGTCCCAGCTCTCTGCAGGTCATTCACTAGGTCCCCCCGTGTGGTTCTGGGAGTTTTGCTCACAGTTATTGTGATCATTTTGACCCCACGGGGTGAGATCTTGCGTGGAGCCAAAGATCGAGGGAGATTATCAGTGGTCTTGTATTTCTTCCATTTTCTAATAATTGCTCCCTCAGTTGATTTCTTCACACCAAGCTGCTACCTATTGCAGATTCAGTCTTCCCAGCCTGGTGCAGGTCTACAATTTTGTTTCTGGTGTACTTTGACAGCTCTTTGGTCTTGGCCATGGTGGAGTTTGGATTGTGACTGTTTGAGGTTGTAGACAGGTGTATTTTATACTGATAACGAATTCAAACACATTAATACAGGTAACGAGTGGAGGAAAGAGGACCCTCTTAAAGAAGAAGTTACAGGTCTGTGAGAGCCAGAAATCTTGCTTGTTTGTAGGTGACCAAATACTTATTTTACCGAGGAATTTAACAATTAATTCTTTAAAAATCCTACAATGTGATTTTCTGGATTTTTTTTTTCTCTTTTTGTCTCTCATAGTTGAGGTATACCTATGATGAAAATACAGGCCTCTCTCATCTTTTTAAGTGTGGAGAACTTGCACAATTGGTGGCTGACTAAATACTTTTTTTCCCCACTGTATTTATCCTTAGCTAGACTTATAATTGAGTTATAATTGAGTCTGTCCTTTACAATTTATTACAGGAAATATGTCATTTTGTGCACACTTCTCAGACTAAGCATCACAGTCAGCTCTGGGTGTCATTACACCACATTCTTCTTTCACATTCTGAAATTTTATTACAGACAGTGGCATGACTTTTAATATATATTTTTTTTTTTCAAAATTACCATAATAATAATAATAATAAATCACACAATAATAATAATAATAAATAAATAGTAATAAAGTAAGTAACATGGAAATTGATTTTATTGTGATTGAGAGCAGAAGATGGAATTGAATATGTGAGAATTGTTTGTACTGGTCTCTTTTTTTCCTCTGAAATTTCTATGTTTGCACTCTAGTTTGATTTTGGGAAAACATGATGTATTTCTGTTTTTACAGTGTGGACTAGGATATTTAATGCAGTTTCAAGAGGTTACATATGTCTGCCATCTTACCCACACACACTTACATATAATGAGTCGATTCTACATTACTGTGCAACCATAACATGGAAAAGCCAAATTTTGCTGTTACCATGGTACATGGTACAAGGATTCTTACTTTTGATATCAGTGTATCTAGTAAGCTGTGATACACAGTGACACACACAAAAAAGCCATATTTTTATATATTATTGTATTTCAATCATATTCTTCTAACATCAATCTCTGACCTAGTCAAAGTTCAGAATAAGTATCTCTCTTTGGTCTTTACAGTACATCAGTAAGAACTGTAGCAGTTTTTTTTTTTATCATTGCATTTATGTTTTATATCAGGGGTTTATATCTAAGACCCAAAATGATGTAACGTGTTATGCAGAACAGTTGAACCTTGACATTTTGTTTATAATCAATTCACATAAGATTAGAAACATTTATGAATTGTCAACCAGATACTTCAAAGTTAGGTACATTTTCCAAGGTATTAAAATAACCTTAGAATCTCAGAGACCCCAAACAGAACATCAGGGATGAGTGTGGATTTGTATACAGAGCCCAAGAGTGACTTAAAATACTTTACAAAATATTGACCTTACTCTAGGCCACTGTCAACAGCATGATGTTGTTTATGGCTATCCGTCCAATACAGTGACAGTGCATTTTACAAAGTCATTGGCTTTGAACATTAGAGTGGAGAGTGCATTTACATGCATTTTCATCACACTGGCACACTGTGTTTGCTTGTTTTGCAGTTCCCCCGAGAGATGGAGTGGCTGATCTTCTCCCTGCTGATGCTGGCTGTGTCTGTGTCGGGACAGCTTTGCCCCAAGCGTTGCATGTGCCAGAACCTGTCACCATCTCTAACTATCCTCTGTGCCAAGACCGGCCTGCTTTTTGTGCCCACAGTCATTGACCGGCGTACAGTAGAGCTGCGTCTCACCGAGAACTTCATCACAGCATTAAGGAGGAGAGACTTCGCAAACATGACAAGTCTCCTGCACCTGACGCTTTCCCGCAATACCATCAGCCAGATTATGCCTTACACTTTTGCCGATCTTAAGCGGCTGCGTGCATTGCATCTAGACAGTAACCGTCTAAGCGTCATCACGGATGACCACTTCCGGGGACTCACCAACCTTCGGCACCTTATCCTTGCCAACAATCAACTGCACAACATCTCCCCACATGCGTTTGATGACTTTCTGGGGACTCTCGAGGACCTGGATCTCTCATACAATAACCTGGTGGATATCCCGTGGGAGACTATAGGACACCTCACCAATGTGAACACTCTTAACATGGACCATAACCTCATAGAGCACGTGCCTCTAGGAGTCTTTTCAAACCTACACAAACTAGCACGTCTGGATATGACATCCAATAAGCTAAAGAAAATACCCCCCGACCCCTTATTCCTTAGGATACCGGTTTATGCCAAGTCAAAAGGGTCACCCCTTTCCTCCCTCGTCCTAAGTTTTGGAGGGAACCCACTGCATTGTAACTGTGAGCTACTCTGGCTAAGGAGGCTAACAAGAGAGGATGACCTGGAAACTTGCGCGTCACCTCCTGACCTTACTGCAAAGTACTTCTGGACCATCCCAGAGGAGGAGTTCATATGTGATCCACCTGTTATTACAAGGAAATCTCCCAAAACCTTTGCCATGGAAGGCCAACCCACCAGTCTGAAATGCAAGGCCAATGGAGACCCAGACCCAGACGTTCACTGGATCTCCCCAGAGGGCCGTCTAATTGCCAACACTTCCCGTACTTTAAGTTTTAGCAATGGGAGTTTGGAGATCAACATCACTTCATTGAAGGATACAGGAGTCTTCACCTGCATTGCATCTAATGCCGCGGGGGAGTCTACAGGCACGGTGGAGTTGGTGGTCAGCCCACTGCCGCACTTAGCTAACAGCACTAACCGAATCAGAGAACCTGATCCAGGACCATCTGATATTCTAACCTCTGCAAAGTCAACTTCATCCATAAGCAATGAGACCAGGTCTCAGGAGAGGAAGGTGGTACTTGCTGAGCTTACGACAAATTCTGCACTCATCAGGTGGCCTTCGCAACAACATTTCCCTGGAATCAGGATGTATCAGATTCAGTATAACAGCTCGGCAGATGACACTTTGGTCTACAGGTAAGACGCCTCATTGTTTTGTGAACTGAAAATCTAATTACATTTATAGTTAGTCACTTGGTTGTGCTAACACTGCAATGTTTTTTATGGTGCAATTGAATATCCAATAAGATATCAAGCCTATTGTTTAATTATTATAAAGGTATGTTGTTTTTGTTGCTAGGTGCCAATCTACATTGATTTTATTGCTGGGACTTACTCTAAATATTGTTTCTGTTTACTGTTGTTTATTTACTGTATGTTTAATGCAACAATCAATGGCCTTCATCTCCATGGACCTGCCTTATGCTTCAGGTTTCAGAATGACAAACAATTACAGGAGAAACTTCTGCTGTATTCCACTCCTGGATGCCTTTGTCATGATAAAAGAGAAAGTTTTGGTACATCTATCAGAAGTTGCACACTTTATGGGCCATGTATTCCCAGTGCACGTTCTAAAGCTGTGGGGTATCCAAAATTCAAAGTGTTTCTTTTGAGCCTCAGAAATCTCATCCATGAAAGAAGACAGATATATCAGAGAGGATGACTCTATGGTCACACTAACAAAATTATTATTTTTTTGACGTGAACGAGTGAAAATAAAATCTGTGCTGGGAGAGGTGGGCACAAACCAGGCTAATTTGTCTTTGCTAATGTTTAGAATCCACACCCATTGTGAAATCTACTCATTTGCAGCTGTTTGGTATGTTTAATTAGTCTGGGTGCTGGGGAAGACTGTGAATTAGTATCCATCTCACAACCCTGGGCAAAATGCTACAGTGAAATGAATGGGCGTCAGAGATACAAGAACATTCTACTTTGGCACATGTTGGTTTTGATGAAAAATATATATTTTTTAAAGGAAATTAATTAACAATAAAATGTTAGCTATGCTTTGGAATGGCATTATAGACATGACTAACTCTCTGCACAGATAATACATTTTTTTTAAAATGATTGAAGGGACAGTTAACCCAAAAGTGAAAATTCTGTCACTATGTATTTGCCCTTATGCCCTTATGTCTTTCCAAGCCTGTATGATTTATTCTCTTAGGTTTAGCGCGCACACACACACACACACACATACAGAAAAAAAGTAAACAAAAACCTTAAAGCTTTATTGTGTTTGAAAATGTAGCACTTGCACTAAACCCTACCCTAACCCTAGTAGCAAATGTGAGATAGAAACACATTTGGTGAAGCAACCATGCCATTTTAGCTTGTTTCTACAAGTCTTTGAGCTCTTATATATTGACTACCAAGCAAGTTTACTATGTCAGAAAAACCATACTGTTCTTATGAAGCTGGTTACGTGGTGCAAACATCAAAATGTTTTACAAACCATGCACTATAATAAAAGTGCTTTAATGACCTTAAACATGCTTATGACCTAACATGGTATTGTGCAAGGGACCGCACAATTATTATTATTTTTTATAATCTGCCAGTGTAATTGTAATTTAAATAAAGGTGAGTAAATGATAACATAATTTTCACTTTTGGGTGAACTATCTCTTTAAAAGTGAATTATAGTGTAAAACTCTGAGAAACTGGGTCATTCCAAGGATAATTCCATCTTGCCAAACCTCTTGCACATTAAAGCACAGAGACTGATTCTAAAACAGGCATCCAGTCACTTTTGCTTAAGCTTTTTCTTTTCTCCCTGTGACCTTTTAACCAAATCTCCACAATGCTGCTCCTTCTGACTGAAGTAGCGTGTCAAATAGGTTTTTCTATGGCATGCATATAGATTATACTCTATTTCTCTATTAAAGCCTATGTCATGTTAGGGGTGAATACATTTACTTTACATAAACAGCTAACAATCCATACAGGCTATGATGGATCTGGAAAGGCACTTGTGCTATATTATATTATCAAAAGATATTGGCCACACTTCCTTCTGACAGGATGCCACAAGAAGTCAATGTATCACTGACAGCTCAGAGTAACACCTTGAATACCCCCTCCAAATGAACAGACAAATAGACAGACATATCAAAATAAGGTTCATGTTTATCTTCACACTAAAGGACAGTTGCAGGGGACAATAACTCTTTGAACCAGAACACGTTTATTTAGGCATTTTTATCCCGTAAGTGAAAGGCTGACTATAAGACTGTACTGTAGGTATGCAAGTATCAATATGAATATAATGAATAGGCAACACAGAGCCTATGATCTGATTTACTGTAATACACTGTAAGGTAAATTCCACTTTAGCAATGTGTTAAATGCATTACCAGGGTTACATATGTTAATGTTTATCAAGGTTGTGCATCATTTAGAACTGAATTGATTTTTTTTTAAATACATTTTTAATTTTTTTTTAATGGATATTTTAATTCAGCTCCTGCAATTGAATAGGGATTGAAAGTAGACAGGCAATGTTATAAAGCAAAGTTGGTGAAGACAAACTTTGAATGTTGCAATGACAGTCAAATTTTAAAATACTTGGGGTTGAATGAATGAACGAATGAACGAACGAACGAACGAACGAACGAACGAACGAATGAATGAATGAATGAATGAACGAACGAACGAACAATTAAACAACAACGGCGTATGGAAGGACATGATAACTGGGACTGGGTTGGACATGATATGAGTTAGGACAGAGGGGTAGATGATGGATTATAAGGACCCACCCAGATTGATAGATAGATAGATAGATAGATGGATGGATGGATGGATGGATGGACGGACAGACAGACAGACAGACAGACAGACAGACAGACAGACAGACAGACAGACAGACAGACCGACCTACGATAATTAAGATAGATAGACAGATCGATATTATAGATTTAGAATATATCTCCCAGCCAGGGGAATCTTCAGCATATCATTTCTAGTAATGTTTTTGGCACAATAAAATGCTCTGCAATGTGAACAAAAACATATTGAATTCATATTTAAGTAAGCTCTAATCTAGGTAATCCAAGTCACATTGAATGTTATATTTAGCTAAAACTTAGCATTTTGTGGCTAGTCCACTGAGCGCCATATAACTAATTGTGCGGTGTTGTAACAACCGGCGGTCAGAAGAATGTCAAAGGGGCGGAAGTGTCGGGAAAAGTCATCGCTAGAAAGGACTGGAGTATATGTGTCTTCGCATAAGAGGTTTCTTTGGGAAACGCTTTTGGGAAGAAAGCGTTCACATCTATCAGCGAGCGCAAATTAAATTCAGTTGCAGTTTTTCATTGTGGCAAAATAAAGCTCTGAGCAGCAGCATGTGCCTGGCTTTGTCTTTATAGCACATCTTGTGGGGGTGATACTTTTATTCTCTGAGTGTTTTATTTTAAGGAAGAAAAGAGCACAGCTGTGTTCCTTACAATAAAGATCCTTAAGAAAGCCTTGTGTACGGCTGCAGAAAATAAGCTTATACATGGTAAACGTGGTTAAAAGCGACTTCTCATAAATTAGAGACTGAGCTTTTTTCTTTCTTTTTCATTCCATCTTGTAAATTCTATTGAAAACCGATAAGCACTCTTTGGATAGGATTGATTTTTCAAACTTTGGATAGGATTAATTCATATTTATTATTGTAGGACATGTGTGATTTGATTCGGACAGGATCAAAACCCATTACACAAGACTTACATATGTGATATAATTATAGCATTATGTATATAATTCATTCAAATAAGCATCATACTTGACTTGTAAAGTAGCCGTTCTGAAAAGTACATAATTTGACTCTCCTTATTGATTTACTTTTGAACATCGAAAGAGATGCCAGCAGATCCACCAACTGTTAGTTTACTAGAAATAAGGTTGCAATTTGTAATGAAGATGCAACTGGTAGCGCAACACTAAATTTAGCTTTAGTTACACACTTCATGAAGGTCAAAATTAAAAGTGAAAGAGAAGAGTTAGCCAGACATGTTCACTTCTGACTGGATTAAATAGGATCTTCTGCGAAACACTACCAAAGTCCTCAGGGAAAACCTGTCCAGATAGGGCTAAATACAGTGTGACAGACGAATACAGTGAATGACGTGTTGAAATGCACAGGTGGTGCGAGTGACAGTCGCATGAGTGTTGTGGATATGTTCATGTGCAATATTGCTTATTTTTGCACTGTTTCACTGTGAATCACATGGTGCCCGTCCGCTTCGTTGCACCTGAGCCCGCTGGCTGGCTGATGGATTTCTCAGCTGCGCCCCGCAACTCATTCCCTTTCGCTAACGCAGCAACGTTGGGTGAATGTTTCAGCCCCGGTGGCTCCCTCAATACCCTGGGTGTTTTTGAATGCACTCCTCCCCCCCCCCCCCTTGTCCCCCCCGCACAACACCCTATCTATCTATCTTTTTTTCCCTGCTCCCCTACCTCCCTTCCCTCATGCCCTCAGCGCTTTTCTGATTAACGCCCATTCGCACTTGCCTGCCCCCCTGCTCCAGCACTTACCGTTCCGTTCCGTTCACGTCCTCCAAACTCACCCTCCCCCTCTCTGCAATATATTATCTCAATATTATATATTATCTCTAAACCACACAAAACTAATACTGCCTGTTAGTATTATAACTAAACAACTGAAGCCAAAATTGTGATTACAGCTGTCTTGTTGGCGTGGGCAACCACCCCACACCACCACCGGTTGTTACTGCGCAAGACTGCAGCTCCTCCAGTTTTTTCCCCATAGGCCGCGCACCAGTCTTTCCTGCCGCCTGCCCAAGTCCGTGAAGATAAGTAGCAGTGCCCTACTTTCATTCTTAACACATAACCAACCACATGGGATGGTGGGTGTTTGCTAATACTGAATGGCAGAAAGCGCTTTCCTCCTAGCTAAGTCTGCTAATTGCCCTTTCTTAATGAATTTAAACAGCCAGCCGATAAATTCAGGGTCTCTTATTTTCACTGCGCCCAGCGATGCTTTTACAGCCACACTAGCAATTATCACTTCACAGCCCGACAAAGCAAAGTCCAGAGCTGCCCTGAATATCTTATTAGATCAGCTCATGTGTGCTTTAAAGCAGGCAATGCCTAAATCGTGCCTGGATGCAAAAAGGTGGCAGCTGTGCTTGTTCTCAAACAGTGCGACCAGATGGTTGCGGTGCCCTTGCAACTGCCGTCTCCTAGCCCCGTGTGTCTGATTGTAACCACCAAAACACTCCTTGTTAACGTGAGGACCTCGCAATCAGTCAAAGAAAAACATGTAGTATTTCTAGTTGTGTTTCCTAGCACCAACTTCCTTTTACTCCTGAATCCCCAAACTAGCCTATCGAACTTCGCCATCTCAAAACTAGCATGTCTTTGCGAGATATGTGACGGACCAGATGTGCTCTAGGTTGCCACTTTCCAATGTTACAAATAACCTGCACTCAGCACATCTGCAGCACCTGCACTGATCACATGAGTAGCCTATAATATAACCTCCACTGTGACTGCCGATTATGCAAGCCCATGCCCCTGGGGTATATCGACTCTTAACATACCTAGAATCACATTGAGACTAGCAATGTTTTTGCTATATTGCTAACACAAACACTGCACCATGTGTGTGTGTGTGTGTGTGTGTTGGGTCGTTGTTATGATTTGAAGCAGTCCCACATCGACTTACTACAGCTATAATAAAGTATGACCTGCAAGACAACAATTAGAAAGGAAAGAAGAAAATAACAAACTTTAATTGCTTTTTTCTAGTGTTTTTCCCCCCTATATTGGGATAGTATTGCGTGTTAGTAACATGTCCAGCTTAGATCGATAGGAAATACTGACTGACAACAAAGACTACTGGAGAGGCTGTCATTAAAAAAACTGTCATTAATTACTCACCCTCATGTCGCTCCAAACCTGTAAGACCTTCATTTATACTCTCGTGAATGGCGGCGGAGACGCACCCGGAAGAGAAGAAATAAATCGTTGAATAAAGTCGTTATTTTTCTTTTCTTTCCTTTCCACACAAAAATTATTCTCGTAGCTTCATAAAATTACGGTTAAACCACTGATGTCACATGGACAATTTTAACGATGTCCTTACTACCTTTCTGGACCTTGAACATGGTAGTTGCATTGCTGTCTATGCAGGGTCAGAGAGCTCTCGGATTTCATCAAAAATATCCTAATTTGTGTCCCGAAGATGAATGAAGTTCTTGCGGGTTTTAAACGACATGGCGGTGATAAGTATCGCAGATTTCATTTTTGGCACGTTTTTAGCTTATGGTGAACTATCCCTTTAATGCAGCTTCACCGGTTTATGCACAAGGATTAAGTTCCTTGAATTTTTTGTTCACTCGTTTAGTTAATTGACAGTCAATGTTAACTCACAGAGCTGCCGCATGTGTTGCTTTCTGAATGCTGCATAGGATGTTTCCACTGGGCTTCTTAACTATCTTAACCAGATTGCACATGCAAACAAACACATATTGATAATGACTGATGATGGCTGTGCTGGAAGCAGGAACGTACATTGCGGTCATGTTTCCCTGGATGAACTTAAGAGTAGTTGTGCCCAATCAGTCCTGATTAGCAGATGGTTAATGTGTGAACTGGGAAGCGGAGAAGGGCTAATGTTTCATTCATCATGAATGACTGATGAGCTGATTAAACGACTCCCAGCAAGGGCATCTCTGGCCTGCAGTGGTAAAGAGCATGAAGTCTGCATTATCTGCACCATTTCTTCAGTTTCACATGCCAAACTCTCTGCATGCCGCTATGGAAGTGTGAAACCACTGCCTGGTTGTGACGAAAGGCAATTATCTGGGTAGATTAAAGGCTGTAATCTAGATTACTATTGGTTTACAAATCCCCATCCAAATACTGTATTTGTGCATACAAGATTAGCAACTTGTCAGTGATCTAGCAATGCAGTTATGCTGTTGTAATTGTTGAAGGTAGTGCTACTAGCTTACTGTAGCAATTAAAAGTGTACACAATATTGTATGCATGTATTTATTCATTCATTCATTCATAGAACAGCAGAGCCACATATTTAACTATCAAATCTGAGGTTTATGAAGTGTTTATGAATCTGTTGGAGAGTTTTCGGAAATGTTTCCTCCACATTTGCATACATATTTCTAAAAGTTTCATGAATGAGGCAAATTGTCGAACAAACGGAATATTCCTGATATATTCATAATCATAATCATAAATAAAATGTAGTAACATTGTAATAAATCATTAGATTATCACTGACTATGACTATCATCATTAGACATATGTCATTAGCGTAGTTTTGTTATAATTTCTGGTCCCGAATGTATTAGAGAGTTGAGATAATTTAGGGGTGTCTTTGGTTTAAATTTCTTTTAAAACAATGTTATTTCATTAGTTTTATTTATTTCTGTAAATATTTTATTTTTATTTTATTTTTTCTGGAAAGAAATTCAGCAAGGGTGCATGAAATTGATCAAAAGTGAGAGTAAAAAAAAAAATAATAATACAAATAAACATTTATTTTTACTGGATATGGAATCCATACCCTTATATGGCACCCAAAACTGCAGCCTGTCAAAATGTTGAGTTTGCATTTCGATCAACCGCACCTCCTCTTGCCTCCTTCTTTCCTCCCAGGATTTCAACATTCCTGCAGTGCCCCAGATCAATTTTTAATTATGGACGTCACTATGGCTCTCCTCCCTCTCCCGGAGTGAGACTACACGCTTTAATTAAAATGACGTGCCACAGCCCTGCAGATAAAACAGCTCTCCTTGGCCTAGATAGTGATTGTAATGACAGCAGACAACAGGTAGCCTTAAAGAAAAGATGCTAATCTAGCTAAACAAAATAAATTGGAATCATTGTTATGAAAGAGAAGGATTCTCGCTGCCTCAGACCATATTTTCTCCTTGAATACAAAGTGGTTTAATAATTTAACGGTGAAACATGCAATATATGTGCCAATGCAAAAGTACTATTTACAATTTTTTTCCATTTTACTTTTTTATTTATGTATTATTAATATTTTTTATTTTAATTTTTTACTAGGTCAGATGAACATCTAAAATGAATTTGAAGACAAAATAACAGGTCAGTTTCAAAATAACCATTAATTGGGGTCCGGGTCCTCAAACAAAAACCATAAAGTGAATTTTAACAGAATATGGGGGGTAAACAAATTTGCTCAAGTGGTCCATTTCAGACACAATTTTTCATAAATAAACATGGTTGTGTCATGGGGTCTCGATATCAAAGTGTATAAATTCATAGTGCAGTTCAGCGATCAAAAGAGCACTATGTAGGCCGAAAAAGCAGGGTTGTAACGTAAGCCACCCCCTCCCTAACTTTGTAGGACACCAGGGATTTTTAGAAAAAAATGACATCAAGATTTCAAAAGCTTGTGGCTTGAAAGAGCTTAAAGATAGAGATCTACTGTAAATTAGAAAAATGTTAGGCATGACCGAAAGTTTATGTGGGGTGTAAATATACTCGTCTAATTTGCATATTATGACATCATTAGGGGCGGCCATCTTGAATTTCATAATATTCAGGAAATAGTAGGATGGTGAATGGATGTTTGAACTTATTTGCATGTTTTTTTGTCTTTTTATCCTCATTCCAAATGATCAGGAAATGAGGAAATCAAATATCCAGTAAAACAGGATAAAGTAGTAAATTATTACTATATTACCATACTACATAGTAAAACGCATGTGTTTTTTTGATCAGTTGAACCAGCTATCTACCCCATTCAGGTATCTGGGGACACAGTTATAGTTCTTGAGAGTTATGGTACCTCTATTGCACATGGAAGCGCACAACAGGAACCTACCCCCACGTGACTGCCACGTGTAACGTGGCCACTCCCACCTCTTTGGGGCACTGGATCCAGAGTGCTCTGACTGGATCCAAAGAGCTAGTGCTACTTCCAGCCCTATTTCTCCTACCCCTGCTGCCTTTACCTCTAGCAACAGCTCTCCTATGGACACAACGACCACGTCCACCGCTACCACCCCATCCCCGTTGGGCAAAAGGTCAAAATGATCACTTGTTTGTGCTTCGTGAACACTCTCGCCTTGCACGGCGGCACCATTGCGCTGCAAAGATGTACCGGGAGAAGCACGATTATTAGACAACCGATCGTCATTTCTAAAAGGCAAATATTCCCCTTCAGAGTCAGAATCGGCAAATAACATTTGCAATACATCCTCACGGTACAACTTTTAATTAGCCATTTGGCGATTTTCTCTCACAAATCTCACAATTTACTCGCACGCTATGAGCTGAACAGCTTCTGCATCAATGACACGATAGCTCACTTGCTCTGCTATTTCCTCGAACACTTTGAATAGGAATGTGACGTAATTTTGGTCTAGAATCAAAGTATGTCTGCCATCTAGTGATAGGGAATATAAATGAGATATTACACCATATTAGGAACTACAGTCTATTTTATTAAGTATGACGTCTTGTCGCAATTTTGTGACTTTGGCGCTTAGAGGGTTAAGCTAAACACCAAAGCCCTTTAGCAAGCATGTGTGACTGAGGTTTCACTTTAATGCAATAAAGGCATTTTCTGAGCCAGACCATGTCCTCCTAGAGCTACTTAAAGTCCCTGTGCTTACAGTTAAACCAGGCAGATTTGAAGAAATGACTAGCACCACCATATTTTTCCCCGTTTATCAAATCAATCGATCCTAAGAAGGAAAGAGGAGAGATTTATGAGGCCACGCTCTTCTGTTGAACCAACCTTTTGCTCTCTGCTCTCTCTCTCTACTTTTTAAAAAATTTTTATCTCAGCATTTTGATTATTGTGCAACTTTGGCCAGCAAATCTTCTCCACTTCTTTTTTTATGAAGATGTGGTGAAAGAAAATCCTTCAACCTTCTGAAGAAGAGGAAGAGAGCGAGCGGGTTTCTATTGACGACATTCATATAGAAATATTCAAGGTGACTGGGAATCTTCTTTCGGACTGGAACTGATGGATTATCCAGACAGTTTGCGAATGAGCCTAGTTTGTTGAGCATTTGATCTTGACCTGAAACCAATAGGCCATTTATTTTCACTATTCTGTGTAAAATTATAGCTATTGCTGTGAAAGAAAATGAAGTGACATGTGGCCCATACCCATGCTCTGCATTTAACCTATCCAAGTGCACACATACAGAAGTGAAGACTCACACACCGGAGCATTTGGGGATTTTGTACCTTGCTCAAGTGTCTCACCTCAGTCGTGGTATTGAAGGTGGAGAGAGCGCTGGTTATTCATTCCCCCACCTACAGTCCCTGCTGGACCTGAGACTCCAACCTCTCCATCCATTAGGCCACAACTGCCCCTTAATAAACACAGAGCGAGCCAGCTAGGACAGATATGACTATAAAACTGTGAAGCATCCTGCGCTGCCCACCTGAGGCCTACACAAGGTCTGCCAGTTGAAAAGCCATATTGTGAAACTTAACGAGTTTATTGTCGGACAGCAGCTTTGCCACAAAAAGCCCTATCTATCCATAACACTGGCATTGGAAGCTGTTTGGAAGCCAACTTTGTGAAACACAATTCCATCCTCCTCCCCTCCTGTCTGTCAGGCAGTTACCGCAAACGGTTTTCTCCTTTGGCTGAGCTCGAGATAGCATTCAGAAATGCAGCGAGGAGTCAGCAGGACAGTTTAAGCATGTACCGATTTAATTGTGGGAATGCATCTTTCCCAGCGTGGCCTGATCGCCCACGGCATTTCCACAGAAATATGAGATGTTGCGGTGTGGCTCCCCGTGTTCTCAGAGCTTTCTGGTTCTGTCGCTTCTGGTATATTTTCCAATTTTGTGTTTCTTATAGTTATGACCAGCTCAAATGTCCATGGCTGATAAAATGAAGACCTATTAGATGCAGGTGCTGAGACATGAAATACAGAAAATATGAACTGCTAATATCCAATTAAGGTGGTTAAGTGGTATTTAAATATGTTTTATGAAATAAGAGGAAACCTCAGTTGGAAGCTTAGCCCTCTGGTGAGGTTTTGTTTGCATTCTGGATAATGTTGGAATGAAGTTACATTTGAGGATATACAATTTATATGATTTACATCAATACATGTACATATTCAGTATATAACTGCACATTCATTTCTTCTTTATATATGTTTTATAGGTAATATATATATATCTATATATTATAATAAACTAGTCATGTATGAAATGTGTGTAGTTATGTATGTGTGTTGTGTGTGTAAAAGAACTGTTGTATATTACAATTATTTGAGGTAATATATACTTTAATATATATATTATAAACAATAATTTGTATTAGTTTATATTTTACTCGTTACACAATAAAATAACACAAACTATGTATGCATATGAATTGTAATTTTTATATATTATTTATTATTATTATAATTTATAATCTAACCCTATGTATGTACTTTGTCACTTATTCATTTGTTTACTTTGTTCCTTATAATAATGATGTTTGCAATTATTAAAAAATAAGATAATAAACATGTTTCTACTCTATTAACTTAATATGAAATAACATGATGCAGAATTACAAGTCAAGTCAAGTCAAGTCAAGTCAAGTCTGCTTTATTGTCAATTCTTCCACATGTACAGTACATACACACAGAGAATTGAAATTGCGTTACTCTCAGACCCTTGGGTGCATACAGATAACATAAAAAACAGATTAAATACAAAATACAAAATACAACTATACAAATAAGGTAAAATGTAAAAATATATATATAAAGCACAAGGCAAATGGAAGATAGAGTGCAAACCAGTAAAGTAAACAACAGTGCAGATATAGTGATTGTAGTGCAAAAAAATTATTTGTAGTGCAAAAGAGCTTATTTCAGACTGATTAAAGTGACAGTGTGTGTGTGTGTATTTGGGAGGGGGGAGTGGGAGAGTCCATTAGAGGGTCAGAGTTCAGTGGTGCGTGGGGCAAGAGAGGGGGGGGGGGGCAAGGTCGGGAGGGAGTTCAGCTTCCTGACAGCTTGATGGATGAAGCTGTCCTTCAGTCTGCTGGTCCTGGCCTGGAGACTCCGCAGTCTCCTCCCTGATGGCAGCAGACTGAAGAAGCTGTGTGTCGGGTGGGTGGGATCACCTGCAATGCAGAGGGCTTTGCGGGTGAGACGGGTGTTGTAGATGTCCTGAAGGGAGGGGAGAGAGGCACCAACGATCTTCTCAGCTGCTCTCACTATGCGTTGAAGTGTCTTGCGGCAGGACGCGTTGCAGGCGCCATACCACACAGTGATGCAGCTGGTCAGGATGCTCTCGATGGTGCCTCTGTAGAAGGTGCACATGATGGGGGCCGGGGCTCTGGCTCTTCTCAGTTTGCGGAGGAAGTAGAGACGCTGCTCTGCTTTCTTGGCCAGTGCTGCGGTGTTTTCAGTCCAGGAGAGATCCTCTGTGATATGCACACCCAGGAACTTGGTGCTGCTAACCCTCTCCACAGTCACACCATTGACGGTCAGAGGAGCATGCTGAGTGCGCACTCTCCTGAAGTCAACAACAATCCCCTTCATCTTCTTCACATTCAGAGAGAGATTGTTGTCACTGCACCACCCGGCCAGGCGGCTCACCTCGCTCCTGTAGTTTGTCTCATCTCTGTTGCTAATGAGACCCACTACAGTCGTGTCATCCGCAAACTTAATAAGGAGGTTGGAGTTGTGTGACGGTGTGCAGTCGTGGGTCAGCAGAGTGAAGAGGAGGGGGCTCAGCACACATCCTTGGGGGGCCCCAGTGTTCAGTGTGATGGTGCTGAATGTGTTGCTGCCGACCCGAACTGCCTGAGGTCTTCCAGTCAGGAAATCCAACAGCCAGTTGCACAGCGAAGTGTTGAGCCCCAGCTGGACCAGTTTGTGAATGAGCTGTTGAGGGATGATTGTGTTGAATGCTGAACTGAAGTCTATGAACAGCATTCTGACATATGAGTCTTTTTTGTCCAGATGTGTGAGTGCTGAGTGGAGGGTAGTGGCGATGGCGTCATCGGTCGAGCGGTTGGACCGGTATGCAAACTGGAAGGGGTCCAAGGAGGGGGGAGGGCAGACTTGATGTGGTGCATGACTAGCCGTTCAAAGCACTTCCTGAGGATGGGGGTAAGTGCAATTGGACGGTAGTCACTGAAGCAGGATGGAGACGACTTCTTCGGGACGGGAATGATGGTGGTAGCTTTGAAGCATGTGGGGACAACAGCCTGACTTAGCGAGATGTTGAAAATGTCTGTGAAGACATCGGTGAGTTCCACTGCACAGTCTCTCAGTACACGCCCAGGAATGTTGTCAGGACACGGAGCTTTGCGTGCGTTGATCCTGCTGAGGGATCTCCTCACGCTGTCCGGGGACAGCGTCATCACCTGGTTGCCGGGAGGAGGTGGAGTCTTATGTGCAGTGGTGCTGTTTTGTGCCTCAAAAGCGAGCAAAGAAGACGTTCAGCTCATTCAGCAGAGAGATGGTGCTGTCACAGGAGCGTGGTGGGGGCTTGTAGTCCGTAATAGTCTTTATCCCCTGCCACAGGCTCCGAGTGTATCTGCTGTCGCTGAAACGATGGGCTAATCTCCTGGAGTACTGTCTCTTAGCCTCTCTGATGCCGCGGGAAAGGGTGGCCCTAGCTGTCTTCAAGCCCACCTCATCTCCAGCTCTGAAGGCAGCGTTCCGCGTCTTCAGGAGTCCGTAGACCTCCCCTGTTAGCCACGGCTTCTGGTTGGCCCGGACAGTGATGGTCTTTGTGACTGTCACATCATCAATGCACTTGGTGATGTAGCCAGTGACAGTCTCTGAGTACTCCTGGATGTCTGTGGTGTTATTGTATGTGGCAGCTTGCTTAAACATATTCCAGTCAGTGGTATTAAAACAGTCTTGAAGAGCCTCTGACGACCCTTGCGGCCACACTTGTATCTGTTTATGAAATGGTTTGGTGACTTTAACGAGCGGTCTGTATGCAGGCATTAGCATGACAGTGATGTGGTCTGAGGCACCGAGGTGGGGGAGGGGGAGGGCCTTGTAAGCTCCTCTCTGTGTGGTGTAAACAAAGTCCAGAGTATTGTTTCCCCGTGTTGGAAAGTCTATGTGTTGGTGTATTTTTGGGATCACACTCTTTAAGTCTGCGTGGTTGAGATCCCCAGCTAAGATGAGAAAAGCATCTGGGTTGGCTGTCTGCTGCTCACTGATGTGCTTGTACAGTTCATTCAGTGCCTCGCTCCTGTTGCCGTTGTTGGAGCTGGGAGGGATGTATACCGCAACGAGCAGTATGGCTGTATATTCACTCGGTAGATAGAACGGCCGGCACTTAATAATCATAAACTCCACCAGGGGTGAGCAGTGTTTGCAGACCACAACAGCATCGCGGCACCACGCATCATTGATGTAAACACAAAGCCCTCCGCCGCGGGTCTTACCTCCCTCAACGCGAGCTCTGTCCGCTCGATAGCATGTCAGCTGATCGAGATGAATAACGCAGTCCGGAACGCTGTTGCTGAGCCATGTTTCAGTGAACACAAAAACAAAACAGTCTCTTACAGTCCTCTGAGTTGAGAGTAGTAGTCGGATGTAGTCCAGTTTATTTTCCAAAGAGCGTACGTTAGCCAGTACGATAGTGGGGATAGCCGGCTTGTGTGGGTTAGCCGCTAGCCTAGCCCGGATACCTCCGCGCTTACCCCTCTTCTGCTTCCTCTCGCGCCACTTGTGGCGCCTCCGCTGTGGGCGAGATGCAGCAGTGGGGGTCGGTGATGGTGTGGGCCTCCGAAGCAGACCGAGATCCCGCAGCTCTTCGGCGTGCGCATAGTTTAACTCTAAAAATGTGGTTCTGCCGACATCGAGCAGAAACTCACGACAATATGCGCGCTTAGAAACAAATAGACGCGACGAATGCGTACAAAAACACTGCGACTCACAAGACAAAAAACACGAAAACACCTTTCTGTCGGGAGAGGCGGGAGAGCGAGAAGAGGGAGAAGCCGCAAGCGTCTGTGGAACGCGCCGCCATCTTGGAGAACCTGTCCAGTATGGACTGCTATAGTAATTTTTTTATATTACTCATTTATTTTAAATTACTTTTTTACTTATAGACAATATAATGAGAAAAAATATAAACTTTAAAGCAGAGAAAACTTTAAAGAATAAATCAATACAGTTTAAGATATATAATGTTATATAATGGTAATGTTGTCATATTCATTCTACAAAGGATTGTATGTAGTTAAATGCCTCTGCCAAGATCAGTTTATCTGATCCTCTTGTATGAGCATTTAGAAAATTAAACAGACAGTTAAACAGACTCAAGCACAAATGTGACAGTTCAGTTTTGAGACTCGCCAGATTAATACAGCAGATTTCAGCACGTCTCATTTTCTTGGCCCACTCGTTGATAACATCTTGGGTCTGTCGACTCCCATTTCACCATGCTTTATTAGGCCCAGCTCACTTTACAGCACATTAGCCCAGAGACGGTCCAAACTCACACCAGCGTGGGCAGAGCCCAGAGGATTGTGGGCCATGCGAGGACACAATTTACATTCCTCACAGGAAAGCATTGACTGGCACGCCTAAATGCATTTTCAGCTGCATTCTCATGTCAATATAGAGCTATTCTATGTGACTGAATGTAATCATTCTCCAATCAGGCATCTCTCTGAGCACGGGCTGCCTTTACACCTTCATTTGCGCTGATTATTTGACTCCGAGGCGACTGTTAAATCAGACTGATGTCACACAAGCCACTGTTTACCTGCAGGAAACAAGCAGTCTTCATTTTACCTAATTAGTTGATATTATTCAGATGTCTGGAAAGGAAGAGCAATTTAACACTTCTATTCACTGAGGAAAGCTAGTGTCGCGGTTCGCCACAAATAGAGATGTAATATGCCACTGAATGAAAATAACGTCTTGTATTTTAAATATAATTGAGATTTTATGTTTATATGCAAACAATTAAGCATTTAGGGAGAGAAATTGGTCTCATTTGTGTGTTTAAATCTTCATTAAGTTACTGTACTAAGTCATTCTGTGGTAACGCCTCTTATAAAGGTTATAATGACACTAGTCACTTCAATTTCAGTCTAAAGCTGCTAAATATCGGCGCACAGTGCAATGCTGTATAAATATGGCGTTTTGATGAATAATATAAAAGCAGATCAACTATATTTTATAACATAGCTGAGTTGTAGTGTGCATAACCTTATGTTTTCATACAGTATGTGTGTGTGCGTGTATAGATCGATAGATGGATAGATGTATAACTATCTATCTATCTATCTATCTATCTTCTATCTATCTATCTATCTCTCTCTCTCTATATATATATACTGTATATATATAATATAGATACAGTGGGTACGGAAAGTATTCAGACCCCCTTAAATTTTTCACTCTTGTTATATTGCAGCCATTTGCTAAAATCAGGTAAGTAATTTTGTCCTCATTAAGTTACACACAGCACGCCATATTGACAGAAAAACACAGAATGGTTGACATTTTTGCAGATTTATTAAAAAAAGAAAAATGAAATATCACATGGTCCTAAGTATTCAGGACCCTTTGCTCAGTATTTAGTAGAAGCACCTTTTGATCTAATACAGCCATGAGAATCTTTTTGGGAAAGATGCAACAAATTTTTCACACCTGGATTTGAGCATCCTCTGCCATTCCTTCTTGCAGATCCTCCAGTTCTGTCAGGTTGGATGGTAAAAATTGGTGGACAGCCATTTTTAGGTCTCTCCAGAAAGGCTCAATTGGGTTAAGTCAGGGCTTGGCTGGGCCATTTCAAGAACAGTCACAGAGTGTTGTGAAGCCACTCCTTCGTATGTAGCTGGTGTTAGGGTCATTGTCTTGTTCATTCGGGCCCGTTGAGGTCTGAGCAACTTGGAGAAAGGTTTTCTGTCCAGGATATCCCTGTACTGGCCGCATTCATCTTTCCCTCGATTTCAAAAAGTCGTCCTGTCCCTGCAGCTGAAAAACACCCCACAGCATGATGCTGCCACCACCAAGCTTCACTGTTGGGACTGTATTGGACAGGTGATGAGAAGTGCCTGGTTTTCTCCACACATACCAAAAAAGTCCAAAAAGTTCTCATCAGACCAGAGAAACTTATTTCTCACCATCTTAGAGTCCTTCAGATGTTTTTTAGCAAACTCCATGTGGGCTTTCATGAGTCTTGCACTGAGGAGAGGCTTCCGTCGGGCCACTCTGCCATAAAGCACCGACTGGTGGAGGGCTGCAGTGATGTTGACTTTCTACAACTTTCTCCCATCTCCGACTGCATCTCTGGAGCTCAGCCACAGTGATCTTGGGTTCTTCTTTACCTCTCTCACCAAGCCTCTTCTCCCCCGATAGTCAGTTTGGCCGGACGGCCAGCTCTAGGAAGGGTTCTGGTCATCCCAAACGTCTTCCATTTAAGGATTATGGAGGCCACTGTGCAAAGGGTCTGAATAGTTAGGGACCATGTGATATTTCAGTTTTTCTTTTTAATAAATCTGCAAAAATGTCAAAAAATTCTGTGTTTTTCTGGTCAATATGGGGTGCTGTGTGTACATTAATGAGGAAAAAAAATTAACTTAATGATTTAGCAAATTGCTGCAATATAACAAAGAGTGAAAAATTAAGGGGGTCTGAATACTTTACGTACCCACTGTATATAAATACAAAAACAATTCTTTCATTAATCTGATTGGCTGAGAGGTCTTTAAAACCATGAGATATTAATCCGATAGTGTCATGGTGGACACTGAAATCCGCTATAATTTTATAAACAATCATGTTTGTCACGGAATAAGGTTTTCTTTTTTTTCTTTTTTTTTTTTTTTTAGGAATGTACTTGTTTAGACTATACATATGTGGTTTGTTAATAAAGATAACACCTATTTGAAAATTTGCTTTGATGTTTTCAGAGATGCGAGCTCCAGGGCGTCAGCGGCCGTTCAGTGCTTATGAAGCCGTCGAGAGCAGCCTCACCTCGGTCAGATCTTCTGGAATTTGCCACTAGCTGTTATGTCTCTATAGTGGTTAAACATGTGATATAATTTGTTTTGGGTAAATCTAAAGGGCAATCTTTGGTCTTATTAATCTATATTTGTTCCAGAGAAATGTTTGGCTGATCGGATTGATCTGTATCCGCACGTTATATTTTATGTAACTTTAATGCTGTATGTCAGAGCGCTGCCTTTGTACTTTTAACTGAATTGCTTAGCAATGATATCTGTTGTTGTTTATTGAATATTATTATTCAATGAATAATATTTATATAAATGATAGTAGTATTTAATAATTGTATTATTTGGTATTGGGAAGATGGCGACAAGAGACTTTTTCTGAGTGAGTCAGCAGTAAAGACTTTTATGCTGAAAGAGACTGAAACAGGGTTGTAAACAAGGAAGTTATTTTTACTTTCAACAACCAGTTGTTAAGACGCTCACAACAAAGGCAAACTGTTAATTCCACTGACCGCTGCTGTCAGCGGAAAATCAGCCTTAACAGAGACTAAGGACGTACGCAAAGATATCCACTTATCTCAGCTGACTCTTCCAAAGTTTTTTGTGAATATGAGATTGAGCTGAAGAATGAATGCTGTATCAGATGCTGGTAATAACACTCGCTCACAGTCCGTCGCTCTCATAATACTCTACATAATACAGTGAGCTTTTAATGCAGTAATACAATGAGCTTTGATGAAGCAACTCAACGTTCCTTAACTAGTTAAAAAGTTACATTTTCAAATTATTAACAAAGGTTTGGGCTCAGCTGTTATACTGTCAACTCTGTGGCGAAAGGAAGTAGATATGCATACATTTTTTTTTCTAAATACACTCCATGGTTGTTTCTTATTTACACACTTGTGCTGTCGAACTGTTGTATAAATGCAATATCACACTCGTAGCCTCTCTATATTAGAATGGCTGTGATTCGGCCGTAATGGCAGAGTGCCATAGGTGCTAATTTATACTGTGTGGGAAATATCATGTGTGATATTGTTAAGACAACACAGTTAAATAATTGCATCCAAAATTAAAGAATTTACATTTATTTATTTATTGTTTGTACTAAAGCCATATTATAAATACTTTTTTTTTCTAGAACATATTATATATTGCATAAAATATTAAACAAAATATTGCTGTCACAATGATTGCCAAATGTGTGTCTGTTTTGCAAAAGTGTGTATTGTATATTGTAAAAACATAGATAGATAGATAGATAGATAGATAGATAGATAGATAGATAGATTCATTTATTTATTGATTGATTGATTGATTGATTGATTTAAATGCATTTCATTAATATATTTAAGGAATAGCCCAAAGCTGAAAATACATTATTTTGAAACATGTCTTAGTGTTTTATTTGTCAGTGGGTTCCAGTGTTGTTTGAACCCCAATTTTCTTCAAAATATCTTCTTTTGAGATTGAGATTGAGTAAATAATGAGAATAATTCTTTTTTTGGGTGAACTATTCCTGTAAATGCACATGTAAACTTTGACAGCTCTAAATATGCATTTTGTAAAATATTTTTATATCCCCAGATCCCAGTATGAAAATGATGTAGACTAAGCATGGGAAAACATGTGGGAAGAATTCCATGTATAACTGCATGTTTTCTAAGTAAATGCAACCTGTAAACCCTCTAATTCAAGAACATCCAACATTATAATCCATATTTAATTGGAAGGTTGAGTTCAGGCAGAATCTCAGTAACAACTTACATGACTGTAAATGAGAATTCTCAAGCACAGCCATGTGTTTGCTTGTGTTTATGCATGGATTTGCACACACATGCTGCAGACATTTCACAGTTCACTGTGCGGCCATTCAGCTTCCTGCTAAAACCAACACAAGCCATTCTTTCAGCAGTAGCGGTGTCTTTTTACAAGCAAAGGAGTGTCCGAGCAAAGTGGAAATGTATTGCATCAATTATTAACAAGGCTTTACATTCCTGCCAACAATCACTTTTTCTCAGAGTAAATGTTTGCAGGCCTTGGGTTTGTACCCTTGTGAAAAAGAAGTAGACTTTAGCATACTTTTAAAAACAGTACTTATTACAGAAATTATATATTATATAAAAAAATGCATAGTTAAAGGAATAGTTCACTCAAAAAATAAAGGTTTGCTGAAAATGAACTCACCCAGGCCATCCAAGATGTAGATGAGTTTGTTTCTTTATCTAAACAGATTTGAAGAAATGGAGCATTACATCACTTGCTCATTAATGGATCCTCTGCAGTGAATGGGTGCCGTCAGAATGAGAGTCCAAACAGCTGATAAAAACATCACATTAATCCAGTTCCTCAATTAACATCTTGTGAGGTGAAAAGCTGCATGTTTGTAAGAAACAAATCATTAAAGCATTTTAACTTTAATGGTTTATCTTTAAACCACGCATGTTCATTCATAAAGTTAATTTACAGTCATCTTAAGTGGCCTTTAATTTCATTAATATTATATTGTTTACAAGTATATGCTATTATTATTTTAATGTACTTTTAAGATTTAAAGTAAACTACAAATGCACATTCAAAACAGATAAGCACATTTCTTTTTAACAAAAGTAGGTAACAGGAGCGGCACTTTTCAGGTTAGCCCATTTCTCAGGCTATTCTGATTAAGAGACATCTTTTAAAGCACAAGGATCAATATTCAAGGGACCTCAAACTCAAAGCATAGACCTCTATTACCGAAATCATGTTTGCTAGGTACAGACCTCTGAGGTGCGCTTATGAATAAGAGATAAGTGAATATTTTAGGCCCGCTTTCAGCGACTGGTTATGCATGGTGTCCCAGTGTAGAAGAAGAGGTACATTGAGGGCTTGGAGACAGGGGTTGTATTTGCTGCCAACCAGCTAACCTCTGGAAAGCTCTTTAGAATCTCACCACACATCAATAATGCAGGCCTTGGCACAATGCACAAGGTAGACGAAGACACACAGAGCCTTGCCTTGTGTAATGTGCATTAGGGACAAAGGACAGTGACTCGACATTAGCATGTGTTTGTAATGAGGAAGCTGTTATGCAACTGCATACAATTAATATCATGCAATTCAAATAGGAGCCAATGGTAAAGAAGTATCATGAAATGGGGTGAAGCCTGGAGAATTCATTACCTAGCGGCTCTCTGGATGTCTTCATCTTTTTAAAGTCGTATTTGTACATCATTCGGCTCCAAGGGATTTTCTTGGAATGTGAGACTTGCAAATGCATTGTGACTCTCCCTGGCGCATGCAAACTGGAAACAGACCTGCTCTATACAGGAGGAGCTGGGAAAGGAGATAAGAACATCTGAGTTGCCTGAGGCTCACACTCTCCTTGGCTCTCTTCTGGGAGCAAGGAATGGGACAAAGCCCCATTCATTTTATCAAGTTAATAGCAAATAATGACACATCAATGTTTGTAAAGTAAAGTATTGGGGAAAAAATAAAGGCTTTGGATGTAATTATATTATTTGTTTTATTTCTTATTGTTAAACAGTAGTCAAATACTATAGCTGTTCAGGTATTGTTCTAGACTGATGTTGTTGGCAATGTGGCCTTTCTAAGATTGTGCAAATAATCTACAGTAGTAGTTTAATGCTGGTTAACTTTCTTGTAATAAAGGTTACAGAAATAATAGCCGTAATAACAGATTTGCTCTCGATGGTGAACTTGACCTTCAGCCTCCACCTCCAGGACAAAGGCCTCATTAAATGTGGATGTATTATATTGGATACTGTGTGGATGTATGTACTATTCAACGTAACCTGTGACATTTAAGTCGGGCTTAAAAGACAAGCGGACACTTTAATCAATCCACCAGTCACATTGAAACATATCTTAGTTCAGCAGTCTATAATCTTTCTCTTTAACATATTGCTAAACAATGCTTGTTACAATTACAAACAGTGTTAATAAGGTTCCTGTTTTACCAAGTCCATTTTAATGAATGCATTTAGATCAAGACCTACTGTACATTACCCCTGATTTTTACTGCATAAGCAAACCTGCTGATCTACGGAAGCATTCAAGCAGAAAAGGATTCTGTAGGTTTATGTAAATGGTGTCGCAGGGGAGTGTTGGGCGGTGTTGGGGGGGGGGAGGGGGGGGGGGGGGGGGTGGGGGGGTGTGGGGGGGGGGGGGGGGGGACACGGGGGGGGGGGGGGAATAGCGCACGGGGAGGGCACACACACACACACACATTGGTTTATTCTGTATAAAACCATAGTGTAAAAGTTAGTTATCTTTGAATGAATTAAAAACATATAGATTTACCAGTGTAGGCCAATTCCTGAAACAAATGATCTGGTGTGTTTAGTGAATGGCGGAGGGGGGGGTCAGTAGAATAAGACCAGAGTAGCCTGATTGCCGAAACAATGACTCTTGTTAAGTTGACTGTGTGTGTGTGTGTGTGTGTGTGTGTGTGTGTGTGTGTGAATCAAAAATATACAGCATGGCCAATGTGATTTAGTCTGAGCCAGTATGTTTTATCTAGTGAATCATAAAAGTGGTGGCGGGGTGGCGTTACAACATTATCCCAGTCCTTAAGAAAGTGTTCTGGTGAGTCGGTGTGGGCGGTTTTTAGTGAGTCCCCAAACCCTACAGCATGCCCATGGTGTGTGGTTGCCGAGGGGGGGGCGTGGTGGGTGTGGGGGGGTTCACGAACAAATGACTCATATAAGTCATTGATTTTTAGTGAATTAAAACAGGTAGCATTGATGACCACAGTAGTCAGATTTTCAAAAAAAAATAATTTGGGTGAGTCAGTTTATTTTTAGTGAATCGAAAACATACAGCGCGACCAATGTGGTGTTGTCTGAATTGCAAACAAATGACTCTTTTGAGGCATGCCTTTTTAGTGAATTAAAACATGCACCACCAATGTCACCAATGTAGCCTGATTCCCAAAACAAATGACTCTTATGAGTTTGAATCGGAACACTGTCCTGTATTATTTAATGTGGCATTTTAGATCTTTTTATAGCAACGTTAAATTAAATATCACAAATATTTTAATTGAATCATTACTGTTTTTAATTTAGATGCATACAAGATATATTTATTTAGTGTCATTTTTTCTGTTTAATTTTAAGAACAACAACAACCAATTTAAGATTTATGCATTTGGTATTTTAAATAAAATAGTTTGATAGCTTTTAATAGTTATTAATAGTAGCATGTAGTATAAGCTAAATGCATTTCAAAATATTAGCTTGACTATTTAATTACTTTTATGACTAGCTTATAGTCGGTGGGTGTACGAGGGTGTGGCGTACAGTTTCATTGGGGGGTGTTTGACCAGGGGGGGGGGGCATGCCATCTGAGAGCTTGATTTTAAGAGACATTTTGTAACAAATAGCTTTTCAGCGGCTAGTTAACAGGCGTGCTTTTAGCCCTAGCCTGATATGAGATAAATTGGTGTAATAAATTGGTCCCTGAAACTGAGCAGCATTGAGATCATAACCTGCCAAAACCTTGCTGTGGCAGGATTCTGCTCACACATACAGAAAGATTGAGCTCAGCGATGCTCCCCCAGCACAAGCTTGTTAACAAACTGGTCAGGTACGCAGGAGACTACAGCGCTGATAATTGTACCAATAAATAAGCTTAGTGGATGTTAACGTATGGCAAAACTGCTCCCGTGCAGGAAAAATCTGCAGCGTGTGCAATGTTGTCAAGTTTTTGGGTCACTATCTCTACTGTAGAGCGGGTGTGATTGTTGTGCTACACAGTTCAAGAGCACAGATGGGATTTTACGCTATAACATGGGGCGGCATGAGATCTTGGTGTATGTGCATGTGGCAGTTTTTTAATTTTTTAATTTAGTCTCTAGAGGATGAAAAAACAGTCTTTTTTTGGATACCCACGGCACTCAAAAAATATATAAGCATTATGTGTGATGACTCACTAGGAAGTATTCTATATTCCCATGTAAGTTATAAATATGGCACAGAATTCATGCTGAAATTTCTAGAAACCCTTGAAACAGACCTGAAATGTCAAAAATATTATTTTCCAGTTGGTTGAGTACTGTATAAAACATATACTGGCATATTGGCATATACTGTATAAAACCATAGCCTAAAATCATAAAATGTCACTTTAATGAATCAAAACATAGCCCAAATCCATTCACAATCAAATAATTTATTTGTGTCAAATATGTTTAGTGAATGAAAAACATACAGTGTGACGATAGTCTGATTTACAAACAAATACTCTTATGAATTTGTATTTTTATTTATTTACTTTTAATTTTTAATTAAAAAAAAACAACAAAAAAACAGAGTAACCCAAATCATGAAGCAAATTAATTAGATAGTTTTTGGTGAATCAGAAACATACAGTGTGATCAGAATAGCTCAATTCCTAAAGAGTCATTTATTATTTTATTTTTTTTATGTAACAGAAGCATACAGCAAAAACAGTGTGATGTAGTCTAATTCACAAACAAATATTTGTATTTGAGTCAGTTAGTGAATCAAAAACATGCAGCTTGACCAGAGTAGCCCAAATTCTGAAACAAACGACTCTTGTGAGTCTTTTTTTTTTTTAAATTAATCAAAAACATGCAGCACAACCAACATTGTGTAGGCTGATTCACAAACAAGTGTGATGTGACATGTGGCCAAGTATGGTGACCCATACTCAGTGACCCATACTCAGAATTAGTGCTCTGCATTTAACCCATCCAAAGTGCACACACACAGCAGTGAACACACACACACACACCGTGAACACACACCCAGAGCCCCTAGGCCACTACTCCCCCAACAAATGACTCTTATGAGATGGTTCCTTTAGTGAATCAAAAACACAGAGCACAACCAATGTAGCCTGATTCCCAAATAAATGATTCATATGAGCCAGTTTTTTTTTGTGTAATGAATCAAAAACGTACCTGTACTAGCCAGATTCCTGATACAAATGACTCTTTAAAAGATAAGTTACCAGTTTGAATCCATTTGAAACACTGCCCTGTTTAATTTACAGCTTTAGCAGAGAAAGAAAACTAAATTCATGTTGTAACTGAAATGTTCTCAAATTAACCAGAATTGAAAACAAATTGATAAATCTGTATTGATAACCAACTCTAAAGATCATCACTAAGATTTCACGTTCACTTCATTATTGTATATTGCCTCATAAAGTGTATCCTGCAAAAGGCTGCATTGAAAAACATAGATACAGCACATTTTGTTCAATATTTTTTTTTTCAGCCCAGTCTATAAAAAGCAGTGTGCTTATAAATAAGTTGTATTTTGTGCATCATTTGTCTGTAAGCTCATGACAAACAAGGCACTTCCTTACTAGCATCTATAGTTTAAGGTTCATTTTTGTATGATAATGTTTCACCTCGCCAATAAAATAGCCTTTTCCCTACAGCATATTGGTGTGATTTCTCTTTGAGAGCATTGTTTCCTCATATTTTCTTTTCGTTGAAGTTATTAAAGGACTGATTGGTTTGTGGCAGGTGTGCAGTAACAGTGTTAGCAAGCTTAGCAGCCATGTTACTTAAATTGCAGTATATATATACCACAGTGTTTTATTGCTGTAGGATTGGAAGGATGTAGTTTCCCTTAAAGGCATTATTTTAATAACTCATTTTGAAATATGCGTTTCTGTTGAAATATCAGCAAGAAGATGCACTTCATAAGCAAGGTATGTTTTAAAACTCAAACTTCGAGTCGCCATTTAGGGCTAAACTGTGATTGATACGGTTTTTCTTTATTTCCAGACAAGTAATGTTGAGAATTCAACTGAATCGATAATGACAACAATAAACCGCACTGCAAAAATGGAGACCGGCTTTGATTTGTGTGCACCAGAGAGAAAATGATTCTCAGTTGTTCACTAAATTATGGGTCTTTTAATTTGAACATTTTTGTTGTGCCGCAGCTGCAAAAAGTCCTCTATTGTATTATCTTTGTGTTTCTTTATTAGCAGCTCTTTTCTTCTGAAAGCTATTTTTCAAGGGTCTTTGATGGCCTGGAATACCTCTGTAATTACTCGAGACTTCACTGGTGGCTCTAATATCATACAGAAAGGACAGGCCCCAGAGGGCATGCAAATGAAGCAAGCGTGTGTGAAGTGTGTTTGAGAAATGAATTAAGGTGCAGAGGGATCTGACGCATGTCATCTTCAGTGGAGAATAAAAAAAAAAACCTTTCTTGATGAATGAACAGAAGGCAGGACGCAAATGAGAACACTTCAAATATGACTTTAAAATCAATAACCAGACATTGCAGCCGTCTCCTTTGCTGTATTATAACATGATGTAGATATTTCTCCCTTTATTTCTTTTTAATAAAATCTGACATAGACTTTAAAGTGATAGTTCAAACAAACATGAAGAATTATTTTATTTATTCAACTTTATGTTCTTCCAAACTGATACACTGCGTTTTTTTTTTCATGAAACAAAAACTGATAAATGCTATGCAACACCAAATACTGGCAGAATATAGTGACCATGGTCTGTCAATCTCCAACACCATAAAATCACCACAGAATGGTATACAACTTGGAATTGTTCAGTCTTTTTCTGTCATTAAGCTTGGACTATAGTGTATATGGAGCATTTTATGATGCTTTTTGGCTTGTTTGGAGCCTTTATGGCAGGAACGTTGTAACATTTACTTTTGTGTTCCAGAGGGGAAAATAAATAAATAAAATAAAACCATGGAAGAAAAAAAAACATTTGCATTTGCTTTACTGCATTACCCATATGTGTAACACCACCATATTGTTTTAATGAAAAAGGTATGGAAGCAAACACATATCTTCCAGCTTGACTTTCCAGTGACCTCTGTGGAATTAAAGGCTGAAACATTTTTTTTTTTTTTACTGGTAGATTTCCAGTACCCTCTAGCACAATGGCGGACACAGTGGGACATCATTGATAAATTTTATGATTCCCACTAGTAATGTTTTATAACCAGCATACCTATATTGTGCATAAGCTCTCATAAAAAGCTTTTTAATCATGACAACTCTCAGAAGATTTTAGCATGATGATGGATATGACAATGTTAATGTATTTGGTCTTGGCAGAATAGATCTGCTACGCTACTGCTACTGCTGAATTGCTGATGCTGTTGGTTATTGCTGTAGTTGTAGATTATTGCTGCTGCAAGCAAGTACAGGAACTTGCTACTGGCAATGCATACGGTGATACGGTGCCGTGAGTATTTAAGACATACTGCTGCTGCACAAATAGCATACATGAATCACCTCGTAGCAGATCTATACAGGTGGAGCTGGGGAAGGTGGAGGGTTTCAGAGAAACTCTGAAAGCGTGCTGCAGGAATCTCTAGTGAATGCAAGCCAGCCATATAAATGCAAGGCAGTAAGCTCATTGGCTGCATATGCAGCATGAACCAATCAGCTTGTGTCAAGTCGTTTAACTCTCTGAATATCACCAGTTAAGTTAACAACCCATCAGCCTGCGCCATCTAGAGTTTCATGACTAAACTATATATTTATTCTCTTTTAGCGAATGGTATTGTAACCCTAACTCAATCCTAAGTAATCTGCCATGCGATTATACTTTTAATACTAAAATATTCCTCAATATACTTTTTTATTCATTGCACATTAAATATAGAAATGCAGTGTATGCAGATGTGTTATATTAATATCATTGCATTTTCACTGAGATTAACACTGCTTTAGCTAATGTATAGTCTGTATGATGCTTAGTCACTATTAAGTGACAGGTTATTATGTGCAGTATTAGTGTGCATAGACTAACATCTCTAGGTTACGTATGTAACCATGGTTCCCCGAGGGAACGAGACGCTGCATCGAGCGCTGTGGGAACGCCCTTGCATGACCGCGTTCTGAAGAACGTGTCAAATCAGTCCAATGGAGCAGCGAGACGTCACAAGCGGGGTGACGTAAGCACCAGAAAGTATAAAAGCATCTCGTTCCCTCAGCGAACCATGGTTACGTACGTAACCTAGAGACGTTCCCCTTCAGGAACTCGAGCTGCGTCGAGTCGCTTTGGGAACGAGAATACCCACTGCGCCATACTACCAAGTCCCTGCCTGTGTGAGCATATCACGAAGAGAGAACTTGGGAACCTGGGGTAGATGCCAGGTCTAGGTTGTAAAAACAGACCAAAGTGTTCGGAGAGGACCAGCCCGCCGCACCACAAATGTCCTTTTGCCTTGGAGGCTGCCATACTCCTGGTCAAGTGCGCTCTGACCCCCATAGGTGACAGGAGGCCAGAGGACTCGTAGGCTAGTGAGATGGACTCGACCACCCACCTACTCATAGTCTACTTGGTCACCGGAAATCCCTTCTTTGGCGGACCAAAGGGGGCCATGCCACAGCTGCCATAACTAAGGGCGGGGGTGGAAGAAGGGGGCCCCCCGCTGAGAGAGGAGGTCCTCCCTGATCGGAATTCCAGCGGGGAGCCGTGGGTGAAAGGCGTACAGACGAAGCCTCGGCTAAGTCTGTACCATGGCATCCAGCCCCAGTGAAGCTGGATGCGTGAGGGAGAACCAGAGCGGACAGTGTGTCGTTTCCTGCGACGCAAATAGATCCACTTCCACCTAGCCAAATTCCCTCCAAATGAGCTCCACCACCTCGCGGTGGAGCCTCCATCCCCCGGGCCTCAGCCCCTGTCTCGACAGGATATCTGCCCCCTGATTTAGATACCCAGGGATATAAACTGCTCTTAGAGAGAGGAGCTTCCCCTGAGCCCACAGAAGGATCTGGCGCGCCAGATTGTACAAGGGGCGCGAACGCAGACCCCCCTGCCGATTGATGTAGGAGACCACCGATGTGTTGTCTGTGCGGACAAGCAAATGATGCCCCCTTAGGTCTGGAAGGAAATGTGTCAGAACTCGAAACACGGCCAGCATTCCCCGGAAGTTGATGTGCCAAAAGAGATGATGGACTTCCCACAGACCCTGGGCAGAGCGGACACTCATGACCGCTACCCAGCCCGTGAGAGAGGCATCCATCGTTAGCGTTACGCGACGACAAGGAGCCCCTAACATCGGGCCTTGAACCAGGAACCAACGTTTCTTCCACATGTCTAAGGCACGTAAGCATCGCCGCGTGACCTTGATCATGCGAAGCGGATTCCCCCTCGGGGAAAATCGTTTGGTTCTGAGCCACCACTGCAAGGGTCTCATGTACAGCAGGCCAAAAGGTATCACGTTGGACGCCGCTGCCATCAGGCTTAACAGCCTCTGAAACTGTTTGACAGTGCGTGACTGGCCTTCTCTTACCCTCGTGACCGTCGTGAGGAATGACTCGATTCGAGCAGGAGACAGACATGCCTGCATGATCATCGAATCCCACACCACGCCTTAAAGATAGCTGGCGTCTCGGGCTAGGTGGGAGAAAACATACTTTTCTTGGCGTTTAGTCTTAACCCCAGCTCTCTCATATGGGCGAGGATGACATCCCAATGCCGAGCCGCCATCTGCTCCAGTTGAGCTAGTATTAACCAATCGTCAATATAATTGAGTATGCGGATGCCCTGGAGTCGCAAAAGAGCCAGAGCTGCATCCACACACTTCGTAAAAGTGCGGGGTGAGAATGCAAGGCCAAAAGGAGGAACACGATATTGGTAAGCTTTGCCCCCAAAAAACGAACCTCAAGAACTTCCTGTGATGAGGAAGGATGGAAATATGGAAATAAGCGTCTTTGAGATCTATCGTAACAAACCAGTCCTCGGACTGGATCTGAGATACTATCTGCTTGATAGTGAGCATCTTGAACCGAAGCCGTTTGATAGCGCGGTTCAGAAGACGGAGATCTAAGATCGGACGCAACCCCCCATCCCTCTTCGGAACGATGAAGTAACGGCTGTAGAACCCGGACGCTCTCACGAGAGGAGGAACACGTTCTATGGCCCCTTCCTCAAGAGAGTATCTACTTCTTGTTACATTACCAGAACCTGCTCGGGGCCCACTAGTGTGAGGATGACCCCATTGAAACGAGGCGGACGAGAACCAAACTGGATTATGTAACCTTTCTCTACAATCTGCAGGACCCATTTTGAGATATGTGGTAGAAGTTTCCACGCTACCAGAAAATCTAAGGGAACCAGCCTCTCGAGGCTGACCTCTGGTATTATTAGAGGAGCCAGTTTGGTGCCCTAAAGCGGATGACCGTCAGGGAATGACCGACCTGGTGGAGGGCGGGCAGAGATCTTCCCGAGGCAGTTCCGTTGCCGGGCGGGCAGCTGGGAATTTCGCTCGTCGGAGCGCACTGAGCCCTGAAGCACCGATGTGGCAGGGGTATCAATGAACATCCGTGAGGGCACTGAAGGAACAACCGTCCTGACTGCTGTAGCACCCTCACTTGTGGGGGCGAGCTCTCCCGTGCCGTACCATGGCCGGGCGGCAGCTGGGTTTTGAGAATGGCAATATGAGGAGCTTGATGGCTTGAGCTGCTCCCGCTCAGCAGCCCCACCCGAGCAGGTCAGCCTGGTATGCTTGTAACACAGCCATGGTGTGCAAACATGCACCAGCCTGACCTGCCGCCGTATAAGCTTTCACAACCTGACTCGATGTAAGCCTAACGGGCCTGTTGGGAAGCTTCGGGGCCTTCAGGGACGCTGCTGAGGATGGGGAGAGATAGCTCGAAAGCATCTGCTCCACCACTGGCATCGCCCCATATCCCTTATCATTCAGCCCCCGATGTTCTTTTAATAAATTCGAGACTGTGGGGCTGTAAGATACGGGCTGCGCACGGGTTTCCACGATCTTGAAACCTCCATTCTTCTTAGCACGGAGAGCGGGGGAAAACGGAAGGCCCCGTCGTCGACGGCTGTGATCTGGAATTCCGTTTCTAGGTGGCCAAACCGATATTTTATTTTGAAACACACATAACACGACATCACCTCATACGAGAGGGACTGTGGTGGCGAAGCACAGTTCCTCTGTCTCGACAATCCAGCACATCCACCGCCTAGAACTCTCTCTCTCTGGGGGGGTGGAAGAATCGCATCGCGCGGCTTCCGAACACTGAGAGAGAGCCGCGAATCTAGCGGGTGAGAACCGAGAAAAGACGAGCCGTCTTGGATCCTCCTTTCTCCTAAATTCCACACGCGATCCACCGCAACAGTATGCGCATGCGCCCTCTCGGCACAGTGGGACCGCTGCCAGCGTGGATCGCAGACCTGGCCACTTCATCAAACACAGACAGGTGACGAGCGCGGAGCCTACGCAGCGAGGTAACTCGCAGTGAATGACAATAGCTCGCGAAAGCTGCACCCCGGAATGCTCCGCTCCCAAACAAACGACCACAAATCGTGTGTATACCCCCGCCGCCGATATCATGGCAGAGAGGAACACAAGCGTTTGATAATGCCGTTCACCGCTCGCCATAGACCTGTTCATGACTGTTTGATTTATATACTATGCTTGTGGAGGACGGACGATCCACAGTAAATAGACAGAACATACACAGAGCGTACGAAGAGACGCAGACAGCTTGGTTTGCACTATGCCTGGATGCGCTTTATTACTTTCTGGCTTACGTCACCCAGCTTGTGGCGTCTCGATGCTCCATTGGACTGAGTTGACCGTGCTTCAGAATGCGGTCAGCAAGGGGCGTTCCCAAAAGCGATAGACTCAGCTCGAGTTCCTGAAGGGGAACAAGAGCCAGTCTTTTTCTTAACTGAATCTTATGAGTGTTGAGTTCTGTATTATGAGCACCATAGTTCTTCCTCATGTCAAACCCCAGGTTAATGTTGCTTACTAAATATAATAGTTTGATTATTGTAAACTTGGAGAGTTCAACATAATAATCATGCATTTACTTAATCTATTATAGTAGATGAAGCTGCGGATCAGATGAATGTATGCCTCAAAATAGTGTATTTCCCATATTGCCCCAGTAATTGCACTAGTAATAATAATAATTGTAAACACTAAACAAGAAGTTATGTATTGGGATCTTAGGACAATGCCTGATAAAATTGTGCTAAAAAGTGCTTCTATAAATAAAATAAGCTAAATAAATATAGATATATTTCTTAATCAGTACATCCAAGAATAATAATCAAAAATTATACTTATACCATACATTTAATGTATGATATTTTGGATGGTGCTACAATAAATCAAATAAGAAGAATAAAATAGATTCATTCATATTTATATTTATCTTTCTTAATAATAATTAATATAATCATAATAATAATAATAATACAAGTTTTAAAACATTATTTTGAAAATATAAAAATGTCATACAATTAAAAAAAATTAACTATTTTAAAAATATATAACAATTTTATTAAAAATATGTTTTTCTACTGTAACAATACAAATTGCATTTACTATACTGTTTATATATTAACACTCCACCTGTCAGACTTTGTTCCTTGTTTTGTATATGTCTACCCTTGCTACGTGTGTTTTCCTTGTCCCTGGATGTTATTAAAACCTGTATGTTTGAAATTCCACTCCTCTTTTCCGAGCTCCTCACAGCAGCGCAGCGTGACACCACCCATAGACTTAATTGCACTTACAGCACACCTTATTCATGTTGTAAATTTCATAAGAAATCAATAATGTCTTGTGTATTGATTTTGACATTGGTTATGTTGATGGAGCCTTATAATAAAGAGTACAGTTTTGCTTGGCCTTTTTTTCATGATGGGAAATAGCTCTCCAATGACTAGAGATTACATTGTTGTATGTCATATATTAAATTCATTAATCAGAATGAACATGATGTCCATGATATTCAGAATTATGATATAATTAAATACAGTTCTCTACAGTAATCATGAGGCCATAGATAATACATGCACATGCTGGCTGAGTGTAATCTTAATTATATTCATGTATTATCTCTGGAATACATGATAATTTTCAACTCTGCCCTGCCTGTCTTGCAGAATGATTCCCTCCACGAGTTACGACTTCCTGGTGCGAGACCTCGTATCCGGGCGGGAGTACTACCTGTGCGTTCTGGCCGTCTATGATGATGGCGTGACCTCGCTGACCACAACACGGCAGGTGGGCTGCATCACATTCGTCATGGAGACAGAGTACAGCCAGTGCCAGTCACTCCACAGCCATTTCCTGGGCGGCACCATGATCATCATCATTGGAGGAATCATCGTGGCCTCCGTCCTTGTTTTCATCATCATCCTCATGATCCGGTATAAAGTCTACAGCCATAATGGGGCAGATTCCGGAAAGGGAACCGCTATGACAAATATGCGCTCACAAAGCAACGGGGGACAAGCGGCGGGGCAGGTCCCACGCTCCAGCTCCAAAATGGTGGAGGGCCAGGAGGCTACGGGAGCGGGTTTAGGAGGGGCCGCCGCTAGTTTAAAAGACTCCACTGCCATGGTGCAGGTCACAGACTCTGAGACAAATGTGCAGATATCAGAGATGATCTCCGAGGACATAGTCTCCCCCACACAAAAGCACAATCCCAGGACTTGTATTGAGCTCAAGAGACGGCATTCTCTGTCCTCTAAAGAGGGTACAAGCACAGACACACCAGGAGGTATGTACTACTGAGATTTTTTGTTAGGTTAAAAACTTTACTTTTAGTAAAATAAATATTATTGGAGTACTTTTTACAAGAAAATACTATTTTAGTCTTTCCACTTCAAAATTTCACATTTAATTTCATAGTTACTATAATTTCTTTAGAATTGTTTGTGAAATTCAGTAGCAGTTTCTGAGTAGAAATTGTTTCTACTCCATTGTTAAAGGAATAGTTCACCCAAAATAAAAATTTTCTGAAAATGTACTCACCAGGCCTACAAGATGCAGATGAGTTTGTTCATTCGTCAGATTTGGAGAAATGTAGCATTACATCACTTGCTCAAAAATGGATCCTCTGCAGTGAATGGGTGCCGCTAGAATGAGAATCCAAAGAGCTGGAAATAATCCACAAGTAATCCACGCAACACCCATCAATTAATATGCATGTTTGTAAGAAATAAATTCATCATTAAGCCTTTTTTTTTTTTTTACTTAAACTGTAGTTTGGCCAAACTCGAGTCAAATTCTTAATAAAAATGTCCTCCGTAAAAAACATCCACTGTTGTCCTCTCACATAAAAATCCACTGATATATTTGTTTAGAACTGTTTTGGACTGTTTTTGCTTGGAAATGGTGCTTTTTTCTGTGCATATTTCTCTACTGATTCAAATGAGACAACTTTTTCACTTGGGAAATAAATATAATGGACTTGTATTTTAGCTGGAAGCAACAATTTGAAGTTAAAAACATCTTAATGATGGATTGTGTCGGATACTGTATAACCCACGCTTTTAGATTCACAAATGTTCACTGATAGACCGCAGTCATGTGAAATTGTGTGGATTTTGTGATGTTTTTATCAGCTGTTTGGACTCTCATTCTGACGGCAACCATTCAATGCAGAGATTGATTCGGAGAACGTAATGTATGCTAAATTTCTAACAGTATGTTCTGATGAAGAAACAAACTCATCTAGATCTTAGATGGCCTGAGGGTATGTACATTTCAGAAAATTTTCATTTGTGGGTGAACTATAACTAGAAAGTAAAAGCATTTGATATACATGTTACTATCTACACCAATTTATTGTATTATTTTATTTTTTTTTTTTTTGTGTAAAAGGCAGCTAAAAAAATGTTAAACAAGTACAAGAAAGAATGTGTCATTAAATCAAAGGCAAATCACTTTTGTGATTTAAAATGCTTACAGTTGCTTGCAGGCAATTGCACATTCACATAACCTTTTGACAGTAGGCTTTTGACACAGAGAAGTGCAGTCTGGGGTAGTGATAAAGGAGATACCGAGGGCGCGCATCTCATATAGGCTACATTTACATTGCAGACATAGAGAGTATTCACAGGGTTCAGTGTGATTCAAAGGGCCATATCCAGGTATTCCTTAAAGAGCTTTTCCTTTGTGGAATTTGGATTTAAGGGTCCAATCAGGTAGCTTGCGCAAGGTTTCCTAGACGTGAAGATGCTAAAACTGGAGGATCAAGGGGCACACTCATCGTCGACTAGTAAAATCACGCGTTGTGACCATCACGCCTCCACCGCCCACACGACTCCCAGATCAGAAGTCAAGAGCTGGTGATGCAGAAGAGTGAACTTCCATGATTCTCCTGATCCCGTCAGTCACCCAGGTACCTAAAAGCAGTGAATTAAAAGTAATCATTAGTCAAGTAAGTTAGCACAGGATGTGAATGAAATATTATTGTCTGAATGAACATGATGACTCAGACAGGCACTTTTTTTAGGAATAGGACCTGAAATAGGGTCTTTTCTTTTCAGCAAATGGTCAGTGAAATGAGGGACTTAACCGTCATAAAATGTTCATTGGCAACTTCAGTATATGATACTAAATATTAATGCATATGAGCTGGTTTATTTTCCATTAATTATATATGAGGTTTGCAGGATTAACTACTTTGGGACCAAATGTTGGTTTTATAGCTATTGAATAACACAATTTCCAATAAATAATTTTTTGAATAATTTTTCCTTACAATAATGTGGGTACTAAAAGAAAAAAAGAAAAAAAAAGGAAGAAAGATATTTTGTTAATAATATTATCATTTGCTTGTCATATATATATATATACAGTGGGGAAAAAAAGTAATTAGTCAGCCACCAATTGTGCAAGTTCTCCCACTTAAAAAGATGAGAGAGGCCTGTAACTTTCATCATAGGTAACCTCAACGCTGAGAGACAAAAAAATTGAGAAACAAACCCCGAAAATCACATTGTAGGATTTTTTAAAGAATTTATTTGCAAATTATGGTGTATGGTGTATAAGTATTTGGTCAATAACAAAATTCTCAATACTTTGTTATATACCCTTTTTTTGGCAATGACAGAGGTCAAACGTTTTCTGTAAGTCTTCACAAGGTTTTCACACACTGTTGCTGGTATTTTGGCCCATTCCTCCATGCAGATCTCCTCTAGAGCAGTAATGTTTTGGGGCTGTCGCTGGGAACACGGATTTTCAACTCCCTCCAAAAGATTTTCTATGGGGTTGAGATCTGGAGACTGCTAGGCCACTCCAGGACCTTGAAATACTTCTTACGAAACCACTCCTTCGTTGCCCGGGCAGTGTGTTTGGGATCACTGTCATGCTGAAAGACCCAGCCACGTTTCATCTTCAATGCCTTTGCTGATTGAAGGAGGTTTTCACTCAAAATCTCAAGATACATGGCCCCATTCATTCTTTCGTTTACACAGATCAGTCGTCCTGGTCCCTTTGCAGAAAAACAGCCCCAAAGCATGATGTTTCCACCCCCATACTTCACAGTAGGTATGTGTTCTTTGGATGCAACTCAGCATTCTTTCTCCTCCATACACGACAAGTTGAGTTTTTACCAAAGTTCTATTTTGGTTTCATCTGACAATATGACATTCTCCCAATCCTCTTCTAGATCATCCAAATGCTCTCTAGCAAACATCAGACGGGCCTGGACATGTACTGACTTAAGCAAGGGGACACGTCTGGCACTGCAGGATTTGAGTCCCTGGCGGCGCAGTGTGTTACTGATGGTAGCCTTTGTTACTTTGGTCCCAGCTCTCTGCAGGTCATTCACTAGGTCCCCCCGTGTGGTTCTGGGATTTTTGCTCACAGTTCTTGTGATCATTTTGACCCCACGGGGTGAGATCTTGCGTGGAGCCCCAGAGCAAGGGAGATTATCAGTGGTCTTGTATATCTTCCATTTTCTAATAATTGCTCCCAAAGTTGATTTCTTCACACCAAGCTGCTAAACTATTGCAGATTCAGTCTTCCCAGCCTGGTGCAGGTCTACAATTTTGTTTCTGGTGTCCTTTGACAGCTCTTTGGTCTTGGCCATGGTGGAGTTTGGAGTGTGACTGTTTGAGGTTGTTGACAGGTGTCTTTTATACTGATAACGAGTTCAAACAGATGCCATTAATACAGGTAACGAATGGAGGACAGAGGAGCCTCTTAAAGAAGAAGTTACAGGTCTGTGAGAGCCAGAAATCTTGCTTGTTTGTAGGTGACCAAATACTTATTTTACCGAGGAATTTACCAATTAATTCTTTAAAAATCCTACAATGTGATTTTCTGGATTTTTTTTCCTCATTTTGTCTCTCATAGTTGAGGTATACCTATGATGAAAATTACAGGCCTCTCTCATGTTTTTAAGTGGGAGAACTTGCACAATTGGTGGCTGACTAAATACTTTTTTGCCCCACTGTATATATAGTTTTCGGAAATCAAAATTAGTAAAATACTTTATCAAACATATCCGGAGTTCTCAAAAAAAAGAAAAGAAAACAACAACTTTAGATTCATGAAAAGTGCCAACAATTTTCTTCACATGATTGTGTTTCTGTATAGCTACTGATCTAAAAATGGCATCCCACCAACACGCTGTCGATAAACAACATGTAGTCATAAGAAATGCCTTTATATTACGTAACACATCATAGGAATATGTGTATGGAAGAGTATGTTGTATTTATTCCTCATGTGCAACAAACAGTTTGCTGATTAGTTGAACAGCTATAGTAGTGTCAGATCTTGACATCAGAAAGATGTTTGCTCAGTGTAAATCAAAAGGCTTCGTACCATTCGCATAGAATGTGTTTCCCTTTGCCACTGCATAAGAGTCAGGATTAAACAGCTCTCTGGAATACTTCATCTTGATTGATCAATTGCAGTATTGTGGAGGGAAATTATGTTGTATAATGACCATTATGCGGTATATTTGACCTTTGACCTTGTGCTGTACAAGCTGTGCATGATCAGCTGATTATCCCTCTTACTTATCTGTTCTGTGACACATTATACTCTTGTTTTCTAGTAGTGAAAATCAGTTATGCTACTGTAGCCGTTATGCCGCCACAGACAGACTGATGTCCTTCACCTCTGCCAGCACACTGCCCTCTGTGCTGTCACTAACACAGTCCTGCCCATCCCTCACCGCCATTTTTCTTTGTTCCCTAGACACAGCAAGCCCGCACGTCAGCGACGAGAAGAGGGTTCAACGAGATTGGAGTGATTTTAAAATTTGATGACTCCTTCCGCTGTCCCGCAAGAGACAGCCATCAGCCCTAAAGAGTAATGGCATATTTTTTTACATCCTTTTGAAGTCATATGTTATGTGGGATTTTAGATAGTTTAATTTTTTTTTGTAAATGGTCATTATAAAACACATATCAACCTAATTTAACTTGTTTTTAAAATTATAATCAAACACTTTCCATGTAGAATGTTAGTCAAATCACACTTGTACTCCTCGTGATAAAAAATAAATAAATTGGAACCCAATGGGAAGCGAATTTCATCGAATGAAAATCTTACTAAAAGCTGATTTTTTTTTGAGACATCAACTTCAAATACTGAGCACATCTTGTTTGGATTAATGACTTTATGGATTATTGCTGTTTTAGAGTAAAACATGTTTTGGAAAATAATTATTATACATTTTAAAACGTACTTTTGTATACATTAAAATCCCCTAAAAATGTTATATATGCACAAAAAAATAATCATTATCAAATGAAATTAAAGTACATTTATTTCATTGAAATGAAAATAATAATACAAATAATAAACATGCAAGGAGCATCACTGGGTACTTTTAATTTTCATTATTACAAAGAAAATATTTTGGAGAATGTACGTAACGTCACGGTTACGTATGGTAACCCTCGTTCCATGAAGGAGGTAACGGAGACGTCACGTCGGATGACCGACGAATTGGGATCTCGCTTAGAGAGACCAATCTACTTTGAGTGTAAACTAAACGAGCCAATGCACATTGGCATGCGATTATTGCATCCAGCTGCTGCGGGATCCCAGCGTGAGATAGTCGGCCGCAGCTGCAGCGCATATCAGGTTTCGCTGAGGAGCCGAGCGGTGGAACCCGGCCACCACTCAGCGTGGGTACAGAGGCTGTGGCGAAGGACTGAGTCCTCCGTGCCATCGTCAGGGAATAAGGGGTTACCTACGTAAATGAGCCGTTCCCTTTCGCGGTCACTATCGAGTCGTCGGATGGCCGACGAATTGGGATCCCTAAAAAGGGCCACAGGTACTGCCCCTTCCAGTGTCCTGTGGAAGCCACCTGCGCCCCTACTTTTTGGCATAGGCCAGGGCTTGCACAAGAGGACCAGCTACTGCTGCTATGGCACTACCCAATGAGTAAGACTGGATAACACTGGGAAAAGTACCCGTTCTACTTGGAACAGGGACATTACGGAAGCTCCAACCTTCCCGAAGGAACTTCCTTAGGTGCATATGGAAGAATGGAGGTGATTTAACCCTCTTGGAATGGCAGAAGTCTGCTGGGGAAACATGGGCTCTGAGGTTATACCGTGGACTTTACACATATGAGCTCCACTTAGGTCTTACATATGGAACCCAGCCTTCTACCGGTTCTCGAGGATTCAACGAGTGAAGGCCTGGCGGGATGCGCAGCCACATTCTGGCTGCCGCCGGGCGACCGGAGGTGCGAACGGGCAGGGCAACGCCTGTGCCTGCATAACGGCCAGCGTTTTGTCGGCGTTATATCCAGTGGGCCATTCCTTATGTTAGCGAGAGCGGCATTCCTTATCTGTCGGCCTCCTTCGTGAACAGAACAAGAGTAGCCTGGTACCGCAGGTAATGAAGCTGTTTTGCGTCTTCATCCGGTTTACGTTAGACCTGAACAGCAGTAGGACGGGACAGTGACAAGCTAGGGCCTTCGGTGCCTCCTCCGAGGGCACACGTGCTTTCAGGGTCACACCTGTCCCTGAAAGGAATAACTAGTAGCGAGGCCGACTAGAATCCTTGGGAACATAGACGGGCAACGGTGCGATAAGGGTTACATGGGCACGTGCAGCCGAGCATGAAAACTCTAGGCACGATTTGTTGACCGAAAATGCGTGCAGGTCCCTACCCTCTTGATGGAGGCAAATGCAAGCAGGAGCAGAATTTTCATTGAAAGAAACTTTAGCTCAACCACCTGCAAAGGCTCAAATGGGCCCCGCTGTAGTGCCATGAGCACCAGAGTCAAGTCCCAAGAGGGTATAGAGGGCGGCCATGAAGGATTTAACCTTCTCGCCCCCTTATAGGAAGACCGCGATGACACAGGTTCATGTTTAACCAAGAGCAATTACCATCTACGGGGGTCGTGGTAGCAGTTGAGTGCAGCGACATAGGGACTTTGAGGTGGAGGGGACCAGCCTTTGTACCACCTGAGCTGCGCAACAAGGCAGCACGACTCTGATCGGGAATCTAAGGGGTCTGAGCGGGAGAAGAACACCACAGCAACAAACAGTTCCACTTCAAGGGAAGCGTGTCGTAGACGGGGCTATAGCCTGAAGTGCTGGGTGTCACTACCTACTCGGGGTAGGTAACTTAAAACTCAGCGCCCCATCCAGGGGACCAGGACATGAAGTTTCCTGAGTCTGGACCGGTGCAAAAAGAGTGACCTGTCGCTGAGTCGTAATCTCTCAGAGAAGCGGCAAGGGGTCAGAGGGGCGGCAACGATGGAGCATTACGTTATGTGGAACCAGAGTACGGGAAGGCCAATAGGGTGCCACAACAGGCACCTGTCTAGTTCTCCTTGAACTTGACACAGTATCTGTGCAAGAAGGCGCAGTGCGGGGAAACGCATATTGCAAAGCGCCCCCCGCGGCCAGTGTGTGCCGGCATCGTGCTGAGTGTTCCCTTGGTCAGGGAGAAGAACAACTGGCAGTGAGAGGTTTCTGGAGAGGCAAACAGGTCTAGCTGAGCGGCTCCGAAACGTCTCCAAACAAGCTGGACCGTCTGGGGATGGAGCTAGTCCATTTTCGGGAGCGCAGATTGCGTCGCTCGGTCGGCATGACCGGGTGAGCAAGCCCAGGAATGTGAACAGACACGAAGCGAACCTCCTAGTGCTTTTATGACTCCAAGAGAAGGAGGTGTGCGGGAGTACGGATGTGAGCATGGGAGAACAATGAGACGGGTAGCGCAGGGTGTGGAAGGAGAGGCTTCCGAGTAGTACCTCTCTGAACACACACGCTGCTGCCAGCTGTAGAAGGAGGCGGATGAGCGTGGTCTGGTGTTGTCGTCCACGATCCTCCGTGACCTTCCGGGAAACAGGGAAGAGGAAAACCGATAATTTCGTCGAGATTTTATATATCTCACCCAGTAAGGCCTCCTAGGGGAGGGAGGGTGCTCATCATACCACGGACCGGAGCAGATTCTACGCTCTCGGGGCGCCAGTACCGGGGGGACATAGTGATCTTATTTGCTCACACCGCCGAATGAACCGGGGGCAGGAGGGGGGGGTCAGCTGGCTACGCACCGCTATACCGCGGCACCGCTTGCCCCGGCCGACAGGTTCGCGGGCAAGGGTGACTGCGAGAAGGGCCAAGAGGACCGCAGGAGGATCGCCATTGGCGATGAGCGCAGGCTGGATGGTCTGTACTCGGCATATGAAATGCTTTATGTAGTTATATCACGTTTAAGTAGATCAGAAATTTTTTGAGGGACAATCGGTGGTGGGGGCACTGGATGCATTTAACATGCAGCGTTACAGAGGGTAAATAAGCGTTGTCTTACAAAGCAAGGTCACTGTAAGTATGTATAAGTCACTTCTGTAACTTAGGAGTATAAAGTGCTGAGTTAAAATTGTTATCCCTGCGAGAGTATATGACAGAAAAAACGGGTGTACTCTTTGGTTGCTATAGCTCAGTTAACATATTAATACGCTATAATATAACAAGACTAACTGAAGCATTTTTTGCCATCTACATTTAGAAGGCCTTAAATTTGAGTTTAATAGACTAATCTAACTACACTCAAGTGCATGCACCTGTCTCTGTTTGTGTGATTGGGTAGAACTGTGATTATGGGCAGCTCGTCATCATTACAACAACATGAGCCATATTCTCGAACAGAAGAGTATACTTGATAAGCCGATGCACAGCCCCAGACTCGAAATTGAGGGCAAATGAAAATCATCCCCGTTGCTGAGGCACTGTTGGCACATGAGCAAAGGTGTCAACAGCTCGACCAGATTCGTCAATCTGATTTCGTGCAACAGTGGTTTCTGACCATTTTGTGTAGAGTAGTACGAATCTGCTTCGGGGAAATGTAATCAGAGTAAAGACCCGCTTACATATATAACTATTACATTAGGAAATGTAGGGCAGTACAAAATACAAGCATTTTCGTCGACTGATCCATTGACGTCCCCCCATTTATTTTCCCCCTAGCTTCCCCACCGGTCGCGATACGTTTCTATATCTTGTTCACGTACATCGCGATAGTCTCTAATAGCTTAAACTCTACCTGTACAGCATTAAGAACGTCGGCACGAGCTCTGACTCAGCCAGGTCAGCGCACACTTTTGGCAAAGACCCACACGCGTCGAATAGAGTGAGAACACTCAGAAAGGTAGTGAGACGAGAGAGGATGGGATTCGATGTTGGTCTCAAACGAGAGAGGGTGAGCAGGCATCGCTCTTCGCAGGTTGGTCTTCGCCCGCTCCCACCCGAGAGTCGTAGAGTGGAGCCTCGCCGCCCTACGGTGCGAGGGGGCTCTCAAGGCACGGGCGCTCGGAGGAGACAAAACTAATTTGTCGCGGTGTCACTCAGCTGGCGGTCTCTTAACTTCTCCCCGCGTGACGGAGGCTATCGCCCACTAGCGTCCTCGGAGAGGTACTAGACAAATGCAGAACGAGCGGACCAAGGTTTTGCGCACAGGATAGACTCGGCCATGCCCGAGTGATATGTGCAGACCGTTTAGTATAAGTTAGCTTTCTCGAACTGCAGAATTTTGAATATATTGCAATTGAGAGATGGAGTATACTGGTAAACCGGAAAAAAGAGTGTTACAGTAATCAAGGCGGGATGTGATTAAAGCATGTACTAGTAATTCAGCATATTTTGGGCTGATCAAGCAACAGAGTTTGGCAATACGGAGAAGTTGAAAAAATGCAGCTTTGGAGAGCTTACTAATATAAGCATCTAGGTTTAGAGAAGTGTCGAGAATGATACCTAAGTTTTAAACTGTGGCAGATGGAATAATTGATGTGGCTTCAAGGTCAAATCTAGGGGCATTTGTTATGTTTTTGTTACAGTTGGGGGCCCGACAAGTAAGATATATGTTTTAGTCAAATTCAAACTGAGTTGGAGCTAAGCCAGGTCTTTAACTCATTGACACATGACAATAGAGGTGCAGTCTGGTGAATAGAGTCAGGTCGGCAGGAAGTGTATATCTGAATATCATCAGCATAGCAGTGGTGCTGTAAACCATGGCGGCAAATAATTTGTCCGAGGGGCATAATATAAATGATAAATAATAATGGCCCTAGGACTAAGCCCTGTGGCACACTCTGTTTAAGAGTGACAGAGGGAGATTTATAGTTATGTATGGTGATGTAGTATTATCTGTCCGTCAAATATGAGGAAAACCAGGATAACGCAGCTCCTGAGATGCCGATCTCTGAGAGGCGCATGAGTAATAGCTTATGAGAGACAGTATCAAAAGCTGAGCTGAGATCGAGTAGTAGAAGTATAGAAAGATTGCCCGAATCACCAGAAAGTAGGAGGTCATTTATAACCATTACTAGAGCAGTTTCAGTATTATGTTGCGAACGAAAACCTGACTGAAATATATCAAAGTGTTCATTGAGAGCTATAAATGACTGCAATTGAGCGGCAACAACCTTTTCCATGATTTTTGAAACAAACGGTAGGCTGGAGTTTGGATGATAATTAGTGTAATCAGTTGGGTCTATATTTGGCTTTTTAAGAATAGGAGTAACAGCAGCAGTTTAAAGTGAAACTGGAACAGTGGCAGAGGTAAGAGACATGTTTACAAGATGTGAAATTGGAGCAGAAGTGACAGAGGTGAAGTGTTTCAAAAGGAATGTTGGTGCAGGGTCAGCCGGGCAGGAAGAAGAATTGGATTTCAGTATTATTTCACTAATTAAAGTGGGATTAGACAAGGAGAAGTTATCGAGCGTTTGAATAGACCGAGCTACCTCACAAGTGGAAGTGGTCAGTTCTGCACCAAATGACCCACATAAAGCGTCCAGCTTGCCCTGAAAATGGCGTAAAAAAGAACAGCATAGATCGTCAGATTCTCGTTGAAAGGCATTATGCATGGGAGCCTGAACTAGCCTTTTCACCACACTAAAAAGTGATTTAGGCCTATTGTTTGCTTTGTTGATAATTTTGGAAATATAGGAAGAGTGAGCTGTGTTCAAGGCAGTTTTATAGTGCTTAACATGATCTGAAATTGCCTGAAAGTGTACTGTTAAACCTGTTTTCCCAAAAAGGTGTTCAAGTTGCCTGCCTTTTGCTTTCATAGCACGTAGCTCATCGTTAAACCATGGAGAGGAGTGGGACATGGGAACAGACCTAGTCCCAATTGGAGCAAACTCGTCTAAAACATCAGCAATAGCAGAGTGATACAAATCCGATATATTGGATGGACAGGTAAAATTGAAAACATCAGAAATAACAGATGAATCAATAGAGGCAGTAAATGTATCAACATTGATAGCATTGAACTTATGATAAGACATGGTTATGTTGTCAGTACATTTGGTTGAATAAGTTAGTGTAAATTCAAAAGTAATAAGTTTATGATCAGAAATAGGAGTAGCCAGACCACTAATGGAGATATTGTTCAAACCTGATGTACAGACTAAGTCAAGCGTATGACCATGAGTGTGAGTAGGGAAGTTGACGTTCTGATAAAGATAGAAGCAGTCCAGAACAGTCTTTAGTTGAGTACTATTAAAACAGTGTGTATCAACATGGCATTTAAAGTCACCAAGTAAGATGACCTGGGCTGATGATGCACAAGCAAGCATTAATAGTTCACTGAGTTCAGAGAAAAAGTTGTTTTGTTGTTTGGGTGGTCTATAAATCAAAATAATTGTGAGGGAACGATTTGAGCCGACCTTCAGAACCATGTATTCAAAAGTCGTAGTACAATGAAAATCCATCTGAGTGAGTGCTGACGCTGGGATGACCGCAAGGCCACCCCCTTTACCAGATACACGCGGCTTAGACAAGTACTGATATCCATTTGGTGTAAGCAGATTAAGATGGATGAAATCATCAGGTGTTTGCCAAGACTCAGAATGAAATAACATATCCAGGATGGTGGCAGCGATTAGTTTGTTTAGATAGGGGCCCTTGTCCGAGACGGAGCGACAGCTCAGCAGGGCAAAGTGGTTATGCAGTACTCCTATGTTGCCAGTGAAGTTGACGTTTGACTCTGACTTTTTTTACATAGACAAGCATTTGCGATAGATGACAGTCTCTTGGTAGACGTTTTGCTTTAACCAAAGCTCTGTTACTAGACCAGATGCTCGGAATAACAGTAGGTTTTGGCTGCTGAAAGTTAAAAACCCTCTGACTGACCGATGTATGTAACGCGGACGTCGGATGATCCCGAGCGAGCGGCAGTGCTCGTATGTCACAGAGTTGAGGCGTGAGTGCCCATCCAGCGCCCTGAGTTTGTTAGACAGGTATCCAAATTCCATTTCGGAAGGTAATCCAAAAGTAGTAAAGAGAACTAAATGCGACACAAGTTCCAAAACCTTTGACATGTTGGTGATAGCCGTGAGAAATCCAGCTATCAGCAACACCGCGTTAGCCAGGACCACAACCATCGCAACATCTATAAAAGCTTACGGAGAGGAAAGCTACCCGACCACACAGTAAGCCAGTAGAGAGACTGCTAAGAAAAGTGTTAGCTCACCTCACAGTCAGTCCGGCAGTAATGGCTCGAGGGGTGGAGGGCTCGCAGCAGCCGACAACCAGGAGTTCCCAGCGTCAACAAAAAAAGTACACTAGTCCGAAGCAGTAGAGTGACTCCAGTTTGCCAAAAGTCCATCAGCCAAGCAAGGAGAGTAAATCCAGTTTTGCAGTTTGCGGAACAAAAACGAGTGTAGTAAAGTAGCGAACACAGACGATCACAAACAAATACATAACCCAGTGCGGAGCGGCCAGCAGATGCGCACATATAAATATATATATATATATATATTTATGAATATATTTTATCATTTATTTATTTTGCAATTATATTTTTACTTAAAACAGTCATAAAAATACATTTCATAGAAAAAAGGAAAGACCCTGAGATGAACGAGTTAAGACCGGATTTGTCGACACCAAAACAAATTGAGTATTTATTATTATTTTTTTTTTACACTGGTACTGATGTAGTATCGGCGGTCCTGTCTGGTGCATATGACATAGTTTTTTTTTTTTTCATCGTAGTTACTCGTGTAGTGTGACAGATGCTCTTGTTCTCTATTTGGGTTTGTATTTCCCAAAAATTGGCATACAAGTGAGGACATCTGCACATTCATTCGGTGTTTTCGAGAGGTTTTTTTATTCATTGGACCTTCTCTCTCTCTCTATCTCTCTTCCTGCTCTCGCTCTCTTCTCTATCTATCTCTCTCTCTGTTTTCAACCCATCCCAGAGCTGGCCAGGTCATCCGATTATGGGGAGGAATATGGAATAATTTGTCTGAACCCCTACTGGACTTTCTCCCCTGAGCATTCACTCCTCACACTGTATTCCAAGGACTATCCAACCGTTTCCTACCGGGACAAATTTGAGGACACAATACACTACAGCAAATAATGGAAATGGAGCACAATAATTGTTATCCATTGATGGCTTTTGGAACACATTGCCTTTTTACATCCTCTAAGCCGGGACTGTCTATATGTTTGCTGCCGACTACAGTATGCATTGATTAATGGACGGTCTGGGTTGAAGAATGACACCTCGCTGAAGAAGTGAGTATACACCAGCTCTTTTATATAGAGAACGCTCACCTTGATGTGTCTTTTGCTAATGCAAATAGAAACATTAGAATATTTTTTTTTGAATGGGTATAACATTTCCTTTAGTAATTATAATAACGTATTCTATCAAGATGCTATAAATCAAAATGCAGTCAGTTTGATTGGTTTAAAAAGGTTTTGACATTGAAATTATACAGAACATTATTCTCAATAAATGCTTTTGTACTTGACATCAGCCTTATTTTACATAAACATAACATTTAAATGTATTGTAATTCTTCCAAATACATCATCTGTGTGTGTGTGTGTGTGTGTGTGCTGTGGGTGTGGTTGTGGGTGTAGCGAGGCGTATACACGCAGTAGAGACAATAATTTCTAACTGTTTAAATGTGCAGTAGTGTTTTTGAAAATATTGAATCGATTAGTTGCGAGGATGCATTAAATTGATTCAAATTAATAAATTGCACTTTAAAACATTAAAATAGAAAACAATTACTTTAAATTAGCAGCAAAAATAATTAATTGCACATTATTCTGTAATTAATAACAATTAATAACACAACATTAAAATTTGTGATCACAAATATATTTTCACACTGAATCTCCAAATTAATATATAAACAACATAAAGATGGAATATTTTAAATGTACGTTTAATTACTTTTTACTAAGTACTCTAAAAGACGGGCAAAATATCTCCAATATTAATACTGGGATGCTCGTTATATGAGTCTTCTTATATTATTATTATTTTATAATTTATTTTAATCAATTTATGTGGATAAATTGTGCACATATAGACATAAACATTACCGTAAAAATAATGTAAAACACAACGTTGTTTTAATTACATTATATCATAATATGTTTTATGCTATATAATTATGTTTAATTATCTATGTATTGTATTGAACTATGTATTAATTTTTGTGGTTCACTTTGGTGACCAGAAATATTCTTAAACGTTTATTTTATGAAACAGACATCATTGCATCAGATATTCCTAAATAAATAGGTTTGCTCACTCAAATGAGATGAGAATCAGTGATTAGTGAACACTCGGCTCTTCTGTTGACATTGCTGTGTCTGTCCTGAGGTTATCAGCTAATGTCTAGCAGCTCAGCTTCATGTATCAGACGCTGTACTCACGATCACTCATGTGGAAATATAATTATCTTGGCTGTGTTGCAAAATCAGTACCTTTCATCTCTAAGTATCTCCTCAGACTGCAAACAAATGCCAACATACGGCTGTAGTAAATGCCAAGTATGTAAGTTTCCCCCGTTCGAGGCTAGACGTCAAGCAGAGGTTATACAGCATAGTTGTTGCACAGTGGATATGTGGAATGTATTCAAGCTCAAAAACGGCAACAGTCTCATGAATAATTGATCATACTGATATTTTTTTTTCTGTGGTTTTAACTGTTGCTAAAAATTCTCCCACAATGCCTTGTGACATCAGAAGAGAGGGTTGACAGAGCATGTCAAAGAAATGAACAGGATGTTGCACGCAAACCAATGCACCAGGGAATGTTATGCACTCAGACATCGGATGATACAAGTAGCACGTAAATTAAGATACAGATGTCCCCGGAGTTGCATTCGTGGGTTTATTTGTTGTCAGAGAATAAACAGCCCTCAAAAAAATTAAGCAGTCAATTAAGTTGCAACTCGCTTGATGAAATATTGATCTTATTTGTGTGTGACCAAGGTGTCTGTGACCCCAGAAAGGTATTTGATGCTGACGTCATGCGCAATTAGTGGGACTCCATTTAAAAGTCTGCCATTTAAAGGAGCTGACAAGGAAAAATTGACACGCCAGCGATTGGTGCTTCACATGGCTATTGATCCCAAAATCAAAGCTTCTGCTTTCCATGACTTTGAGAAATGAGAGCAGTTAAAAGTTTGATGGGGCAAAGTTAAGATGGATTGAGTTTATTCTCCTGTTTCAATGCTTGAAGCTGTGAATCAAATCCCGCTGTCAGGTGTCATCCTGAGATTTGTCTCTGTGATACAAAGCAAGAGTAAGCAGACCATAGACAAACTTATCAACATATAGATCATCAGGCCGCTCTCAGCAGTAGCTAAATAAGTAAACCAATAGTTTTTAGCTTTGGCATAAATTATACACTACTGGTCAAACTTTGTGGTATTTTTTATATATATACATATTAGGGGTTGCACCGACTAATCGACTAGTCGACTTCAATGCTCTGCCATGACGCATTAAGCTTGACGTCGACTAGTCGCTGGTCTTAGAGGGCGCAACAGGATAAGAAATCTTTGAATGACTTCCACATTTACGCTCTGTTTCCATACAGTTAAAATGACATATAAATGCATACTCTGAAAGCGCTCCACAAGACATGTGTGATTATATTACTGGATGCTCGAAATTGAACGGGAGAATGCACGTTTTAAACAGCTTATTGTACAGGTAAATTAATCGCCGTTCTAATCTAATGCGCTGCTGTACTGTAACACACACATAGGCTTCAGACAGTAGTGTACATCACGCGCACAGAGTCATTCAGCACGGAAATGTATTGTCAACACCGTTATGTGATTTCTCAATAAAATAGCTTAGAAACTGAAAAGTTCAAGCATATATTTCTTAATAACTAAATTCCACAGCTTCACTACTAGTAGAGAGACGCTGCCAGGTATAATTAATTTACACATCAATCGCTCTCACTAATGCATTCATATTAATGTAATCTTTACTGTGCTACTTTATCTGTATCTGATTTAGAATGAGCAGAAATCTGTGAGAAACATAACGACCCAAAGACAAAAGAACTGATAAAAAAAGATGGTGATCGGAGCAACAGGCCATGTGGGCAGTGCTGGTATATGCCCGGCTGGGCACAAGGTGTTTGTCACCGCTCAGAAGTATTGTTCATTCAAGGACGTCATCAGAGACTAGTCGACTTCGACTCGACTTTCATCACATAAAAGTCGACTTCAGAAGTTGTTCTACCCCTAATAAATATACATAAATAGTTTTATTTGGCAATTAAGCACTAAAGTGATCAAAAGTGACACTAAAAGATTTTATGTTGTAAAAAAAAAATCAAAGAATCCTGGAAAAATATAGATCAATCAATCAATATTAAGCAGCACAACTGTTTTTACCAACTGATTATCATAATAAAATTCTGAACAGCAAATAAGCATATTAGAGTGATTTCTGAAGGATCAGTGACACTGAAGACTGGAGCAATGACGCAGGGAAGGGAAGTGTGTGTGTGTGGTGCAAAGAAGAATTTAAGTTTCTCATTCAAACACACCTCACAAGAAACATGGCATGTCACAATCTGTGACGAAGCAGGCGAGTCAATGAACAATCAATTTTACTGCCGTAAAACCTGTTGTAAAGATTCTTGAAGCTGCAATTTTTTAATTTGTAATAAACACGTCAGTGCGGGCTTTGATGCTTATGGTCACTGCTCAGGATGGAGATTAAGATTGAAAGAATAAAGGCTTTGGTTGGGTCTGGTCCTTCGCAGTCGTATGGATTCTGAAAATTTGGATTTCAGCGCACTAATAAAATTGATTATTTGTTTTGCGTTTTTCGGTGTATTCTAGTTTATGGTTCTTTGTCAGTCACAGCATTTTGGAGAAAATGCCTTTTGTGTCTCATGGAAAACAAAGTAAATATTACATGAAGAAGATAAACAATTGCAGAATTATTAATGTTATTAATTTTAAGGGTTTAAAGTGTAGTCTTGTTTAACATGATATTCTTCGAAAAGAGTTGGCAGCAGAAATCACACAGAACAGAATGAAATGTTAAGAGTAAACTTCATATAATAATGCGATTGAAAACATAATGCTATTGATATGACAACTGAATACAATGCAACATAAAATGTTAATGCCGGAATTTCAATATTCATAAGGATTCATTTATAAGTCTGTTAAGTTGTTTATATGCATTTACGTAAAAATACATACGTAATACATACAATTCTCATGAGATCATGTTGGTACATCATATAGTTGACAATGCAATTTAATAGCACTAAGACAATTTTAATTTGCTAAAATGTCACTTTTGGAAACTGGAAAAGTCACTAGTTTCATTATGTCAGTTATTGGTTCCATTAAATTCTTCATCCAGACATTTTGAAAGAGTAGAATGACTGTGAAGATTTTCATTCTGTTTTTGGTAGAGCACAGATTACTTTTTGGCTCTATTAAACGATGACTGAGCTTTCCAACATTGTTGGAACTTTGGCTTTATTCTCTCAGTGGTGCATTTAAGTTGTTATAATTTTACATTTTTAAATAGTCCAACTGAACTGCAATTACACAGTATTTTAGTTGTTGGCACCCCTTCGCCTCACTTAGCATTTCGCTTTGACTTGTCAAGCCTCATTTCTTCGCCAATTATAAAATCATTACGTGACTAATCACTTCTCCATGCCAATGACACTCTGATGAGCTCATTGAACACATTTTGCCACCTCAGACGCTCGTGAAGGTTGTCCGTTTTGATTGCTTATTTGCCATTTAATCACAGCAATGCCATTAAAACAGAAACGACATTAACGGTTTAAATTATTGATACATAATGATTAATTATATAAAGATGATAAATGCACTATAATCTCAGATTTGTTTAGACCATTTAGCTCAAGGCAAATACCTTGAAATGTCCTTTAACAGTTTTGGATTGGAATTGGAAAATGAATGCATCAGATTATTTACAACAATATTTGCAGATACTGCTAACTTAAAAATTATATTTTATAGACAACATCATGTTTTTCTGCTGGTTTAATGAGATGTTCTTGCGATTGTTGTTATGTTGTCTGTGAGTGCGGTGTTGAAAGAGTCGATGGCGATGTTATCTATCCTGTGTCATCTCACCCAGAGGCGATGTCTGTTGATACCTTAATTCTCTGTTCCACCTTCCACCTCTTTGAGATAAGTACTCTCTAATTAGTAATTATCACAGCATTGTTAATCACATAGTACAGCCACGCTCTTTGAAATTAATGGTTCGGTCCTGGATTTGTTGCTAATGTTTTGTTTCTTGGAGACCCGTAAGGTGCACTTTCTGGCAAATTGAATTTGGGAATGAAACCTATAATGACTCACGAATTTGCCCTTTCCATGAGACCAAATTCTTCCCTTACAGGGTCAGAGAATATGTGAATGTGCTTACTGCATAGATTAACCTGATGGATTTCAGTGGTCGCCCCCATTGACTTCTCCAAATGCGTCTTGTTTTCGTCGGGGTGGTCACTGGATTTTAAGGTTTATAAAATTATTTCAGAATATAGGAAGAGGATATAATGTCCAAAGTCCATTACTTCAGTTTTGAATGAATAATAAATTAATTAATTAATTAAAAAATATTTCACATAAGATAGATAGTTTGGAAAATGGATGGATTATTCAAAATGATAATATCTAATGGTGTGATGCTTAATAGGTTGGTTCAAATTCCAGTTTTTTTTTCAGCTTCTTTATTTTATTAACACTTGTGTTGTGTTTACTTGTGCTTATGTAGATTTTCTTCCATGTTTGATTTAAATGCAACAGGTTACTATGTGATTTTGTTTAAAAATATTTTCACTATATTAATTTGCAGATGAGATTTCACAATTTGTGTTTTACTTTAGTGCACTGTATATAAAAATAATAATACAATGAATAAGTAAATACATATACGTAAACATAATAATAAAAATACAAAAAAATATTATGTTTATGTATGTAAAAATACATAAACAATAATAATATTAATAATGATGATGATGAATAATAATACAGCTAAGAACTGGCAGCTGTGGTTGTCATATTAGTGCAGGCTCTGGCCAAAATCTGATAAATCAAAATATTTTATCTATACTGATAGCCATCATAATTATATAGGTGGCACAATAAAAAAGTCACATGATGAATCGGAGTTCTAAGATTCCTATCCCGGTAGAATAATGGCATACTTAGATCTTCATGCACAATGCATATAACAAGACAAAACACCATCATGGTAACATACATGACACTAAATTAATGCAATACACATTAAATAAATAATGGGATATGTAACAAAACACCCTAATGTACATTACTGCTAACAAAAATATTATTTAAACTATTTAAATAAAACAATCATATGTGGTGCTTCATGCAGGGACTGGGAATGTCATTTTACTATTTTTCACTGTAATTACACAGTAATTTATAGTTTTTTTTCCTCCAAGGGGGGAAAAATATGGTGTTTTTTTACAGTAAAATGACAAATAATGCATTGTTAAACAGTTTTTTTTTTCATCACATATATGTTAAGGTAACTAACAGATAATGTATTACATTTTTATAATTTTGTCATTTAAAAATTACAAAATGTTTATGCAGTACAAAATTAATACATGCATGCATGCTCTACCATGCACATATGTGTTAATTTAATATGTTGGTGCTATAAAGTGATTAGAGTTCATATGGAGTTTACCAGTCTCTTTCTCTCTTTTGGAACGTGATGTGGCCATCTTTCCCCAGTGCATCATTTGCATGACAGACTGCTGTTTTATTAAAGACCCTCTGTGATTTATGCCTGGCTGTCATTCACCATTTGCCCCTGGGATTGTACAAAATCCATTGAAAGTTTCCTTTATTTGATATCTAATGGTCAGGCTGGATTTAATTGCATAATCAATAGTGCTGACGAGAAACAAGGTGTGGCGATATAACTCATTATGAAAGCTATAATGGCAGCCAAACCAAGTAATAAGATACTCGGAGTGCTGAAAGCTATCCTCGGTTTCTGATATAGAAGATTGAATGTGTTTACGCTAAAGATTTCATCTAGGACTTTAGTATAGTACTGCAATGCAATTGATGCATGGAATAGTCTTGCAAAAGTTATTTCGATTGGCTGATTAAAAAAAATTGCATTGCCAATAGAAAAATCAAATGCTTTGCTATATATTTATTTATTTTATGTTTATTTTAGATACAATTTAAAATATATTTTTTTTATTATTTGAATTATTATTAATGCAAATTATTCATGTAATGCAACTAACTCTTCACAGACCATTCATCCGGTCTGCAAATGTATATATATATATCTATATATCTATATATATATATATATATATATATATATATATATATATATAATATTCTAATCTGTGGGTACCGGAAATACATTCAGACCCCCTTAAATTTTTCACTCTTTTGTTATATTCAGCCATTTGCTAAAATCATTTAAGTTAATTTTTTTTCCTCATTAATGTACAGCACCCCATATTGACAGAAAAACAGAATTGTTGACATTTTTGCAGATTATTAAAAAAGAAAAACTGAAATAAATATCACATGGTCCTAAGTATTCAAACCCTTTGCTGTGACACTCATATATTCAACTCAGGTGCTGTCCATTTCTTCTGATCACCCTTGAGATGGTTCTACAGCCTTCATTTGATTCCGATCTGTGTTTGATTATACTGATTGGACTGATTAGGAAAGCCACACACCTGTCTATATAAGACATTACAGCTCACAGTGCATGTCAGAGCAAATGAGAATAATGCGGTCAAAGGAACTGCCTGAAGAGCTCAGAGACAGAATTGTGCCAAGGCACAGATCTGGCCAAGGTTACAAAATTTCTGCTGCACTTAAGGTTCCTAAGAGCACAGTGGCCTCCATAATCTTAAATGGAAGACGTTTGGGACGATCAGAACCCTTTCTAGAGCTGGCCGTCTGGCCAAACTGTTATCGGGGGAGAAGAGCCTTGGTGAGATAGGTAAAGAAGAACCCAAAGATCACTGTGGCTGAGCTCCAGAGATGCAGTCAGGAGATGGGAGAAAGTTGTAGAAATTCAACCATCACTGCAGCCCTCCACCAGTTCGGGGCTTTTGGCAGCGTGGCCTGACGGAAGCCTCTCCTCAGTGCAAAACACATGAAAGCCCGCATGGAGTTTGCTAAAAACACATGAAGTACTCCAAGATGGTGAGAAATAAGATTTCTCTGGTCTGATGAGACCAAGATAGAACTTTTTGGCCTTAATTCTAAGCAGTATGTGTTGAGAAAACCAGGCACTGCTCATCACCTTCCCACACAGTCCCAACGGAGCATGGTGGTGGGCAGGAACATGCTGTGGGGCGTGTTTTTTCTGCTGCAGGACAGGACGACTGGTCGCAACGAGGAAGGTGAAGCGGCCCAATGTACAGGGAGATCCGTGGCGAAAACCTTCTCCCAGTGCTCATGACCTCAGACCTGGTCCGTAAAAAAAACAAAAAAAAAAAAGGCCGAAGTTTACCTTGCCATCAAAGATAATGACCCCTAATCACACAGCTAAAATCACAGGAGTGGCTTCAACCATCACTCTGTGATGTTCTTGAAGGCCCAGCCAGAGGGCCCTGACTTAAACCCAATTGAGCCTCTCTGGAGAGACCTAAAAATGGCTGTCCTTCAACGTTTACCATCCAACCTGACAGACTGGAGAGGATCTGCAAGGAGGAATGGCAGAGGATCCCCAAATCCAGGTGTGAAAACTTTCCCAAAAAGACTCATGGCTGTATTAGATCAAAAGGGTGCTTCTACTAAATATTGAGCAAAGGGTCTGAATACTTAGGAGCATGTGATATTTCAGTTTTTTCTTTTTTAATAAATCTGCAAAATGTCACATTCTGTGTTTTTCTGTCAATATGGGGTGCTGTGTGTACATTAATGGGGAAAAAAATGTACTTAAATGATTTTTTAGCAAATGGCTGCAATATAACAAGAGTGAAACATTTAAGGGGGTCTGAATACTTTCCGTACCCACTGTATATAATATATATATATATATATATATAGGAATCCATGGGTACGGAAATATATATATCTGTCTACTTCTTTTCATTTATGTACTTTATTTATTTATGTATTTTGATTAATAGAAACAAGTAAAATACAGTGGGGAAAATAATTATTTGATCCCCTAGTTATTTTGTAAGTTTGCCCACTTACAAGAAAATGAAGGGTCTGTAATTTTTATGGTAGTTTTATTTTAACGGATAGAGACAGAATATCAACCAAAAAAATCCAGAAAAAACACATTATATAAAGGTTAGAAATTGATTTGCATTTCAATGAGTGAAATAAGTAGTTGATCCTCTACCAATTAGCAAGAATTCTGGCTCCCACAGATTGGTTATGTGCCCATGTGGAACACAGATTAGTCATGTCACTTTAAGAAATTACTCCTAATGTCATTTTGTTATGAGTATAAAAGAAACCAGTCCATTGAATGTGTATCTTCCATTCAAACCTCTCCCATCACCATGGGCAAGACAAAGAGCTGTCAAAGTATGACAGAGACAAGATTGTAGATCTGCACAAGGCTGGAATGGGCTACAAGACCATCAGCAAGAAGCTTGGTGAGAAGGAGACAACTGTTGGTGCGATTATTCGGAAATGGAAGAAATACAAAACAACCATCAATCGATCTGGATCTCCGTGCAAGATCTCGCCTCATGGGGTAAGGATGATCATGAGAAAGGTGAGGGATCAGCCCCAGACTACACGGGAGGAGCTTATTAATGATCTTAAGGCAGTTGGGACCACAGTCACCAAGCAAACACACTACGCCGCAATGGACTTAAATCCTGCAGTGCCTGCAAGGTCCCCCTGCTCGAGAAGGCACATTTACAGGCCCGTCTGAACATCTAAATGATTCAGAGAAGGCTTGGGAGAAAGTGCTGTGGTCAGATGAGACCAAAATTGAGCTCTTTGGCATTAATTCGACTCGCCGTGTTTGGAGGGAGAGAAATGCTGACTATGACCCCAAGAACACCATCCCTACAGTCAAGCACGGAGGTGGAAACAAGAGAACCTCCTTCCCTAAGCCAGAACACTGAAGATGGGTCTTTCAGCATGACAATGACCCAAAACAAGGAGTGGCTCAAGAAGAAGCACATTAAGGTCATGGAGTGGCCTAGCCAGTCTCCAGACCTCAATCCTATAGAAAATCTGTGGAGGGAGCTGAAACTTCGTATTTCCAAATGACAGTCAAGAAACCTTAAGGATTTATAGAGGATCTGTAAAGAAAATCCCTCCTGAGATGTGTGCAAAACAGGTGACCAACTACAAAAAACGTCTTACCTCTGTGCTTGCCAACAAGGGTTTCTGCACCAAGTACAACGTCCTGTTTTGCTTGGGGATCAAATACTTATTTCACTCACTGAAACGTAAATACATTTCTAACCTTTACATAATGTGTTTTTTCTGGATTTTTTGGTTGGTATTCTGTCTCTACATTAAAATAAACACCTACCAAAAAAGTGCATCATACCCTTCATTTATTTGTAAAGTGCAAACTCAAATCTCAAGGGATCAAATCAATATTTTCCCCCACAGTATAAATGTAGTTACTGTCACTTTTGATCAATTTATTGTATCCTTGCTACATTTACAGTGGGGCAAAAATTATTTAGTCAGCCACCAATTGTGGAAGTTCTCCCACTTAAAAAGATGAGAGGGCCTGTAATTTTCATCATAGGTATAACTCAACTATGAGAGACAAAATGAAAAAAAAATCCAGAAAATCAACATTGTAGGATTTTAAAGAATTAATTGGTAAATTCCTCGGTAAAATAATTATTTGGTCACCTACAAACAAGCAAGATTTCTGGTTCTCACAGACCTGTAACTTCTTCTTTTTAGAGGCTCCTCTGTCCTCCACTGGTTTCCTGTATTAATGGCATCTGTTTGAATCGTTATCAGTATAAAAGACACCTGTCCACAACCTCAAACAGTCACACTTCAAACTCCACTATGGCCAAGACCAAAGAGTTGTCAAAGGACACCAGAAACAAAATTTTAGACCTGCACCAGGCTGGGAAGACTAAATAGGTAAGCAGCTTGGTGTGAAGAATCAACTGTGGGAGCAATTATTAGAAAATGGAAAGACATACAAGACCACTGATAATCTCCCTCGATCTGGGCTCCACGCAAGATCTCACCCCGTTGGGTCAAAATGATCACAAGAACTGTGGGACAAAAATCCCAGAACCACACGGGGGACCTAGTGAATGACCTGCAGAGAGCTGGGACCAAAGTAACAAATGCTACCATCAGTAACACACTGCGCTGCCAGGGATTCAAATCCTGCAGTGCCAGACGTGTTCTCCTGCTTAAGCCAGTACATGTCCAAGCCTGTCTTAAGTTTGCTAGAGAGCATTTGGATGAAGAGGATTGGGAGAATGTCATATGAAACCAAAATAGAACTTTTTGGTTAAAACTCAACTTGTCGTGTTTGGAGGTGAAAGAATGCTGAGTTGCATCCAAAGTACATCATACCTACTGTGAAGCATGGGGGTGAAACATCATGCTTTGGGGCTGTTTTCTGCAAAGGGACCAGGACGACTGATCCGTGTAAACGCAAGACAATGAATGGGTCCATGTATCGTGAGATTTTGAGTGAAAACCTTCCATCAGCAAGGGCATTGAAGATGAAACGTGGCTGGGTCTTTCAGCATGACAATGATCCCAAACACACCGCCCGGGCAACGAAGGAGTGGCTTCGTAAGAAGCATTTCAAGGTCCTGGAGTGGCCTAGCCAGTCTCCAGATCTAAACCCCATAGAAAATCTTTGGAGGGAGCTGAAAATCCGTGTTGCCCAGCGACAGCCCCAAAACATTACTGCTCTAGAGGAGATCTGCATGGAGGAATGGGCCAAAATACCAGCAACAGTGTGTGAAAACCTTGTGAAGACTTACAGAAAACGTTTGACCTCTGTCATTGCCAAAAAAGGGTATATAACAAAGTATTGAGATGAAATTGTTATTGACCAAATACTTATTTTCCACTATAATTTGCAAATAAATTCTTTAAAAATCCTACAATGTGATTTCTGGATTTTTTTTCTCATTTTGTCTCTCATAGTTGAGGTATACCTATGATGAAAATTACAGGCCTCTCTCATCTTTTTAAGTGGGAGAACTTGCACAATTGGTGGCTGACTAAATACTTTTTTTCCCCACTGTATATCTTACTTATTGTTATCTTACTGACCTCACACTTTTGAACAATGCATATTTTAATACACTGGTGTTAACATATGAACATATTTATATTAAATAAAAAGCAGTAGAAGCTTCAGGGTAAATTTAAATGATTTTAACACATCCTGACTTAATTGTCATGAATTATACACATATTTCGGGGTGAGTGTTTGTATAGCGGAGAGATCAGGCTTTTGTGACAAAATGGGATTGTAATTGAAGTTTATTTATCTTCTTTCTTTACTTGAAATAGTCCTCTCACTGGAACAACAGATATAGCTTTTCTTTTTGTATTAATTCATGTTGTCACATTTAAAAAAACTGAAAACATAAATTTTTCACCTAACAAGATTAAACACCAGAACGGCTCGTCTTTTCGGGCCTACAAGAGGAGAAAACAGAGATTAACACAAGCAGGAACCGAAACCTCACTTAATATGCAAATGCCCGGAGCTGTTGATCTTAGGTATGTTTGGATGGTCTTGCTTGTGTGTTCTGTCTACTGTCATGTCTATGCTGTCATTTAGAGCCGCGAGGCTCCAGACAGATCCATCTCGGAGCCCACATGCGGTGTGAAACATCCAGTATCTGTCTCAGTGCTTGGCTGGAACATATGGCCACTCTAGAGGCCAAATCCATGGCGATGAATTTTCTTTTGTCAGGACTGAGCTAAAAATAAATCAGTTGTGACATAATTTAGATCAATATTGATGGACGTTCATTTACGTTTTGATTCGATACTGATTTGTGGTGTTTGCTGAAACAGGACAAAGATGGAGGTCTTTGTCCAGGTGTTGAGCTGTTGAAGGTGGTCTCTGGGAACGCATTATCTGACGGGTATATAGAATAGGTATGGGTCGAGTCGCTGGCAGACACGTTGTTTAGTCCTGGCTGCTTTCATGGTCTCTCAAGCTTTCCAGAGCTTGGCGGCACCATTTGCTGCCCCAGCCAACAAATTAACATTTATATCAGCTGTTCTCCCATCCAAAGGGTCCAGAAGCACAAAGAGGAGACCAGCATCATATATTTGAGAGGATGCCAGCACTGCTGTTCATTCCTTTTGTTCCTTTATGCATGTAAGATCAATGTAATGTTAGATGTCACAATCAGCACTTATGAAAGCCAATTTCACCCATTCCCTCTGGTCTTTGAAGACTTCAGGCTATAAAGGAAACATCGGGTTGAGTGTAAGGTAAACTCATTGTATAATCCACAATGCATTTGTGGAATAACTGTTAAAATGCACAGTCATACAAGAATATGCATTATATTGGTAGATTATATACATAATATAATTTATAATATTACAAAACATTTGTTTTTTTGTTTTTCTAAAAAAAAAAGTTGGTTCCAAAATTTGGGGTCAGTACATTTTTTTTTCTTTCAGCAAAAATGCTAAATTGAACATAAGTAATTGATATTAAACACTTACGTATGTTATAAAATATTTTCAAATAAGTTTGAATTCTATTTTCAAAGTTCTTTTGAAATTATTCATCAATATTTTGGAAAAAAAAATAAAAATATTAAGCACCACAACTGTTTGCAGCATTGATAACAAAAGACATGTTTACTCAACACTAGGTAGAACGATATAGTTAGAACATAGCTGAAATGAATGAATGCTAGATAGATGTAGATAGATGTATCCATTGTAGATTATAGATAGATAGATAGATAGAACAATGCAACGGTAGATGGATAGATATAACGATAGATGATATAGCAATATACAGATAAATAGAACGATGGATGGTAAATAGATAGATGATAGATGATACATATGATTATAGATGGATACACAGAACAATATATGGATAAATAGAATGATATACAGATAGAGAGAATGATAGATACACAGAAGAATAGATGGATGAATAAAATGATAGATGGATAAATAGAATGATAGGTGTATAGATATTACAATATAGAACAATATATACATTATATTGATAGATGGATAGATAGAATGATAGATAGAACAATCGAAGGATAGAATGATATAACGATATATATCTATTCAGTGTCCTGTAGACTTTTGTACTGATCCCAATTTAATTTTCAAGTAATTCTGAACATCTTGATCAGCTTGTAATTTTTTAGGGTTGGAGCGAAACACAGCAGGACACTGACCCTCCGCTATGTCCCTATACTTCTGTACAAGTAAATTTGCTCTGTTAGTCATTATGCCACAAACGCTGTCAATAAAGCATATATTTTATTGAACCGGATTATTCTTCTAAATTACATGTTGGCTGACCTGCAAGCAGCTCCTCGATGACTAGGCAGGGCCTGCAATATTTTCTTATCTCTTCAGAAGCATCACACCTTCTGCCAAAGAGTCTGATATTCTTTCTCTTGTTTTCTCTAGATACTCATCATCCTCCAGCCATTCAATCATGCAAACTGCACCAGTGAGAGGAAACTCAGATGGGACAAAGTAAACATTATGTATGTGCTTTCTGCACTTTCATCAATCTGCCATCCTGCGTCTCCTCTGACTTTACATTGTCCGTTGTGACCCTCTCGTCCAGTGAGAACTCAAACTTGAAGGACTCAAAGCAACAAACAGATGGCAACAGCAGCAGCAGCAGTAACAGTCATGAATGGGAGTACAAGTATACCTGTTCATTTGAGTTGTTTGGTCACTTTTTATTTTGCCATTTGATTTTGTAACTGTACATAAATCAATTTAAGATCTTATAGTTTTGTACATGTGATTTTTATGGTGTGTGATTTTTTAAAATAAAATAAAAGACTGGCTCAATTCTAATGGGCTTGTTTTAGCATTTGACGTTCCTTTTAGGAATTTCTTGCGAATTGATTTACACTTCTAACAGGTAGTGTCTTTTCACTTCTCTTTACAGAAAAGTTGCAAACAGTACAATTATCGCTATACATGCAAGAATTATTTTTACACAGGCTAAATTTGTCAGAGTTGACAAAGCTTTATCTTACATATCTGTATCTTAAGCTGTCAGCATTCCCAATCATAGCAATGACAGTTTCCTATTGACAGCAAATATCCATTGCAATATACATATATATAGTATAATATTATTTGATATATAATATATTAATATACTATTATAACATATTAAAAATAAAAGACAGTGTGCAGGTGGAAGTGTCCATCTTGCCCTACTTCTAAGGTTCTTCCAGTGGGTTTCAAAAAGTCTCCTCCATTTCTCGCTTGCATCTAAACACAGCATTTATCTCTCTGCACCTTCAGTGATGTCATAAGGTTGGCCCCTCCCACAGGACCGTGTCCTTTCCCAAGATTCCTGTTGAACACTGCCCTTCTGTTAGAAATGAGAGTTAATGTCTAATGGCTTTTTTTTTTTGTCAATACATCTAGCGGGAAAACTGGGAAGCGTAGTGAGAGGCCATCTTGCATCAGTAAAGGCTGTCTAGATTGTATAATACCTTGGATTCTGGGATGCCCACCATCAACAGGGGTGCTGCATTCATCCAATTTTCCTTAACTCAGACATAGACATTTTAGTCTTAAAAGTCATTCTTTCTTCTGACTAAACTTGCACCTTAGAGTTCAGACTCATCTTTTTTAGTCTAGCTGACATAAATTGTCCATTAGCGACTGAGTGGCTGAATATGGTCAACCTTATGCACCCCTGTCTCCGTGCCTCTGGAAATCTCACTCCATTTGTATTTCTCGGCACAGAATGTAGACACGTAATGTCACAACCTACTCAAAGGTGTTTCTGCAAAAGATCCTCACACTCCTACGCCGCACAATCACTCAGGGGAAACCTCACTTTGTCAAACCATATGGCCAATTTCCAGGGCAATGTTTCCAGTCCCAGTCACGGATTAAACTCCACAGCCGATGAATGTGAAAATCTGTATTAGTCAACAACTGCATCAAATCCGTTTCCAGGAGACATTACTGAGAGAAATTATTCTTTGTTACTTACAGAAAATGACCATGATGAACTATTTGTTTATTTAATAGCGGTCAAGTCAATGGCTCTGTTCCAAAACCTACTGAGCCACCTTGTTGTCTGCCATTACATATGTTGCTGTGTCAGGTAATTACCACTCCTCTTTGATAATCATCCTAGCATGGCATACTAGCATATACCTCTCATTATTTCTGCCATATATGGGAGGAATAGTTAGTGTTGAAGTGATTTTTGGTGAGATTTTTTTTATTTTATTTTATTTTTTATTATTGACATTTCACATCATTGAAACATTTCGACGAGGACACGAAAGGTTTAGTAGACTTTTTGCTTTAAATGAATTGTTATTGTCATGGTGTAAAGAACAGAAACTGCTCTTTGTTAATAATTGGAATCTTTTCTGGGAGTGTCCTAGGCTTTTTCGCGCTGATGGCCTGCACTCCAGCAGAGTCGGAGCAGAACTCCTGTCGGACAACATCTCCAGGACGCTATGCTCCAGAATCAGAATCAGAAGAGCTTTATTAGCAAGTATGTTTACACACACAAGGAATGTGACTTGACGACATGAGATTCCAATGTAGAATAAAGTACAAACATAGTGCAGACATACATGATAGAGTAGACATACATAGGAATAACACAGTAAGGATGTAATATAAAACTAATATAATAAAAAAAAAAAAAAAATTGAATATTGTACTATATACAGAAATAGAAGTATAGAAAAAAAATGTAATTGTTTAGATAAATGTATAGATATGTTATTCGTGCGCATATATGTTATTTACAAAGTGTGCCCAAGTTTAATGTAAATATGCCAGATAACTATGTTAGTTGTGATGGATGATGTATAATTATGAAAGATTAGTTGTTCAGGCTGAATATAGCCTGTGGGAAAAAACTGTTCTTGTGCCTGGCTGTTCTGGTGGTCAGTGCTCTGTAGCGCCGACAGAATGACAGTCATACTCCATATGACTAGTAAGCCAATTCTCAAATAACTTATATGATGGCTTTTGTTCTACCCACTTAAATGATAGAAGTACTTGCGCTGTCCAATCTATAAAGACTGTGTCTGTTCCCCAAATAGTGAGGTCAAAATATACATTTAATGCAGGATCTAGAAAAAATCTGATCGTGATTAAACCAGAAAAATGTAAAATAAATGAACAAAAGACATTTTTAAAGTTTGGGCTCCTAAACAATAGATCACTCACACCCAAAGCAGTTATTGTAAATGAAATGATCACAGAAAATAGTTTTGATGTACTCTGCTTGACTGAAACCTGGCTAAAACCAAAAACCTTAATAAATAATTATTAATCTATTCAAACCTTATAATCTTACCAAAAATATTGAGGGTGATGTTGTTGTTACTGCACACTTTTCCAGCAGCATTTTGAGCACAGCAGGAGTATATCCCAGAATCCCCTGTTTTGAGGTTGGTCAGCGCCAGGATCCGGTCCTTTCTGTCCAGCTGAGCTCCATCTTTGAACCATTTACTGCTCGGCCTGCACAGGTCAGAAACATCTTTTCACACAGAAATTTCACACAGAATTTAGCACACGGAGGGCTCCTGTCCCTGACTTTAGCCCAGTGAGGGCTTCTATCCCCGAGTATAACCCAAGGAGGGCTCCAGTCCCTGAATCCAGTCCAGAGAGCGTTCCTGTGCCCGTGCCTCGAGAGTGTCCACCAGTGCCCGTTCCTCCAGAACACCCTCAGGGACCCCGTTCTGCCAGATTCTAAAAACCTCTCAAGGATTTTTTTTGGGGGGAGGGGGTAGTAATGGGTAGTGGCCGGGCCGAGTGGCGAGGCCAGGGCCATGGAGGCCGTCCAGCCATGGCCTCCTGAACGGTCTGATCCGCCATGGCCTCCTGAACCGTCTGATCCGCCATGGCCTCCCCAGCGCCTGCTCAGTCATGGCTCCCCAAAGGGATCGCTCTACGAGGTACGAGCGCCCACCCCCCCCTCCCCGTTGGATGTTGTGTGGCGTGTGGACGCGCCTCCCAGGAGGGGGGAGTAATGTCAGACTCTCTTCCATGCTTCGTGTTGTGTTTTCCTCCCCCACGTGCTCCATGTTTATGATTATGCCCATATTTGGTTTTCCTGTTCCTGTTCCTCATTATAGTTCATTAGTTTCTACCTGTGTTTATTAATCATCTCGTCAGTTCCTTTGTTTGCTCCATTACTTAAACCCAGTGTTTCCTAGTGTCTAGCGTCCACTGTAAAAGGTAATTTTGTGTTCTTTGTTTCCCGTGTTCCTGTGTTCCCAACTTTTTAATTAAAGACTTTGGAATTTGCTTTACTCCTCGTCTCCTCGCTCCTTTGTTCCTGTGCTCCCAGTGTGAATCGTGACAACCACAACTGGATTCTAGTGAACTGGCAAAGTATAGACCAATTTCAAATCTCCCATTTATGTCTACAATTTTCTCTAACAAAGTATCTCTAATTTTCCTATCTATACTGTAAAGCTGCTTTGACACAATTTGTAATGTTAAAAGCGCTATATAAATAAAGGTGACTTGACTTGACTTGACTTGACATACATACTGTATATGAAATTAAATCCAGATGAGCAAACAACAAATGAAGCATAAACAGCAGCATGAATTTATTATGAATGCATCACAACAGACATAATATGAGGTGAAGCAACCCATTCAAATGAACCATCTGTCTTTTACAACTGGATGACACATGTCAGACTGATTTGAAACATTTACTTTATGTGAGAATCATTGGAACAAAACACATTTAAAGATTTGTCTTTAGTTTTTCTCGTTTACTTTGTTCAAGCCTGATTTTATAACTTAAAAAAGAAACTAAAATATCTGTGCATAGAAATAAGTTGAAAACGGCAACAGCACATTGACGGCGCATTCTGAGATAGATGGGTATAATTTAGGGTTGTGACAATGAGGAAAAGAGGGGGGATAGTTTTGCCTCTTTTCCTCGCTTTCCTTCCATTTAAAATACCGTGTAAAAGCGCCCATTTTTACCCATTTTGTGCATTTTACTTTCAGTTTCAAATTAGAGGCAATTCGGTGTCAATTGCAACGTAGAACAGAAAAAAGAAAATACGTAGAACAGAACTTTTATTAACAAAACGAATAAAAATACACCATGCTATATGCCTAATACAAAATAATAAATAACTTACATAAAGTTTAGGTAGCATATACAAAACTGAAGATCAGTAAACACTGTGGAACCAAATAAATAAGAAACAAAGTTTATTAGCAAAACGAATAAGAAAGCTTAGAGACATGGCATTGATGTAAAAAACAACAACAACAACAAAAACAGTTTAAATAAATTTAAATCAGCAAACATTGTGGAACCAAATAAATAAGAAACAAATGTTTAAAAAACATTGAATATCACCTTAGATAAATGGAAGAAATCAACAAGCTTTTCAAAATCCAAAATATATTTTTTAAAACAGGCGCTTGTCGTTTTGAAACTCTTCTGCCATCGTCTTGTCCATCTCACCTCACTCTTCTTGTCAGCTTCTCCTAACGTGATAAATGTGATCTGATCTGTGATGTGACTGTCATTCGGCACGCTGCATTGAGCAGCCGCATTCAGTTTTAATTGTAGTGAACTAAATTAATCAAAACGACGGTGGGGGCGGTGCCGCGGTGGGCAAGTGACATAACCAGTGTTGTGGATTCACACCGGTAAAACGTCTCAGGTTACGTATGTAACCATGGTTCCCTGAGTAGGGAACGAGACACTGCGTCCTCTAGGGGTCGCTATGGGGAACACCTTCATTGTGACCGGTGTCTGAAGCATACATTCAAAACAACAACACATTGGCCAGCGACAGCCTATGACGTCACTACCGGTGCGACTATAGTATAAATAGGCGCCGGGAGAACATGTTATTCACTTCTTCGTCTGAAGCTTGCTTCCGAAGCATGGCAGGGAACCTAGAAGACGCAGTGGTACATACGTAACCTGAGACATTCCCTTCCAAGGGAACTTCGAACTGTGTCCTCTAGGGGTCGCTATGGGGAACGGTATACCCACACCACCATGCTGAGGGGAGTGCATGCCAAACCACTGGCGAGCACTAAGTACCAACTCTACCAAAGCTTTAAGGGAGTTGCCCCTGGGACGACTGACGGTCAAGGACAGTTTTTATCCCCTACAGCCAAAGGCCTAAGCTACATACCCCAAAAAAACTTACCTATTAGGGCCAAAACTCCTGGGCCCGGGGTAGAGCTCAAAGCTTGGAATCAGAAATAGATTCCTTTAAGGGAATACGACCAAGGGCCTAGAATCATACTAGTCTTGGCCTGTCACACAAGGGCTACCGCACGTTTCTCTATGTATGTGCTGAAGGAACTGTCTCAACAGACCCCTAGTAGCAACACCCTGTTAAAGTAGGTATCCTGAGGATACATAAGTGGAGTGATGCCCAAGGTGGAACCGGGGCCTAACCGACTCAAGAAAGGGCACGAAGCCACCGCGCGTAGCCCCTACCATACAGGATTTTAGAAAGAACGCAAAAAGCTTAATGTGCGAACTTACCACAGTGTGGATTTTAGAAAGTATACAAAGACTTTACGTGCACACTTACCATATCATGGATTTTAAATATACCGTTCTAAGGGGAAGACCATAGGTGGAAATGGCACATCCCAAGAACAATACGTCTGAGAATCACCAACTCATCCTCATGATATAATGCTGGAATGGCTAGCAGTAAGTTACCTAGCTGAGGGAGCATAACACCCAGCTCTCAGCCAAGAGGGAGCTCGACCTACAGCATGTTCATTAGAAATCCTGAAGGGTAAGCGTACTGCAAGCTTAGCCAAAAACTCAGCACATCAGGGAGGCAAAAAAAGGGGTGGGGGGAGGAAGGGCCTAAGTCACCTGATGCTGCTGGTTCCAGGTGCTTTGGAAAAACAGAGAACTCAAATTCTCATGTGAGAGGAGAACTCCGAATTCAGAAAAGGAGTAGCGTGCTCATAGGCAACCCTCTGATAGAGGGGAACACTGCTAAACACCACCACGAGAGCAGCCCACGGAGCAGGGAATTCAACTCCTCAGAAGGGGAGAGAACTTGAACGCTCGGAAGAAAGCACCATGCTCATAAATGACCCTCTACAGTGAGGAGAGTGATGCTTTAAAAGTGTGTCAACAGAGACACACTAGTTGAGTGGAACCCAAGGCGAGTACCATGGTCTAAGCCAACTCAGAATAAGGGAACGAGGCTAACAACGCGTAACCCTTACCATACAGGATTTAAGAAAAGCAGAGGCCTTAGTTGTGCACACTTACCATACAGGATTTTAGAAAGTGCACAGAGTGCTTAGCGTGCACACTTACCACCATAGTATGGATTTTATAGAGATCTGCTCACAGATGCCCAGAAGTCCTCAGCCACTCAATCGGGAGCGGCAGGCTCAAAGACAACCCTCTGAGGTGAGGGGAGCACTGCCTGAATTGACCCAAATAGAGGCAGCTTATCAGTGAAGCAGCAAGCGGCCCAACTACCTGATGTCACTGCCACGGAGCGACTCCTAGCTAACCCTCACAGAGAGGGGAGCACTTCTAGCTTGACCAGAAGGGGGTGCTAGATTAGAAGGGGTAACCCAGCAGGGCCCAATAAGAGACAGTCCACTGGTGCAGCTGGACACGGTCTCATGCGCTCTATCTCGATAGAGAGCGTAGGTCCCGTATAACCAGACCCGATAGAATCTGAAGAAATAGCGGGACCCAATAACCATTCAGCTTACTACTCCTCAGAGCAGAAGCACAAAGGAGGAGGTTCCCACAGAAGCAAAAATCCCTCTTACCTCAGGGAATGCAGTGTACTCCAGCCCACTCCACAGAGGGGTGATTATTGGTTCAACCATAAGGTCAGTGTGACAGTGAGGACCCACGGGTCCGACCGTCTATGGAGCATTGAGCTCAGATAATGTGCATGAAGGTTAAGGAATGATTCAAATCTCGGGAGACCTCTCAGGGTGAGAAATTAGTAGTTTGCACAGGCCAGAGGATAGGGAGCATGTCGCGAAGCATGTACTCAGAAGAGTACTAGCCCACGAGAAGGACTCACAGGTCCTGAGGTTACAGCGTTATACTGGGGACCTGATGCGGCTGCGTGTCCAAGCCGAAGATGACGGCTATCACCAGCCTGGAACCAGAACCGATGACTGAAACCATCACTGTAATCGGTCAACAGCAGGATGTCCTGACTTAGCAGCTGGGTCAAACCTAAAGTCAGAAAAACAGAACAGGTCCGAGTAGCGCTGCAGAGAAAGGCTAGCATCAAATATACAAGAAATAGCAGTAGAGTGGACAAAAATAGATCACACTCACCAACCATGGCTCCCGCGCATGACTCAGGCTCATGATATAGGCTGGAGGCAAAATCCGAAGCCTGGACCCTCGTGGAATGAAGGATTTAAAGACAGTCAAGCATGTCTTGGCCTCCTAAAACCTCACGACTACCGTCTCGACGGAAGTGCCGAAAAACTCAGAAGGGGAAACCGGCACGTCAAGAAGAAAGCCCTTCTCTTTCGACCCGATAATCACCAGACTCACCCACAGATGTCTCTCCATAACCACCATGGCTGCCATTTTTTGGATCTGCCAATGGCAGTGGCGGCCTGCTTAGGGGCACGGAGAGCAAATTCAGTGGTGCGACGCAACTCAGCCACCTCATCAGGGGATAGACCCTGCCTTTATCCAGGTCTTTCAGCAGATTAGCCTGAAAAGTCTGAAGCATCACCATGGTGTGCAACGAGACTGCAGCCTGACCTGCTGCCTTGCCTTAAGAGAAGATATCTCCCCCATGGAGAGATAGCAGGCCAGCGTCTCTTCAACAGGTGGCATCTTCTCATAACCATTCTCACGCATCCCCTCGATGTTGGCATAACTAGTATGCTGGAAGCTATGAGAATATGCAGGACGAGAATTGTTTTATTTTTATTTTGCAGTATAATGTGGTTATCTGAGAAGGACATGATATAAACCATCTGTCCAATAACTGCAGACAGATCCACACTATACATTTCCTATATGAACAAAAGGAAATTACTTAGGTAGAAATAAATAGGGAGAAATTTCCCGTCAGGTCCTTTCCATGTTCTCACCACGACGCAACGCATAGCATGCATTCAGCTCCCGCGGGAGCTAAACACACTCCTCCCAACCACTAGATTACCTCGGAAATCAAGCGCAAACGAAAACTGCTGCCACGAATGCATCGCATTCATGCAAACGCTATCTACAAACTCGGGTAAATGGTGAAATACTCACATCCCCTTCATAGTCCCGCGAATGCATCACATTGAGCACAAGCCGCCTCCTCATGAAACGAGCACGTTCAATTCATGTTTATCCCTCACAAGAAATAAGCAATGAATGCAGAGCGCATCCAACTCCCTCGAGAGCTGAACGCGCTTGCTCTTCAACACACACACAGCACGCGGGCTGTGTGAAACTGCAGGTATCAGAGCAAAGCCTCTGGCGAGAAACATGCACTCCTAGTCGTGTTTAGCTTAACGCTAACGGTAACGATATAGATTACAACCCGCAAAGAACTATGTAAGTATACTGAATTTACGGTATACATTTCTGTAATTATAGTGTACCTATAAAGAACATACGTGTAGGTATAAGGGAACAATGTGTTACGTTTGGGTAATAAGGGGGTAACAACCAGATATGCAACCTGCAAAGAACTGCGTAAGTAAACTGAAGTTACAGTGTAACTTTTTTGTAATTATAGTGTACCTATTCAGTACCTCCGTGTAGGTATAAGGGAATAATATGCAAAGTTTGGGGAATAAAGGGGTAACAACCTGTAAAATTACAAATAATTTATACTGTAAGTATTTTGAAACTAAGAGGTGCTTATTCTAATATTACGTGGTATGTATGGCCTAAACAACAATGTTTGGGAATGATTTAGAAAGACGATATATACTTTTTATAATTTTATATTGGTATTTTATTATAGGCGTATAGGTATTTTTTAACCATGGGGTACACATTCTATTATAAAAGGACGGACATGATGGAGATTACTGAACAACAGTGAAATGAGTTAATGAGTTTCTGCTATGATTTATAATTCACAAGTCTACTTACCTTATGAAAGCTTATTCGTCGATTTCAGCAACTTCACACCAGCAACACCACTATCACCAAATAACTTTACATGATATACCATCAAGGTTCAATGCAGCTTAAAACAAGTGTACCTCTTTCCAGCTGTTCGCAGAAAAAATACATGATACAACATTTGTATTTCAGTGGATGTATACTGTGGTGTTTTTATAGCAAAAAAAATGTAGAGGGTTTAATTTGGCCATCGAACAATTAAATTAAAACTAGTGCAATATTTTTCTCTGTAATTACTGTGCAAATATACACTTGTTCTGTGTTTAAGTCCAACTTGTTCCTCCCTTGTTCCATGTAGTTACAGGGTAAATACAACATTTGCGGGCTGTAAATTAAAGTGGTGCTTTGTTCCCCCATTGTTCCATGTAGTTACAGGGTAAATACAACATTTGCGGGCTGTAAATTAAAGTGGTGCTTTGTTCCCCCCTTGTTCCATGTAGTTACAGGGTAAATACAACATTTGCAGGCTGTAAATTAAAGTGGTGATTTGCTACCTCCTTGTTCCATGTAGTTACAGGGTAAATACAACATTTGCGGGCTGTAAATTAAAGTGGTGCTTTGTTCCCCCATTGTTCCATGTAGCTACAGGGTAAATACAACATTTGCGGGCTGTAAATTAAAGTGGTGCTTTGTTCCCCCATTGTTCCATGTAGTTACAGGGTAAATACAACATTTGCGGCCTGTAAATTAAAGTGGTGCTTTGTTCCCCCCTTGTTCCACGTAGTTACAGGGTAAATACAACATTTGTGGGCTGTAAATTAAAGTGGTGCTTTGTTCCCCCCTTGTTCCATGTAGTTACAGGGTAAATGCAACATTTGCGGGCTGTAAATTAAAGTGGTGCTTTGTTCCCCCCTTGTTCCATGTAGTTACAGGGTAAGTGGCTACAACAAATTGCTCTGAAACGAATGTTTATACATTAGGTCATACATACATACATTATATATCAGGTAATGTATCAATAAACATGGTGGACTGTATTATTTAATTCAAATATTGTTTGCAATTTACTATAGGCCTACTGCTAGGTTAAATTAACCCAAAATGGGTTTTAAAATTAAAATCACACACAATATGACAACAGTAACAACACAGGCAACAGATAGCCTAATAAAATATAAAAATGTATTACACCAGTTCAGAAAAAAAGCAAAGCATCTCCATACTTATACAGATTATACAGTTAAACCAAATTCTTGTTTAAGGATATATTTTTTTCAATTTGTTCATGTTTTTCACCCACTGACTTAATGACTAATTGATTAACTAGTAATGACTAGTTAAACTATTATGGCCAAACCATCACGCCAATAAACACACAGTAATAAACACTGAAAGTCAAGATTAAACTGTGTATTATAGCGAACTGACAGGATTTTACTGTCTTTGATTTACCGTTTTGATCCACGTCCTCAAGCACCATTTTGACTAACGTTAGTTCAGTTCCCGGTTTTACCGCTCATCAGTCGCTGCTCAATGTTGTGAGAACATACTCGGACAAAACCCTCCAGTTTTAAAAGAACACATTCCAGTCAGTTTCAAAAATCTCTCTCATCTTTGTGTCGATTAGTTTTCTTGTATTTTCTACACATATTCCTGTCATGAGCGCCGCAAACACGGATAGACTCGTCTCATGCACCATTCCAGCTGTTTCCAGTTCGCGCTCACCACATTCACTGCTGCAGTTTTAAAGGAACACACTCCAGACAGTTTCAAAGTTGTCCCTCGTCTGCACTTCGATTAGTTTTCTCCTATTTTCCACACATGTTCCCGTCTTAAGCACCGCAGTCACGGATTTCGTCGCACACAGAGCCGTTCACGTTTGAACTCACGTGACTTGCTGCATGCTCTCATCACGTCCTCCACATTCATAACCCAGCAACATAGGGGTTTGATACTGTATATCAACCCAAAATAAAAAAAAAAATAAAAATTGGGTCGAATCAAGCCAGCTTCCTAACTCAACAGTCTCAACCGAGCATTTGGATTGAAACAATTACCAGCGTGTTTTATATGTGTAGGCTATAAAAAAGAGTGTATGTTTTTGCTTAATCGCTTGCAAATATAAGAGGTCATACATTCCACGTAATATTAGAATAGATACCCTTTAGTTTCAAAATACTTACAGTAGAAATAATTTGTAATTTTACAGATTATTACTCCTTTATTCTCCAAACTTCGCATATTGTTACCTTATACCTACACGGAGGTACTGAATAGGTAACACTGTAATTACAAAAAAGTTACGCTGTAAATTCTGTTTACTTACGCAGTACATTGCGGGTTGTAATCTAAAGCGTTACCACGCTAACATAATCAAACGGTCAGTGAAGACGAAGAAGAGGATGTGCTCTCCCGGCACCTATTTATACTATAGTCGCACCGGTAGTGACATTATAGGCTGTCGCAGACCAATGTTATTGTCGTTTTTAGATATATGCTTCAGACAGCGGTCACACTGAAGGTGTTCCACATAGCGACCCCTAGAGGACGCAGTTCGAAGTTCCCTTGAAAGGGAATCGTCAACACCTTCTATAGCAGCAACACAAATTCCGTGTCCTGTCAATCATTGCGTGAGATATAAAATTGAGCGCGCACCAATACAAAGGGCGGACCAGACAGGGTGATTCTCTCCTGAGAACAGTCCAATTGGTGGTAAATACATATTTAAACTTTAAATAAGTATGAAATATATCAGTGTTTTTTCACTTATTTATTTTAGTTTGGACATGCTCATATGTTGGTGTTTTGATATAGCCTATTTTTTTTAATATATGCTGTAAAAAGTTATTATATGGTACAATACTATTTTAGGTTGTTTAAATTGGAAAAAAGCTAAGATTCTACGTCACCCCTATCCAGTTGTCACGGCACCCACTTTGGGAACCACTGTTATAGATCATGACATACTCATAGATTGATTACAAAACTATACAGGTATTCAAGGGCAGGCTTTAAGATGATTTAGATCCTACCTGTCCGATAGCTACCACTTTGTTCATTTAAATGGGGAGTCATCGCAATTATCAGCAGTAAAATATGGAGTGCCACATAGATCTGTCCTAGGACCTCTGCTATTTTCAATATACATCTTGACCCTTGGTAATATTATTAGAAAATACGGGATTAACTATATATCTCAACAAGACCAGATGAAACTTCTAAATTATCTAAGCTAAAAGAGTGTATTAAAAAGGTAAAAATTAAATGTATTATTATTTATTATATTATTAAAATTGATTAATTCGACATAAGACAGAGATATCACTTTATTGGACCAAAAAAACAGTATCACAGAATTTATGGAGTATAATTTGCAACTAGACGAATGTACTGTTACTCCCCTACAGGCAAAAATCTGGATGTTAATTAGATGGCAACTTGTCTTTTGAAAATCATATCCAATAACAGCACTGTGCCATCTTAGAAAAACATTGTCAGGTTACAAAACAGTTTACCTGTTTTGATCAAGAAAAGCTAGTTCTTGGAGTCATGACCTTAGACTGAACTATTGAATGACCACTGTAGGTGTGGTCCTGCATCTCAATAAACAATGTACAGGTAGTAAAAAAGCAGCAGCGAGAGTCCTTACCATCAAGAAAATATGAGCATATTACATATCCGTATCCGTTACAAAATATTATTACTTACCTATAAGGCCCTTAATGGGTTAGCTCCTGCATACCTAACTAGTCTTCTACCATGCTTCTACCATGCTACAATCCATCACGCTCCCTAAGGTCACAAAACTCTAGACTTTTGCAAAGTCCTCTAAAGGAGGGAGAGCTTTTTTGCATTTGGCTCCCAAACTCTGGAATTGCCCGTGATAAGCCTGTTCGGAGTTCAGACACACTCTCTCTGTTTAAATCTAGATTAAAGACACATCTCTTTGGCCAAGCATTCAAATAATGCATCTCATAATATTTTAATGCAGTTATATCTGATCAAATGCACATTATTATTCGTTAGCTTGGGTTGAACAAATCAATTTTGCTTGGTTGGAACAGCAGCTACGCTTATTATGTCTCTATTTGTTTCTCTGTTTTTGCCACAGGATTAACATCCCATGGTAACTAGGATTTACACAAACTTCAGTCTGGATCCAGAACACCTGAGAAGAGATGATGCCAACCCCTCAGAAGACCTCAGATGATGACCACCATGAAACAACATACAGAACTACCTAATTTTGCTATAAGTTTGATTGCATCATATAATAATTGCTGTTATAGTGTTCATCGTCTGTCTGATTACATCTTTAATTGATTTTTCGTACATTTCTGCCATATGTACATTAATTTGACAGTCACCACTGACAAGCTACTAAATATACTGTAGAAACTTAATTTGCTGTAAAGTTTCTTTGCAACGATTTGTATCGTGAAAAGCGCTATACAAATAAACTTCAATTGAATTGAATTGATTTCAAAGAAATACTAGTATATCTGATTTGCAGTATACAGGCCTTAAGATTTTAGTGAACCAAAAAGAGAGCCATATTTGTGTTTGTTATGTATTTTTATGCTTATTAGGGCATCATGCTCTGCTTTGTGACTGACAAGCTGATCATTAGCTAAATGCTAACATCACTTTCTGCTAAAATCAAGTCTCCCATGTGGAGTTACTGCATGTAGAGTTTCGTACTTCATCTAGGTTATAGGATGCTGAGAAAATAGATCTCTTCTGAAAAAAAGAGCATTTAATTGTATTGAATGTGCACTTGTAGTGAACTTCAAATCTTAAAAGTATATTAAAAATGATTGCAGAAAATAGCATATTAATTAAATAAAGGGTCACTTGAGTGTACTTTAAGAAAGACACCTTCATGACTGTTTCTTTAAACACTGAAGAACACAGTACTGTAAACAAATGCTCTTATTATAATGTGTTGACTAACATCCTAAAGCACATGTAAAGCATTTGATTATAACGACCGTAGGGGGTATTAAAGATGACATTTATTGCATATATTACATTTGATAGAAGTTTGATATAAAGGTACTAACGGCAGGTCTTCATTACAAATATTGAATTAGAAATATTTTAAATACAGTGCATACAAGTTTCAATAAAATAATGTTCTTTTGAAGCATTATTTCCGAAATAAGTACTCTTTTTTAAAGCAGACTAACGTGAACTTATTTTTCACAAGGGTCTGTGAAGGCAAAAGTCAGCAAGGCAGTGCACTAAAATAAATGAATGAATTAAAGGTATTTTATAAAATTCCATCTGCCTTGATTGCTATGACCAATCTCTGGCAGCTGATTACATGTAATCTGGATTACATAATCAGATTCCAAAAATTTAGTAATTGTAATTAGATTATATTATGTTTTAAAATGCTCATAATCAGATACATTCACTTTTTTATGGATTACATGATTACAAATTATTCACACACTAGCAGTAAATGATTCGTAATTTATTGATTCTCTTTCTTTTAATTTTCCCTTTGTAAAACATTTATATTGTTTAGCTTTGAATATTCACAACATAGGATGGCCATGTAAATGTCATGTGAATTAATTTGTGATCCATGCTTCTGGATTTGGGGACAAAGGCACCTCTCAGTCAAGTATACCATGTATAAGACAAATAATTATGCAAGTTACTAAACACTAACAATGCGTAACTGGAAGACTTTGACCATGCAATTGCTTTTTTCATGTGTGCTAATGCTTGTTCTTGTGATGCAGCAGGGGTTCCCAAACTCTTTGTCAGTCAAACCCCTTTGAACTAAAATATTGTGAAGTCCTCCTGTGACTTAAAATGAATATTTCAATCATTTAATGACACATTTACATATATACGGTTCTCTGATGCTGGTTAATGGTCACATTGACTTGCAGGTAAACAAATAAAATATTTTAAAAGTATCTAAATTACATTACATGAGTAACCTAAATTACGTTACTGACTACAATTTCCATCATGCAATTTGTAATTGTAACGGGGCTGACGAGACGTGATCCATCTGCAAGCTTTTATTAAAGAGACGTGGTATAACAGGCAGGGTCGAACAATGGCAAACAGGTATATGGCGGGCAAAAACACAAGAATAGTCCTAGGCCTAGCACAGGTCGACGATCGGCAGACAATCAAAAGGGGCAAGACAAAAGGGGAGAATCCAGGAAAACAGGTAAAGACAAGAAACCGCAAAAAACAAGGCAAGGCAAAACAAGGAAAACACAGAGACTCGGAAAGCGGTACAGGCTAAACAATACTCAGCCGAGAAAGGTGGTTAGAGTGGGTGTTATATAGTGAGTGAGGTGATTAGAAACAGCTGTGTGCAATGAGTGCAATGTGCAAATCTTGCAAAGAATGATGGGATATGTAGTCCGGGGTGCTATCCAACAGTTTGTGTTGTGCGAGAGTCAATGTGATGGAAAGGGTGACCTCTGGTGGTGAATAAACGGAAGTCCATGGACCGAATTCGTGACAGTAATCAGTAACAGATTACAATTAAGTAATCTACCCAGCATTGTCTCTTGATAGGTAGTTTTGTGTGGATTGTCTCAATTAAGATATATATTTTAAAAGTTTTGCAACTACAACTTTTTTTCCATAACTAAAAATCAACTTGTCTAGGTTCTGGATCTTTAATGTAGCTTTGTCTACTTGTTTGTTTTCGAGAATTCAGTCTGCTTATTCACCCAATAAAAAGTGAAATAAAAATAACAAAGTTGATAGGGGCAAAGGAAGATGCAAGGCAGAGGAAATCCATAATTTAAGAGGCTGAGAAGCATCCATAAACAGCCCTGCCTGTCCCAGTGCATTTTTCCATGAACAATTGCCGGAATAATCGCACCTCATAAGTCAAGATCACAGAGGAAGCTGATGCAAACCAGACAAATGCATATCAATAATTAGTGCTGGTCGGGAAGTCCAGCTGAGACAGACCAGGACACTGCTTTTATGTGTTTTGTGGTTTGTGACATGCACAGCATACTGAAACATGTGAACAGTATGGAAGGATAGAGATAGATATGAATGGTATAAATACGATACAGTATAAAAGGGAAGAAAGGGAAACAGTGTGAGAAAAATAAAAATGTAAGATTGTCAGGTTAATTTAGTGTGATTAACTAAAAATGTATTATTTGAAAACATTTATAACATTTACATTTATTATATCTGGATTTTTTTATTAGAAATGCATTGATTATATTATTTGTCCATGTTTTTTTTAAATCTGTGAACAGTACGGAATGGCAGAAAGGGCAATATTTATTTATTTACAGTATAATATACATTATGGAAGAGAAGAAAGGAAAACCATTTTTTTTAAATAATACATGTATTATGATTGCATTTGTTAACTAAAATGCCATTACTTACATTTCTATATTATTCACACACACACACACATATTATATATATAAATATATATAAGAGAGTGAAACAATGAGAAAAAAGCAGTTGTCAGTTTAATTAGTGAATTTATTATTATATTCTTAGTATTTATTAATAATAATAATAATAATACTATTATTACATGGAATTGTAGATTATATATCTACTGCTATATATATATATATAGAGAGAGAGAGAGAGAGATAGTAGATAGATAGATAGATAGATAGCTAGATAATATTTTTAGATAGATAATACATATTTACTCAACACTAGTTTGAACTATATAGCTAGAACACTACGGGTTATTTTTTTCAATTGCTAACAAGCGTTTACCAATACTTAAATTACTTTTTCTAAACTGTTAACACAGCAACACACCTACATTACACAATTAGCCAAATAGTTAATTTTCAGGCCAAAACCACATTTTGTTAAATTAATACAAACTCTACCTTTCAAAATGCCAAATACCTTTTTCTACATTTATTAACTCTATCAAAACACTGCAAACCCAAATCAAAATCGAGTCATTCAGTCAAAATAATCGTCCCAGCAGTCTTGGCTGTCTCTTGATGTCTGATTTGGTAGCTGAACCAAACCAGACAGTCCTGGTCCAAATACTACTTTCCCTCGTCCAGACATGTTCTTTCTTTTTCTGCTTCTCTGTGTTGTTCTGTATTGTTTTGAACAAAACCAATCCAAAGAGTGCCTTTTTATTGTGCATGGCCATGTAACGGAAAGACTTTAAATTATTAATTCAGATTTGAATTAGTTATTTCTCAATTATCAGAAATTAAAATAATTATTTCAGCTCCTTTGTTGCAGAAGTAGAGGCTTTACACTATATTTAAACTTTGGAACATTAGGTCTTCATTTCTGTCATGCTGTGTTTAAGCATTTGTAAAAAAATATATAAGAATGATCCATGATTTTGGTATGGGGTAAGCTTGTGTGAAAAAATAAAATTTAAGCATTTTAGAAACATGTTAATTGGCTGAATATTGTGTGAAAACAACATTAATTTTCTTAATGGTATGGTCACAACAGACGGATGTTTTGCTAATTGTGTTTAGAGTTTTGAAAATGTGATTATAAATTGGACAAAGGGATGTTTGAAAACTGTTAATAGAATGAATAGATAGATATATGGATAGATAGATAGATAGACACATTTTTTTTTGTATTTGATCACTTAATAACCACATCATATAATTAATTAGCTTTTTCAGTTTATTCAATTGTAGCCCAAAAAAGCCACACATTGTGGGATATCGCTGCTGTTTATGTATTGGCTCAACTCCCTCACTGCTTACACACAACCGAAAACATGCTAACTCCATATTGTGAAGCATGAATGCTGCTGACAATATCTGTCTGCAGAAAATAGCATTTTTCTATATTTTTCAGCCTCCATTTCATCCTTTTTCCCATGCTCAGCCTACCTAAGCCTACCCTTGGGTCTCAGTCACAGCAAACTGACCATCAAAGCCCACTGTCCGCACTTTGGGAAACAGTCCAAACCGTGGTTTGTGAAGGCAGAAGCCTGTCTCTGGAGCCAGGACTGATGGGTAGCAATGCCAGAGAAGCTGGACCAGCACAGAGAGAGTGAGAGGCTTTGATCTGTCATCTGAACAATTCCAGGAGACTCAGCCACTGTAAAGAACATGGATAATGTGGTTACCAAAGCCCCTTCTAGACACCTCTCCCTCACAAGCTGACACCAGGATCAGGGACAAAATGTTTTTGTGAAGGCAAAGAGACAACAGGATTTTCTTCTCTGAATGTGTCAGCAGCAGCCAAAAATGGGAGGGCTTTAGAATCATATTCATGGAGAAATTACTAATTAATTATAAAAATGTAATCATCAAGACAATCCAAATATTGCAATAAACCCCATTTCACACCCACCGCAAGCATTTGCAGCACATTCAATAAGTGGCGCTGCAGTGAAACGGCAACAGCTTTTTTTGAGCTTTCACACTGCACATGCTTATGCTACATATAGAACTGCAGGAAATTAAAGTGAGTAGGTGACTGGTTATTGGGAGTGGTTGACTGAGGATTAATTCAAAACTTTATAAACAAGAAATGTCATTTTGACATGGAACTGGGTCACATTTGAATGTTAATTCATATTCATATAGCCAAAACCCCAAAGCTATAAAATAGCTATAAATTGTTTTGTTTTTTTTTGGAATCAGCGTTTTTCTGACAGTCATTTATTTAATTTTTTTTTAAATAAGGATGCATCATTTTTTTCCAGTACTAATGTGTAAGGAAAAGGACGGAGGACTCAAATGCAGTTCAAACAAAAAATAGGCTTTATTCTGAACACCAAGCCAGCAAAGGCGTGAAACCCCACAGTTAGGGGAATGCAGTGGTGTGGCGCTCCCTGCGCACACATTCACCGAGACAGGGGCTGAGAGGAATACTGGAGAACGTCCAGAATCGTACTCCCAATCCGGCCTTACTGTCCACAGTCGCGATACTAATTCCTCGCCGGAGGATCCTGGAAACAGTGCAAAGAGTGTAGAGGAGAATGAAAACTCAAAAGCGCGCCCATACGGCACATAAGGACATAAGACATACCCACGCCGAACGAAAGACAAAGACAGGAATATATAGGAAGTGGGAATGAGTACCAGGTGCGAGCTAATAGAGTGCGCCGCCCCGCGAGTGCCCGCTGATTGCTCCACCAAGTGTGTCTGAACTGACAGGACCAAAACAACCACCACGTGCAAATGACAACGACAGCGCACAGGTGAGAAGCAGAACGGAGTCGGAGAAGGTACCGGTACTGACATAATGTTGCTAATTCATTTAGACCTACAAAAGTAAAAACAATCTGTAACCTCTAACTGTGGTTGCTAAAATTAATATTCACTCATTATGCATATGTTGTGAAATAAGCTAAGGGACCGTTCACAAATAATGTGTTTGTTTTTTTGCATTCCAAAGCACTGTATTTATTTATTTATGTATTTATTTATTGTAAACATTTGCCATATGTTTGTGTTTGACCATTGCACTTGCACCTTTTGTAGTGTTGTAGCACAGCATTGTAGTGCCTAGCGCTGTGTCCGAAATATAATACTTCCCTACTATATATGTGAAAAACAATACACAAAAATAGTATTATGTACAAATTCACAGTGTTTGAAAAACAGTAGACAAAAAATTCCCTGATGACCTATTGCTTCTGCCGAGACTCTGGAGTGTGCGTTCGATGGACCCTAAGGGCATGGGAGAGGAATGACAGTGTATTTTGTCTGAATTTAGTTTGTCTGAATTTAATTCATACTACTCATATAGAACGTACGATTTGAATGGTCATGAAGTAAGCTCAAATACAAATGTAGTACCTACAATGGAGAAATGAACAGTAAAAGAGGCAGTAAAACAGCTAAAACTTTTTTTATTTTTTCCCCAACAAATTATGATTACGGAGCAATTTTTGATGAATAAATGTGTTTTTTTGCACAGTTCCTTGCATAATACTATCCTATGGCCTAAGAACACTTTTACAATAGTGTGTGATTTGTAAACTAAACAATTTAACATTTGCATCACATAATCCACTCCATATGTATGGATTTACTGACAAAGTAAACTTGCTCGATAGCTTACCTGATTCAGTGTTGCACTTGCGATGCACAGCATTCTGGTGAAACATAAACAACAAAAGAGACTCAAATACTTGAAGCAATGGCATTGCTGCTTTAACAAATGTGTGTTAATGGTTTAGCAAATGTGCAATATTATTTTACACTATTATGATTGGTAGTACGAATGTCAATCTGCATTTTAAATTAGTAATGCTAGAGTGGTTACACTTTATTTTGCATTGTCCTTGTAACAGTGTAATTATACATTTAGTACTGACTAATATTAATTATCAACATGTTAGGGTTATTGCATTTAGTTATGCATAATTTACTGTTATTACTATAGTAAGTGCATGTAACGTATACTGTATAGCTAGGACAATGTAAAATAAAGTGTTACTGTTTTAATAAAAAAGGTCACAGAATGAATCAGTAAATGAATCTGATTTAGTTTTTTTGTTGAACTGAATCAAAAGTCAAGTTTAGCTGCTATGATAATGGTATGATAATAGCAGTGATCTGTTTTTGTATGTAATTGTATGTCATATATATTTTTATATCCCGATTTTACAACAACATAACGTCTTCTGTAACATACACATATTACCTATGCACTCAATACCTGCTTTTTTGATAACCTATGCTCTTGATATAAGAGGAATCACTTGCTTTCCTACTTCCCTGATTAATGCTTTATTAAATAATCTTATTTTAATGTTGCTGTGGACATACAGTATCTGTTTTAAAACACGGTATCCTCCTTGAGCCCTCATCCCACTGTGGTTCATTCGCTACTCAGTTTCACAGGATGCATTATCATTGAAACGCTGGACCGCACAGATGTCTGCTGATGGAGAATGATTCATTCATACTTGAACTGGGACATAATGTTAAGAGCACTTCCTTGATTATATGGCCATCAGGGAACACATCCCGGCACAGGCTGCTGGCTAATGCAGCCCAGCTGTATTACTGAATCAATTGCGCATGGTTCGAGATAATCTAATGGTGTCCTATTGGAGAAGTCAGTAGTGATCCACTTTTACACAAACAGATATGTTGTGTTAACTTGTGTTAGCTCAAGAACAAGTGCCTGTTTATGTGATCTAAATAAGAGATAGGAAACATCCTTAATTTAAAAAAATAAAATAAAAAATCAATCAGCCAAATCAACTGATTTCATTGAAAGGAACAGGCTTGCTTGTCAGGTGTAGCTTAAAGTCAAGTCAAATTGTTATTTTCATTATTATTATTTTAAATAAAGGGGACCAGACAAGTCCTCTGCTCAGTTCGACCTGTGTTGCAGTCTGGAATTTAACCACGCCATGCTGGTTTCATCAGGACAGAGGAGAACTGGCCCCCTGACTGAGACTGGTTTCCCCCAAGGTTTTTTCTCCATTTCTGTCACCGATTGAGTTTTGGTTCCTTTCCACTTTCACCTTTGGCTTGCTTAGTTGGGGACGCTTGACCGATTGCACAGACACTATTGGAAGAGAGCTGAACTGTATGATGACACATCACTGAATCATCAATGAACTGACTTTAGCTGGAAAAATTACTCTTTGTTATTGTCCTCTTGCATTATTGACAAACTATTTCCCTGTTTGACACTGTGAAGCTGCTTTGACACAATCAGTATTGTATAAAGCACTATACAGATAGATCTGCTATGCTGCTGCTGCGGCAGAGCAAGTACCGAGACTTGCTACCGCCAATACATCCACTACATGCTGTGATAAGCATGTAAGAAATACTGCTGATGCACATAACACATATTAATAACCCCCACATAGCATACATGAATCACCCCGTAGCAGATCTATACAGGTGGAGTTGGGGAAGGTGGAAGGTTTCTGAAGTGTGCTGCAAACTGCTACAGCAAACAAAAGCCAGGAATATTGAGCAGTAAGCTCATTGGCTACCGATACAGGAGAAAACCAATGAGCTGCCATGTGACAATGATGTCGCCAGGTCAGATTGAGCTAGACCTATTGAACTGCGCCATCTAGAGTTTTGTGCCAGAACTCTGTATATATAAAGAAAACATTAGGGGAAACAAATTTTGAACTCTGTTCTGTGCATCAGTTGTTAAATAAAATTTAAGATGTGGGCGTTCACTACAAATTCATGTTAGCTTACAGTCATTGTGCAGGGACGGGAACTGGAACAAGTCTGGTTTAAACAGATTCAATGTTTATTGTTTAATTTGATAATACATTTAATTGTTTAAAGAGTGTAATTCTTTCATTTTATTCATGGCAGTAATTCTATTCCTATTCACTGTATTAATGGTTTAGAGCTAGATTGGCAAGTTTAATGTTACTTTAAACTGAGATTTCTGGTGTTCACGTGAATCAAATTCCAAATTCCAAAATGGACAGCACCTGGTAACGTTGCTCGTAAGAAGGTAAACCTTAAGCAACCTCCTAAGGAATAGTTTGAGGAGCACGCCTAGAGAAGGTACACCTTTGGTTAAGATATACCTTTAGAGTCTTCATAGCGCGATAGGAGACAACGTTATCAGGAAATGCAACTCATGTTTGTTTCCAACTATCACAGAATATTATATTAATGTGAATGTTGTTAGTATTGTGTAGTTTCTGGACATTATTAATATTTTAATGTATTAATTTGTTTAATTGTAGTTTCACTCCATGCCAAAGACCATTAAACCTGTGCGCAAACAAACTTCTTGTCTTCAGAGTCGTGTGAGGGAAGGGAGTTTATCTGTCTGTCAAAACAAACACCAAAGCTATGTTGAGGACATTACAGTACACTAAATTCTTGGAGCAGCATCCATCACCAGAGGAAAGCCTGTTGTTTTCACTGAAACATTTAGTTATGATATATTAAAAAAAGAAGGATAAATCTTTCACAATATGATCCTTAACATGCATTTGCAAAATAACAATTAGAAAATTATTATGAAATGAATACAAAACAATTTTAAAATATTACTTTTTTGAGGGCTTATGATATTTTACAATTTAAACATTGTCATAAATATTTACAATTATACGTATTAAAAATAAATAAATGCCAGGACATGTTTAAATGTTTTCGTAAGTTTATGGACATTTTTTACGCAATGCAAAGCATAATTCAAAATATGGGACAAACACTACCGAAAAAAATTAATGTGAAAAATTATATTAAATTACCACAGCACATTTGGCCCTATTTATACTTTTCTTACAAATCTAAATTCATTTTAATTCAGAAATGAATATTTTAGTAATTGCATGACACAAAATTAAAGATAACTCAAGTAAAAAACATTTTAAAACTTGCTTTTTTTTGTCCCATTCCGCTGCCCCATGTCTTGCTCTTTTTTTTTTTTAAATACAAAAACATTTTTTTTAATTGGGTAAACTCATAAATATGTGCTAGACAAACATGATTAACTTCTCACATATTTTGAAGTGTCTCATGCCATTATATAAATGCCACACATGAGTTAAGAGTAGTTAACATAGTTAAGAGTAGTTAAACATTTTTTTCTCTCTGATGCACTAATGTGCATCTTGCATTTTAAACACAAAAAAAACATATGTTGTGTGAATAGCATATTAATCTACTTGTATGGTATTTTTTGATGTTGGTCATTGTTATTTTAAAAAAAGTGTGCTATTACACTGAAAATAAAATAAAAATACCAGCAAACAGGGTGTGTATCAACACAAGGGTGAATATATATATATATATTTTTTTTTTGGCTGATACTTGAAAGAACAACCTCAGGGTCAGTAATGACACATGCACATAGTTTTATATCATACATTATCTCATAATGCTACACAATATAGCAGCAACCAGGATTAAATCAATAAAGGAATGTATACAGAAAGTATTGTGCATTTGGCCAACTTGCGATGCCTGACACATTTTTTTTTTCTATCTACTGATCGACTTTGCTGCCCTATGTGTTTAAACATGCTGTGACCCCCGCCATGACCTCTATCATTTGTCTACCTGCTTACCCATGACAGCAGACACAGACTCAGATGTCTGCACTCTTAGGCAGGTGTCCTCTATCCTTATTCACAGTCATGGAGCAAGGCTGAATGTAGGCAAGAAAAAGACATATTAACCTTCATGGCTGGGTGAGCAGGGAGGCTAGCACCGCGAGACTCCGTTTATTTCCAGGCACATGTCCCTGTCCTGTTGCTGCGCCCTCCAAACATGCCCCAGATAAGCCAGCAGGAGCTCGGCGGAGACAGAGAGAGACCTAATCCAATTCAACAACAGGGTGGTGAGCAGGTCGCTCTGGAATTTAATTGTGGTGCTGGTAAGTTATATGAACATCTTCAAATGGACAAGAGGGAGAGTTGGAGTGAAGGACGTTTGTATATGCATCACTTGCATTTGCACTTGATTTGCAGACAAAGAGAGTTCTGTTCACACCATATGCAAAAGGAAATGCAGAGAAACAAAAGGTTCACACCATTATTCACACCATGACTCCTGTACAATAGGTGGTGCTAATCAACAAACACATGTATTACAGTACAACAGATGATATGCACACCTTTCAGCTTAGGGATGTCAGTGTGGATGTATGTTAATGTTAATGGATTTAATGTTGCAGAACAGTTTATTCTGTATGATTTCTATAGAATGAAATAGTCAGAAGCATCACAATTAATTATATATATTTATATATAATTATATATATATATTAAAATTAATAATATTAGTAAATTAATTGTATATATTTTACGTATTAATGTATATATTTTATAATAATTTTCATGAATAATTTGACATATTATATCTTGCTTTAATATAATAATATTATGTTATTAAATTAATAATTATTTTATTTTATTTTCAAAACCTTTGTAAATAACATTCACAACACATGTTTAGTCTTATTATGAATTAGGCCAGATCCTGCCAAGACTGGGTCATTTATTTTAATTTCAGTGTATAATAGGGTTAAATAGCATTTAAGGGATTAACTGGAGTTCAGGTCAAGTGTTGTCATTATTCTGGGTTTATAATAGTTTTATTTCATTCAAGCAATGAATTAAATGATTTCATTTTATTTGGTGATATAAAACCCATTCAGCCATTACTGTGCAGTATAAATTAACCGAGCAGAAGAGTGAACCTCAGTCCTACAATAAATAACTATATTCCTTCTTGAAACATCTCAGGTAAAAAAAACCCACAATTTTGAGAGTTCATATAAAATCCATATTTCTGTGCAAATGTACTAGCAAATATGCATGGGTAAAGAAGAAACCAAGGCAGTATACACAGTAATTTTGTATAATCATGTTCGGTGTTTGTTTATTGTTTATTAAATCTGACAATACATCTAAAAAAAAGCCCTTAAACTGTATTTTAGGCCCTAGCTGTGTTCAACAACACATGGTAGGTAGAATGATTTCAAGTATTTGCATGCTTTAGTGATTGTCACATTTTTGTGCTTTGCTTGTATTGAGCATCAATCAAACAAAACAAAATCGAATGGATATGTAATGTTTGATTCCACGTACTAGTGGCAGCACAGAAGGATAGGAGAAGGTAATCAAGAACGCTATAAGAGAAGTAATTAGGCACTCAGACTCAATCTATGTGTTTGGGAAATGAACAACAGTTTTCAGTGTCACATGATCCTTCAGAAATCATTCTAATATGCAGATTTGTAGCTTGATTATTATCAATTATTACTTGTGTTCAATTATTAATAATGGTTCTTATTATTATATCTTACCCAAAAATATTTGAATAGTATGTTATTTGCGATTATCCACCAAAACACTACAGGAGCTGTGTCACATCATGACAAACAATAATAAATAGTTCTTGAGCAGCAATCACATATTATATGACGTTCGTAAACTCATGCCACCGAGACTGGAGTAATAATGCTGAAAATTCAGCTTTGCATCACATGAATAAATTACAGTTTAAACATGTTAAAACAGGAAAGAGTTATTTTAAATTGTAAAATATCCCAGTATCCGTGGTTTTTATCAAATAAATTGCGCCTCAGTGTGCATAAGAGACTTTTTCTCAATAGAGTAGAAAATATTACACATGCTACACATTCGCTTATTTTGCAAACCTTTGCAGGAATGTCCAGTATCTCTGAACTAATAATTAGTATCGTTTCTCACACTATTCCACTGGGATCTGAAAAACACAAATTGTTTATGATGAGAAGGAATAGCATCATGTTGCTGACTGATGAAATCGTCTCAGGTTACTTATGTAACCATGGTCCCCTGAGTAGGAACTAGACAAACTGCATCCTCTTAGTGTCGCTATGGGGAAACCTATAGGACGCAGTTCGAAGTTCCACGAAAGGGAACGTCTCAGGTTACTTATGTAACCATGGTTCCCTGAGTAAGGAACGAGACACTGTGTCCTCAAGGTTTCCCGATAGTGACCCCTAGAGGACGCAGTTCGAAGTTTCCTTGAAAGGGAACTTGAAACATGCCAATGGTAAACACACAACATAAAGAAGGCAGAGTCAACTTCTGCAGATGTGTGGGTGGCAGTGGAAGGCCTCCTGATGAACAGAAATAAAGCAAATATATTTTCTTATGAGGATCATTTTGGAGATGCCGTAAATGCACTGTAGGGGAAGAAACTAAGATGTAGTTGCCATGCCAACAGGTTAAGAGAAGCACCTGCTACCTGTGATTGCCGTCAAAATCCCTGCAGACCCGGGCTATAATTTTCAGCCTGCTTTTCCCATTTGATTAAAGGCTGTCATGGGCCTAACACCACACACCTTGCATCTCCCTCTTGTTGTGGTTGCAAATTTACCCTGGACTTCATTAAGTGCCTCATTACCTGCTGTCAAAGCTATCAGAGAGCCGGATTCTGTTCCAGTCTCTGTTCCTTTTTCCTTCCAGCCTAATCAGACAGTTCACATGACATGAACATGAGCTTCTGCTCGGCCTGGCTTTGAGGATGTCGTGTTGGAGAGCTGGATGACTGGAGTCATTCTAAACCCACTAACAATAAACACACTATTCAAAAACATTATATATGAAAGAAAAAATAAATAAAAAAGACAGCATATTAATGGCATTTACTAATTTAGTTTAATCTGTAATCACGTTATGAGATTCCTACTTTTGCTGTATTTTGCTGTCTTCATTATATATCTGTTAGACATCTGGCTAAAATCAGAAAGACAAAGAGCTTCATTGCCAAATATGTTTGCACATACAAGGAATTTGATTTGGTGACAGAAGCTTCCAGTACACAGCGACAAAAACACACACATAATAAAAAATAAAGATTTGTGAATAAAATACACATACGTATACATATATAAATAAACAAAGTTAGACAAAAAAAAATTATGTTCAGGTGTGGCTAATAGATAGACTAAGTAAGATGTAGAGATGGACTAAGATGGGTGGTATCAAATTAATGTAAGTAGTATTGCACATATTTTATTGCACACTGGGGAGAGCATTAATTGTTTGTGATGTAGATTGCCTGGGGGAAGAAAGTTTCTTGTGCCTGGCTGTCTCTGTGTTCGGTGCTCTGTAGCACTTGACAGATGGCAAAAGTTCAAACAGAGATGGCTTAGGATGTTCGTGATCCAGAGTGATCTTCTGAGCCCTTTTCCTCACTCTGGATATATACAGTTCTTGAAGAGTGGGCAGGGGAACACCAATAATCCACTCAGTAGTCCAAATCGTCCTCTGTAGTCTCCTAATGTCTGATATTGTAGCTGAGCCAAACCAGACAGTTATTGAAGTGCACAGGAAAGACTCAATGATGGCTGAGTAGAACTGTGTGAGCAGCTGCCAGGTTGAACTTCCTCAGCTGGCCAAGGAAGACAATCTCCGTTGGGCCGATTTAACAATGGAGTCCATTGTACTGCCCACTCCTGAGAGATGGTGTGCCCTGGAACGTGCTGACTCTACTTGCAGCCTCAGTGCTGTCCTTGATGGTGAGTGGGGGGAGTGCAGGGTGGTTTCTCCTGAAGAAACTGTTTAACACATGCTCCACTGTTTGGAGCATGTGTTAAGCTCGAGGTTGTTAAGACTGCACCAGACAGCCAGCTCAACCTGTCTGTAAGCAGACTTGTCACCGTCCTGGATGAAGCCAATGACTGTAGTGTAGGGCTGGGCGATATGGCCCAAAAAAATTATCACAATAAAATTGTTCATATGAGTCGATATCGATAATTATCACAGTACATTTCAAATCTTTATTTCTTTCAGTTTAAAGGCAGATTTTTGCTCCTACGTGAAAGTTGTAGAAATCAGACCGTTAATTGTGATTTTAAACTACTCTTTATGGTCAGAACATGACAAACACTTCACATTTTTGAATTCTTTACACTTTTCCAGTCATTTTTCCTTAACAAAATAAATGTCAATATAGAAAAATGTATTTCTTAGTATCTGCATGTTCTAATGAGTGATATTGTGTCAAATCATGAAGCAGGTTTGTGTTCCTGACTTTGATGATGCGTATCTTCAGCACAGTTTGCAGTGCAGGCTGCAATAATAATAATATTACATTTTTTTGTCTTTTAGAAATGCACATTTGATAGTAGTATTAGCTTGAGTTAGGATGCAGATGTAAATTTCATTTCATTAATGTTCATTATCAAAAACAGTAACATCTGTAAAAATTGTAATAACCTAATTTTTATATGGTGAAATTAAAATATTCTGAGTTTTTTTTTAATTAAACATTGGTCTCCCATAGTAGCGTACATTTAGATCATGATGACCACAGTTAAAAACACACATATAGCACCTCAACACCATGATAAAAATATAACTATGTAACTATGGTTTCTAGGCATTTGTATGAAAAATACATTTGTATTAATGCACAAATGCTATAGCTTAATCAAAAAATACTGTATACATTATTTATATGTCCATTACTCTTTTTATATATTCCATATATGTATACATTAATAATATAATAAAATTCAATATGAATATCCCTCATTTCTGCCACAATACCATGGTGCAGTTAGTGTTACTACAGTAAATCCATGGTAAATTATGGCGATTTGTAGATTTAAAGTCTTCTGACTGTCTCGTTGCAGTTCATAGTGTTTCTCCTGTTTGTCAGCACTGTTTAATCCGGCTTTAAACTAGTTTAACCCTTGTGTTGTGTTTAAAACCCTATCACACTTGTGGTGTTCCCGGTCAAAAATGACCCGGCCTCAAAAAATGCTTATAAATCACTCATTATGCTATATTATCACCAAATATTGGATTCAATATTTTTGTCAACTTATTTTATTTAATTTAGGACTGGTTTTGTATTTATATGTGCATCTGATTAATCGTAGGCCTCATTTATCTGAGAGTAGGCACCTCATTTTTTGAGTGAAAAAAAGCATTATTTATGAATAATTTTCACAATATTAAATAAAAACTGAAGAAAATTTGCACTGTTTATCACAATAGTGTGCTTTAATGCTTAATCAGGGAGTTTGCTTTTAAATGCTTTCATTTTGTACAAAATGGCACAAAGTCACACTTGTGTTGTTCCCGGTCAAAATGACCGGCCTACAAAAATTGCTTATAAATTTCTCATTATGCTATATTATAACCAAATATTGGATTCAATCTTTTAGTCAAATTATTTTCTTTAATTTATGACTGGTTTTGTATTTATATTTGTATCTGATCAATCATAGGCCTAATTTATCTGAGAGTAGGCACCTCATTTTTTTTGTGACAAAACGCATTATTTTATGAATAATTTCGAAAAAAAAAAAAAAAAAAACATATTAAATATAACGATGAAATTTGCAACTTTTTATCACACTATGTGCTTTAATGTTTAATCATGGAGTTTGTTTTGAAAGGCTTTTATTTTGTACAAAATGGCACAAAGTCACACTTGTGGTGTTCCCGGTCAAAAATGACTGGCCATTCAGAATGAATGGGAAAGAGCACAAAAAAAGGACCTTTATTTTGAAATGCTTTTTTTTCTGTAAAGGGGCAAAAAGTAACACTTTTGCTGTTCCCTGTCAAATCTGAACATTGTGCCATATGAGAAAGAACGCATGAAAGGTGTAATGTCCTGATTTAACTTTTTTTTAAGGGAATTAATTATTATTAATTCATTCAGGTTTTGAGAGGACTCGAATCTGAAAATTCAAAGTCAACCTGATTAGAACTGATTTCAAATTTTAATAGTTTACACCTTATCAACAGTCGTCCAGCGTGACGTTAATGTCCGTGTATCTTAACAATCTGACTATGTGTATTTTCCTTGGCCACAGGTCAATACAATTATGATAATTTGTAAGCTCCTAGCGAGGTTACGTGATCTTTGGCAAGGGTTTGACTTTAAAATTATATGACACAAGACAATGATTCTTTATAAATGAAACATTTTATTGGCTATTCTAGATTACATAAACTTAAGCTAAAACACACACACATACACACACACACATACATACAGTTCTTGAAGAATGAAAATTATGTTAACAGAGTTCTGAGGAAAGCCCAAAGTTTTAGCAAGATATTCGCTACAGTTCTCTTACTTGCAACCTGAGAAAATCACAAAGCAGAGGTTTGTCTTACGTTTACTGCTTAAATGGTTCAGCACCTATTTCAGCGGATAGAAGACCTTGTTTGTACTTGCGTTTTTGGGTGACAGCTGAAAAGCTGAGTTCCCCTTCAGGATCTCGAGCTGCGTCGAGATTCACTTTGGAAACGCCCTTGCGTGACCGTGTTCTGAAGCACATGTCAAATCAGTTCAATGGAGTAGCGAGACGTCACGAGCGGGTTGACGTAAGCACCAGAAAGTATAAAAGCGCATCCAACAGTGCGCAAACCAGCTTCTGCTCTTCAGTATCGCTCTGTGTATGTGTCTGTCTATTTAATGTTGTCTGTCCCCACAAGCACTCATATATATAAAACAATCAGAAAGTCTATGGCGAGCGAACGGCATAACAAACGCTGTGTTTCTCCCTGCCCAAGATATCTGGCGGCAGGGAATACACACAATTTGTGTGTCGTTTGTTAGGAGCGAAGCATGCACGGTCAGCTCATTGTTAATACTAGCTCAATCGGAGCAGATGGCGGCTCGGCATCGAGATGTCGTCCTCGCCCATAGAGGGAGCGGGGGTTAAGACGAAACGCCAAGAATAGTGTTCTTTCTCCACTACAGAGAACCACTTATTTAGGCGTGGTGTCAACCTCGATGCAGGCACGTCTGTCTTTTGCTCGAATCGAGTCAATCCTCACGACTGAGAAGGCCAGTCACTCACTGTCAAATAGTTTCAGAGGCTGTTGGGTTTGATGGCAGTGGCGTCCAATGGGATACCTTTTGGCCTGCTGTACATGAGACCCTTGCAGTGGTGGCTCAGAACCAAAGGATTTTCCCCGAGGGGGAATCCGCTTCGCATGATCAAGGTCACGCGGCGATGCTTACGTGCCTTAAACATGTGGAAGAAACGTTGGTTCCTGGTTCAAGGCCCGACGTTAGGTTCTCCTTGTCGTCGCGTAATGCTAACGACGGATGACTCTCTCACGGGCTGGGGAGCGTTCATGAGTGGCCGCTCTGCCCAGGGTGTGTGGGAAGGCCATCATCTCTTTTGGCACATCAATTGCCGGGGAATGCTGGCCGTGTTTCGAGTTCTGACACATTTCCTTCCAGACCTAAGGAGGCATCATGTGCTTTTCCGCACAGACAACACATCAGTGGTCTCCTACATCAATCGTCAGGGCGGTCTGCGTTCGCGCCCCTTGTACAAGCTGGCGTGCCAGATCCTTCTGTGGGCTCAGGGGAAGCTCCTCTCTCTAAGAGCAGTTTATATCCCTGGGTATCTAAATCAGGGGGCAGATATCCTGTCGAGACAGGGGCTGAGGTTCGGGGGATGGAGGCTCCACCCCGAGGTGGTGAAGCTCATTGGGAGGGAATTTGGCCATGCGAATGATCTATTTGCTCCAGGCATGGTTAGGGCTTTCCTTTACCCAAGGGCCGGGTATGTCCCTAAGGTGCCCACTTCTTCACCAGGGCCCATAGTACTTCAGGCATTCTGTCCTCCTCCATTCCAGGAAGTAGGCCAAGAAAGGCTTAATCTGCTCTGTCCAGTTCGAGCACTCGACCAGGAGTATGGCGGCCTCCAAGGCTTTCAACTTGGGTGTGGCCTTGCAGGACATTTGTGCTGCGGCGGGCTGGTCCTCTCCGCACACTTTTGTCCGCTTTTACAACCTAGACTTGGCTTCTACCCTAGGTTCCCAAGTTCTCTCTTCTTGATGTGCTCATCTGATACACACACAGGCAGGGATTTGGTAGTATGGCGCAGTTGGTATTCTCGTTCCAAAGCGAATCTCGACGCAGCTCGAGTTCCTGAAGGGGAACGTCTCTAGGTTACGTATGTAACCATGGTTCCCCGAGGGAACAAGACGCTGCGTCTCTTTGCCATACTCCCTGCATCCCTACAGGTGCTACTTCATCGAAGCTGGTTTGCGCTCTGCCGGATGCGCTTTTATATTTTCTGGTGCTTAAGTCACCCCGCTCGTGACGTCTCGCTGCTCCATTGGACTGATTTGACATGTGCTTCAGAACGCGGTCAAGCAAGGGCATTCCCAAAGCAAATCTCAACGCAGCTCTCGTTCCCTCGGGGAACCTATGGTTACATACTTAACCTAAGAGTTGTTCCTCGTGGCTACTGGAGGGGATTCCGTTGCTGATTGGCTGTTGATCTGGCACCTGAATGACGTTTGGATGACGTCCTTTTGGGAGAGCCCTCCGGAGATTGGTTGGTTTCCTGCTGACGCAGAGGCTTGAGCAGTTCTGCTGAAAAAGTCTGAGTTTGCAAGACTTTAAGTTCTTTGAAGATCTCTGGCAATCACGAAGTTTCAACTGAAGTGTCTGAGTTTTAGATGACCGATCGCTATGATGGTAAGTTTACTTCATTTCAACATTCTGCATTTGCCGTGCCCCTTCGTTCAAGATTAACTTCACATATTACACACATTTTAATAACCTTATTTCCTAAAAAGGTAATAAACACTGATTAAAGTTGTACCGATTACATGAAACACGTCAAGCATATATAAGACATACAACATATTATTTGTGAATCTGGTTGCCCTGTTATGAGCATAAATTATTATCTGTTGAAATTGTCTTTTGTAAGTTTTGTGTCCCTTTGTCTGTGACAGGAGAAACGCGCGCTTTTCTGGAAAGTAGTAAAAGGATGCGTCCCTTTTTTGGAATGCAGGGGGGAAAGGGGAGGTGTCCTGAGGTCATGCCCATGTGACGAGTTGGGAGTCTGACATTTTTCTCCTGGACATGGGCTATTATTCTGTCGCTTTCTGTTTATCGGATTATCGATTTATGCGTTAAACGGTCATGGGGTCCGGGCGTGTCTTTCGCTGGAACTTTTCCAGATACCATGTTCTTTGTTCTGTTGTCTCTTAGATAGTTATTTTTGCTGAAGTCGGTCAACGTTACACTGAACATTTGGTCCTCGAGGGGTTTAAGCACTGTTTTTATTTGAGTCTCTTGAGACCATAAGCTAGATGGAACAGGAACTGCTGAGACACTTCACTGACCCTGCATGAGTTTTACGACCGCCGATGGCAGCATAGGGTGCTTCTCAGTTTGTCTCAATGGAATGTGATTGTTTCATGTGTGGAATCAATAGTGTGAGTGGTCCGTTTGAAGAGGAGAGATCCTACCTGGTTCCTTCACCCAAAATTATGTCATTAATTACTCACCCCCTCTGTCATTCCAAATCCTCCGTTCATCTCGACACACATAAGATAGTTGATTATGTCGTGAGAGCTCTCTGACCTTCCGCATATACAGCAATTTAATTACCACTATCAAGGGTCCAGATAACGTATGTAAGGATGGTTTCCCTACGGTGGTTCAGGATGTAGGATTGCCGAATGACTAAAGAAACGTTATGTATGGTATAAAACTGTACATTTCTAGTCTATTTTCACCCACTGCCACTTATACCAACGATGTAAATAAGCGCAGTTAGAATAGCTAAATATGTGGGAGAGCATTGCTATTGTGTGACTATTGTATTGCAATAGGTAGTACTTTAATATTAACCTTGAATCAAGACTAGTTAGCAGATAATTAATAATTGAAATGGTTTAATAACAATATTTTGTTATGGTTATACTTGAATTGGTTACAAAATAGATGAAGGATGGTAAAACATGAACAATTAATTGTACCCAGCATGTATGTAAAATATTACCTGAGAGAGAGAGAGAGAGGGCCGAGCCCCAAGAAGAGACAGGCAGCAAAAAAAAGAGCAAAGAAAAGAGGCAACAAAGAAAAGAGACAGAGCAACAGTTACAGTCCTCTTTTATTCCTTCCTTGACCATGTGACTAAAAACCAAATGTGAGACATTCAAACTGACCAATCAGCTGATTACAGCTTCACCCACTGTGCAAAAGGTGTGACAATTAGCAGACCCCCGATATATACACATGTTGGCCTACAGGCCTTGATCGATATCAGCACTTCTGTGCCTTCAGGAATGCCAAATGGCCCTTTTGTTACTGAAGATAGGTTTGGGACAGGAAAGCAGAAGTCTTTGATAATTTTTGACCCTACAGTAGCAAGGAGATTGGCAAAATAATCCATGTGGATTCTTCCTGTCCTGGATGCGGCATCGTTCAAGTTGGGGTGACTATTAGTCCCCTCAGGGTCAGGTTCAGAGGTTGCTCTGCCTCATGTCGGCCACCTCCTCTGTGATTCCCCTAGTCATGCCTCACATGCGGCCCCTCCAAAATTGGCTCAAAACTCGTGTTCCGTCCCACGCTTGGTACATGGGCCGGTGTTATATCAGGATAACCCATCGCTGTATCAGAGCTGTGGCCCCCTGGACAACTTCTCACTTGTTCTTATCAGGCATTCAGTTGGGGATGACCTCCAGAAGAAAAGTAGTCATGACGGACTCCTATAGCTCAGGCTGGGGCGCTCTGTAAGAGGGCAATCCGGTATACGGCTACTGGTCAATTCATGAGTAAATCCTACATTTAAACTGCCTTGAAATGATGACCCTGAAAACCTTCCTTCCAGCCTTAAAGGGGCACCACGTCCTGGTCCATTCAGACAACAGAACGGTTGTAGCTTATATCAGCCACCAAGGCAGCCTCAGGTCATGTCTCCTTTACAGGATGACTCGATGTCTCCTGTTTTGGGAACAGAGCAAACTCCACTCATGTGCCGGGCAAATTGAACCAAGGAGCAGACATGATTTCCAGGGACAATGTAGATCTAGGAGAATGGAGAATACATCCCCAGATTTCAGATTTGGACTGTCTTTGGCAGTAGACCTCTGGCCTCTGAAGACAACTATCACTGCGCAATTTGTTTCTCAATAAAAAATCATCTGTCCCAACTGGCCCAACACCCGTTTGTATGCCTTTCCTCTAAACGCCCTGCTTCCTCAGGTTATTAGGCGAGTCAGGTAAACAAAATGCTCACTCCTCCTATTGGTCCCACTTTGGAAAAACCAAACTTGGTTCCCAGAGCTGATTCAGCTGCTGTCTGCAGCTCCGTGGCCAATATCCCTGAGTAGAGTCCTTCTTTTTCGCAAGCGAAGGGCAAGATTTGGCATCCCCAGCCACAGCTGTAGAGCCTTAATGTTTGGACCCTTGACGGGAGTCTAGCGAGAGTCACTAATACCATTCTAGAGGCTAGAGCTCCGCCTACAAGTTGTTAATGGTCAGTCTTCCATGACTGGTGTTCAGCACAAAGTCTGGATCCGTATTCTTGTGACGTTTCCCACGTACTAACATTCCTTCAGGAGTTGTTGGACAAAGGCCGTACCCCTTCCACACTCAAGGTTTATGTGGCAGCCATCGTGGTGAATCATTCTCTCATGGCTGGCCGCTCAATCGGCAGAACAACCTGGTTATTAAGTCTTAAGGGGAGCTCAGAGACTGAACCTACCTAGCCCTAGAACTGTGCCGACATGGGACTAATCTATAGTCCTGAGGGCCCTCAAGGGCAACTCCTCTCGAGCAGCTTCAAACACCTGGCCTGTGGCCCATGTCGCTCAAAACTGCTCTGCCTTTGGCCTTGGCATCGGTCAAACAAGTAGGTGACTTGCAAGTGCAAGCACTTCCTGTCTTGAATTTGGGCATAACAACTGTAAATTCATTCTACAACCACAAAACGGCTATGATCCAGGCTATTTTCCTGTTAGCTCTCCCGACTGCGGACGACGAGCATGGTCCCAACTTGCTGTGCCCTGTTCGGATATTCAGAGTGTACATTGAGCGATCTGGGTTATTCTGAAAATCAGAGCAGCTCTTTGTGTGCTTTGGAGGCCACTCTAAGGGGCTGCCAGTTACAAAGCAGAGACTGTCTCGCTGGATAGTAGACACTATAGCCCTGGCTTATGCCGCAGTGGGCTTGCAATGTCCTATAGGTGTGAGGGCCCATTCCACCAGAGCAGGGGTAGGCAAGTTTGGTCCTAGAGAGCCGCAGGCCTGCAGAGTTCAGCTCCAACCCTAATCAGACACACCTGAATAAGCTAATCAATGTCTTCAGGATTACTAAGGCTATAGGCAGGTGAGTGTGTTTTTTTCAGGGTTGCAGCTGAACTCTGCAGGACTGCGGCTCTCTAGGACCGAACTTGCCTACCCCTGCACTGGAGGAATGGCCTCTTCCTGAGCGTGGTCCAGTGGGATTTCTATCGGGGAGATTTGTGCCGCCGTCGGCTGGTCGTCGCCGTCTACCTTCACTAGAATTTAAAATTTGGACGTCCCGCTATGCAGGCGTGTATCCTTTCTGCTTGAATCTACCCATTCCCCTTTAAGCGGAAGAGCTTTGCTAAGTAGACCTCAGATTTATGACTTGGGTCTCTGCTGTAGTTCAGGCTTATGGGGCCCTCTAATGAGTGCTCCTGAGTGGGGATTGTAGAGTATGCTTAGCTCTGCTTCTGGTCATAGCACAGCGCTGCTGGATGCATTCCCCATTAGCGTCAATTGATGCAACTGGAGTTCCTGTTCGATAGGGAATGTTCCAGTTACTGGCGGGCTTGAGCACCATTGGTTTGTGCAGCTACACAAACGTTAACAAATCAGGATTCAGTAACAGAGTAAACAGGAGTTTCCCCATTAGCATCAAGCGACACAAAGGGAGTTTCTGTACAATAGGGAAGCTACGTTAAGTCGCACAACGTAAAAAGGGGTTTGTATAGTAACCATAAAATTGTATATACTTTTACTAGAATAAAATAATGGTTCATAATAGGTAAACACGGGCACATTACCTTGATTCAACCAGCTGCGTAATGTTACACTGAGAATAAAATCCTGACTTCAATCCAAAAATCTACAGCTGAACTAGTGAAGTCATATAGCTCAGTACGCACATTACTATTGTCCCACACAGCACCTGTTTTAGTGCGCGTTCAAAGCCTGTGCCAAGCAGACTTTTTTATTTATTTTCCATACTTCAGCCATTACGGGCGATCATACCAATAATTTGTAATCTTTACAAGAATACCAAAATAATGTAATGAGCAAGTCTGCGTTTATTAGACACCTTAATATCACGTCAGACGTTGTTCCTCCCCGTCTGCGCTGAGGACCCTGAAACCGGAAGTTGGTCACCAGATAACACAGCGCTTGAACAGCACCGCTGCTCCGCCAACTGCAATATTCATCAAAATGTCTGGATAGAAGAGTGTGTGGTGTGTTCTGCCGAATTTTCAGCAGTTCATTCCTGGTAAAACTGATTGTGTTGGAAAAAAAGAGGAAAAAATAACAAAATAGTGCAACAAAAGGAGAGCTCTGCACCGAGGCGGCCATCAGCTTTAGAATATATATATCCCTATTTTAAAGATGTTTTATTGATTTTTTTTTGTCATGTGAACTACTTCTGCAGTGAAAATTATATTAAATTATTATATCTCTACAAATTAACGAGCACTCTGAGAAATTGACTACTAATCATAACTAGTTAAAATTAATTATGAATATTTAGATCCGCTGTTAGATATTTAGCTGACCTCTCAGGGTCAACTGTCTTGTCAATTCTAAGAACGTTATTTTCCTGGTTAAGGGAAATAACTTTCTTATTGTACAATTCTATAAGTTTGTAACGTGAATCTGCATGATTATTGACTCCAGTTATGAGCAAACAATGAACTCGTCAAGTGTGATACAAGTAAGGTTTTAACATACTACATAAACACATAAACTGGCCTAACATACACATATACACACACACACACATACAGTTTGTATAAGAAAGGGTTAAAGCTTAACCCTTTAAACAGAAACGAAAATAAGAACATGAAGTTATTGAAACAATTGCATATTCAGCAGATCTACGCCTGAGTGAAACGTCAGATTCTTAGTTCAAAACACACCTTTGTAAAAAGGTACAAATAATACCTAATGTATCAATTAATAAAACAAACTTTGATACGTGGCATGGTCTCATCTGTCGAAAGAGCGTTTGATCGTACTGAAGTTTCCAGTTGAAGCTTTCTGATTTGGTATGGAAAAAACCCTTATGAGTCAAGATCTTGATGAATGGAAGTCGATGCCCGAGCCTGGCACTACGTAGATGTTCTGGAGCTGTTGGCGGCTCACATCTTCAAACTAACAGACCACCGACTGGGGGTTCACATGGAGTGTGGCCTTTTAAAGCCGGCAGAGATTCACGCCTCTCAAGATGTGCTTGTCCAATGAGGAAGTCCGGAATATCAAGTGGGGGTTCTGAGATACTGGGCGTTTTTATGGCCCTTTGTTTGAAAACATAGTAATTTGCATATGAAACTTGTATAAAAAAGACTCTTAGAACACTAATATGTTGCGTAAGTGTAAACATACAATATACACTCAATTAGATAATCCGAATACTAATTCTAGATACTAAACATGTGTTGGTAGATATACAGTGGGTATGGAAAGTATTCAGACACCCTTAAATTTTTCACTATTTGTTATTTTGCAGCCATTTGCTAACATCATTTAAGTATTTTTTTTCCTCATTCATGTACACACCAGACCCCAGAGTGACAGAAAAACACAGAATTGTTGACATTTTTGCAGATTTATTAAAAAATAAAAACTTAAATATCACATGGTCCTAAGTATTCATTTTTGCTCAGTATTTAGTAGAAGCACCGTTTTGATCTAAAACAGCCATTAGTTTTTTTGGGAAAGATGCAACAAGTTTTTCACACCTGGTTTGGGGATCCTCTGCCATTCCTCCTTGTAGATCCTTTCCAGTTCTGTCAGGTTGGATGGTAACGTTGGTGGACAGCCATTTTTAGGTCTCCAGAGATGCTCAATTGGGTTTAAGTTAGGGCTCTGGCTGGGCCATTCAAGAAAAGTCACAGCGTTGTTGTGAAGCCACTCCTTCGTTATTTTAGCTGTGTGGTTAGGGTCATTGTCTTGTTGGAAGGTTAAACCTTCGGCCCAGTCTGAGGTCCTTAGTACTCTGGAGAAGGTTTTCGTCCAAGATATCCCTGTACTTGGCCGCATTCATCTTTCCCTCGATTGCAACCAGTCGTTCTGTCCCTGCAGCTGAAAACACCCCCACAGCATGATGCTGCCGCCAACATGCTTCACTGTTGGGACTGTAATGGACAGGTGATGAGCAGTGCCTGGTTTTCTTTACACATACCGCTTAGAATTAAGGCCAAAAAAATCTATCTTGGCCTCATCCGACCAGAGAAACTTATTTCTCACCATCTTAGAGTCCTTCAGGTGTTTTTTAGCAAACTCCATGCATGCTTTCATGTGTCTTGCACTGAGGAGAGTTTTCCGTCGGGCCACTCTGCCATAAAGCCCCGACTGTTGGAGGGCTGCAGTGATGGTTGACTTTTTTTACAACTTTCTCCCATCTCCCGACTGGATCTCTGGAGCTCAGCCACAGTTATCTTTGGGTTCTTCTTTACTTCTCTCATCAAGGCTCTTCTCCCCCGGTTGCTCAGTTTGGCCGGACGGCCAGCTCTATGAAGGGTTCTGGTCATCCCAAACGTCCATTTAAGGATTATGGAGGCCACTATGCTCTTAGGAACCTTAAGTGCAGCAGAAATTTTTTTGTAACCTTGGCCAGATCTGTGCCTTGCACAATTCTGTCTCTGAGCTCTTCAGGCAGTTCCTTTGACCTCATGATTCTCATTTTCTCTTACATGCACTGTGAGCTGTAAGGTCTTTATATAGACAGGTGTGTGGCTTTCCTAATCAATTCCAATCAGTATAATCAAACACAGCTGGACTCATATGAAGGTGTAGAACCATCTCAAGGAAGATCAGAAGAAATGGACAGCACCTGAGTTAAATATATGTGTCACAGCAAAGGGTCTGAATACTTAGGACCAGTTTTTTTTTTTCAGTTTTTCTTTTTTAATAAATCAAATGTCAACAATTCTGTGTTTTTCTGTCAATATGGGGTGCTGTGTGTACATTAATGAGGGAAAAAAAATAACAAATTATTTTAGCAAATGGCTGCAATATAACAAAGAGTGAAAAATTTAAGGGGGTCTGAATACTTTCCGTACCCACTGTATGTGTTGTCGTAAACCACTATAGGACGTAGTCACTGTGGCATTCCCCAAACTAAAGTCTCTATTTATTTTTCTCACAGGTACTAATAGTTTAAATGTTTTAGAATATTTGGCATAGGCATGGGGCAGTTGAGGCAGCCAACTGCAATTTCTCAAATGCAGTTTTTGTAATTTTAGTATTGTCATTTATTTATTTATTTTAAATTTAGAGCTCATTTAGAGATATCTGCATAATTATTGGATCGATGGCCAATACAATTTCCATCTCATTACATCAGTGATGACAGAATTTATGATTTCTTTGTTTTGAACTTTTGGAGTTTTATTTTTCTTATTATTATTTTATTTAACATAGCCCTAGAAAATTACCATTAAACAAAATGGAGTGACCAGTAGTGCTGTTTTATAGTCTTTTTTTTCCTTAGACCCCTTTTTACTTTTTTTTGTCCAAGAATAATTAACTTGTGTTTTCAGCCTAATTTATACTTTTAATGTAACACTTACTATACCAAATCCAGCCTTAGTTTCAAATAATTTGTGAGTTGAGCACCCACTTTCCATCTGTCAATGAAGTTCCTCTTTTTTTTCAAATTTGAAGCATTCTCTAGAGTGATCATTGGATTTCTCGCACCTGTGCCCACAAAGGAAGGGATATAAGTCCTTCTGTTGGACCATTAGTCTGTTGAAGTTTTGGGCTGTTACACTGGGTCTTCAGCCTGTGATGGCACTCAAAGTCCCCATGAAGTGAAGCCTCTTCTCAGTGTGGGGCTTGAAAGAAGCCTGCTGAAGAGGCTTGTGGGCATGGCAGGCTCTTGCACCACCCTTATAGCCAAGGGGAGCAATGCCAGCTCAACCACGAAAACAGAATGGGACCCAAAGCCATTCTTGCAAATGATTAGGTCTCCTCATAGTGATTACTCAATAATAGGCCTTCAAAATAAAGGAAGTACCATCACACTCATATTTCAGGTGAAACAGTGTACTCAAGCCAATCACATGAATTAGCTCACCTCATGTGCAGTCTGGCCAGGGTGACTTCTCGAAGCCAAAACACCTAGCGAGGTCATCAGGTAGCAGGGTACTAAATATCACCCAGGAGTGAGAGGAGTACTGCTGTGCTCAACCTGGAAGCTACCACCTCAAGGAGACCGGAAGGGCTTAAATACTGTCCTTCTGCTAAAAAAATAGTTCCTGACAGCAACAGTAAACGGCAAGAGAATGTTCCGAACATGCCTCATCTAATGGAGCTTAAATAAAAACAATAGGAGCTCTTATCATCCGCTGTGTCACAGTGTTAATTTTGACAGGTCGTTTTTTTATTTAGTCTTAGTCTTTATCTTGAGACGAAAATGCTTAATATTCTTAGTCACATTTTAGTCATTTGAGTCTTTCATAGTTTTAATTTTAGTCGACGAAAAGTCATTGCATTTTTGTCAACTTTTAGTCATTACTTTTAGTATTTAATTTGAGTCAAACTGCAGTTACCAACATTTATTTTGGTAGCTATTTTATATGTAGTCTTCAAACAAAAATAGTCATTAATTCTTCTCTCTTTAGACCAAATCAATTATGAGAAATTATGAGAAATTTTAATCAAGGATTAAATTTGGATAAACTTGAATAAATTATAAGAAAAATAAGCAAAATAAGACAATAAGACAAATACGAAAGAGATACAAATTAAACTAATTTTTCAGATACAGTAGGTTTTCTTAACATATTTATTTAACATATTTTGTTGATTAACATTACACGGATAGCTACTTAATTAGAAATGCTGTCCCTTTAAGACGGAAGGCATGCATGTAATACTGACACACGTTCAGTTTTCACCCACATGTTTACGTTTGCTTAATCCATAACCGACTGTATTTACTCTACACATAGACAGTTGGACTGCTGTGTGTATTTGAGCACTGAGAACTGATCGTGCGCTGTATATGAGAACTGAAGAAGTGGAGCGTGCACGAGAAAGAGCACTTCTATCAGCGCGATTCCGACTATACCACTTTCACTACTTTAAGTTAATCGCCAACAAATTGTGACTCCCGTGAAAAAGAAACGGACGTCTGGTCACCTTGTCCCTAACCCTTCGGGTGCTGAGGCCATTGTTTTTCCCAATAGTATCCAGCTGCAGCCCCGCAGACCCACACGTTTCAGGCCACACGATCCAGATTCACAGGATTTCTTGTACTTTTCGATTATTTGCATGTCTTTCACATTTTACTACTGCAGGTTAAAATTGTTGTAATCTTTTATCGTTTTCAGTATTTTTCTGTTGACAGTTCAATTACGTTTTAGATTGGGTGTTGTAAATGGGCTTTGTGATGAAGCCACTTTATGTTTTGAATTTGTTATTTATTAAACAGAAACCCATTATTTAAGTTACGTTTTTACTCACTGAAGACATGGAGACTTTTTTGATTAAGTGTAATGAAAACAGGGACCAAAATGAACTCTTCTTATCATGAGTGATAATAATAATAATGATAATAATAATAATAATTTCAAAAGTTGATAATTATTTGCTGTTTATTATTTATATTCTACAATTATACATATTTAAGTTTTAAATTATAATTTTACTTCTATTTTTTATTTGAGAAGAACATAGCACTTTTTAATGTAAATTTTAAAATAAAAATGTATATTTGACATTAAATGTCCATTCTCTGTGTTCTTAAGCAGCAATGCACAGTTAGAATCACATCATCAAGTTCGCCGATGACACAACATTGGTGGGTCTCATCAGTAAAAATGACGTGTCAGCATACAAAGAGGAAGTGCAAATGTTAACAGACTAGTGCAAAACCAGCAATCTGTCTCTGATTGTGGACAAAACCAAAGAGATGGCTGTGGATTTCAGGAAGACACAGTGCAATCACTCCCTGCTGAACATCAAAAGCTCCTTGGTGGAGACCGTCAAGAACACCAAATCCCTTGGTGTTCACCTGGCGGAGAACCTTACCTGGTCCCTCAACACCAGCTCCATTACCAAGAAAGCTTGGAAAGCCTGAGAAACCTGAGGAAAGCCCAACTTACACCACCCATCCTCACAACGAGAGATCCTGAGCAGCTGCATCACCGCCTGCTTTGCGAATTGCAATACATGGACATTTACAAAACACGCTGCATCTGCAAAGTCATTGTAGCTGATTCCACACACCCTCTCACCCACTCTTCACCCTCCTGTCATCTGGAAAAAGGTATCAAAGCATTTGGGTCCTCACAGCCAGACTGTAACAGTTTCTTTCCACAATCCATTTGACTTTTCAATACAAAGGGACTAGACTAACACACACAAGCAAATTCATTGAAACAGTTTGCTCAAATTGCAAAAAATACTTTTTGAACTATATATCGCTGCTACACAGCAAATGTCTACATATGTCTATATACGGTGTTTATATTATATGGTCAATTTATGTGCAATATCACACATTTACTGCACTGGTTGGTGTTGAAATGCCACTATGTTTATTGTCCCATTGTCCTGTATTGCTTGCACTAAACGCTCAAAACATGTACACTTTATTTAAGGTTTTAGTGCTTTATGTTTCTGCATTCTTGTATTGATTTTTTGTTTTGATGTTAATTTATGTTGTTATCGGTCTTGTGTTGTGTTATCAATATTGTTTTTAATATATGTTGTTCTGCATAGCACCTTGGTCCTAGAGGAACATTGTTTTGTTTTACGGTGTAGTGTACTGTACATATATGGTTGAATTGACAATAAAAGACTACTTGACTATTTGTTGAAAATTAACATTAACTAAATATTACCTCATAATAGTCAGCCGTCAAATAAAATTCAGCATGCAACATGTTGTTACGTTCATTAATTGATCAAAATTATTATAATAATCATATTTTGATCTGTGAAACAAAGCAAAACCAATGTTACAGGGAAAAAGATGGCGCCAGTGTGGAGTTTGGCAAGCCGTCGCCTGGTGTCTGTGTTCTTTTTATTGAGTATATTTGTCTTGTTTGTGTGCATGTCTGCACAAAAAGTTACCACAGTGCTTGCTTATGATCGCTCGTTTCTTCTTAATCTACGATGGACCGTAGAAACTGTTTCTGATTCAAATCACAGAGGGTACAAGACTCCTAATCCCCCGTTCATGCTGCCATCTGAAATATGTCGCTTACCGGACTGTGAATATCATCGGAGGAAGAAACGCTATAGAAGACGGGGAACACGCGGTGGTGTGTTGGTACGCGTGAGGAGGTACCTCCACGCGTCGTCGCTTGGAGGCCCGAGTCATGTGGACTTTCGGATATTTGTGGTCTCTCAAGCATCTCTCAAGCATGTCTGTTTATCCGGAACAACCAGGATCGGTGCTCTCGTCAAGGAGTACTTCTCCTAGACTACGGGTCTGTAGAAGAGGAGTAAATCCCCGCAACCTTCGTTCATTGGATTATTCCCCATCGTCAGAGCATCAACAAAATTCTACAATATCTTACCATCAACCCACTCATCAGGAAACGGACTCCACTGAAGTGAGGATGGCATTGCTAAATGTAAAATCGATCTCTAACAAGACATTTGCAATTAATGAACACATTTTATCTCATGAGTTGGACCTCTTGTTTATGACTGAGACGTGGCTAAATGCCGGTGAACTTGGTCCACTCTCTGAAGTTTGTCCTAAAGATTACAATTTTTTTAACACGACAAGGTCAGTTGGTAGTGGTGCGGGCTTAGCTACTATTTATAGAAATAATTTAAAGTGCCGTCTACTTGCCTCAGAATTGTTTTCTAGTTTCGAAGTGCAGATATTTAAGATGGACGGTTGTAATCCACTGTTATGTATACTTGTTTATAGACCCCCCAAGTACAATAAGGATTTTATAAGTGAGTTCTCAGATTTTTTATCCTCTGTTGTGCCAAATGCAGATAGGCTCTTGATATTGGGCGATTTTAACATACATGTTTGTTGTCCTTTGAAGTCTATGGTTAAAGAGTTTCTACAAATGATCAATACCTTCAATCTTATACAATCTGTTGTTGGTCCCACTCATAACCAAGGGCACACACTTGATTTAATTTTATCTTATGGCTTTTTAGTAAGTGATGTAGGTATCAAAGATTTTTTTCTGTCTGATCATAAGTCTATTATTTTTAACATAGCTGTTCCTAGTTCTGTACCACACCCTGCCTTGGTAGGCCGGTATGTCCGTTCTTTTAACTCATCCACATCTGAAAAATTTTTAGATGCTTATCTTGTTTCCCCTATAACTCATGAAATAGAGTCTAACTGTCTTGGAGCTAATCCCGAAGAGCTAGTTGATAAGTTTAATGGGCTATGTTTAAATATACTTGATGCTGTTGCCCCTTTTAAATTAGGCCCTTTCGCACCGCTTTAGTTCCAGAACTAAATGTACGGTACTAAAGTACTGGGACGATTTTGCGCGAACTATTTCCCAGTACCATTTAAAGGGTTGCATTCGCACCGACAGTGTGTACTAAAAAGTGATGTAAGCCGGTCTACACCGACGTCATTTGTGCGCGGCGTTCAACAACAAAAACAAAGAACAACATTAACAACAGGAGGATGGAGGACGCTGTGATCGGAGCTTTGTTTTTGTTGTGTTTTGCGGGTTTCACAATAATGGACATGGAATGTCGACGTTTACGTAAAGCGATTGAAAGAACGGAAAGGAGGACTAAGAATCTCCAAAGACAACTGGCAGTGCTACATTTGCTACAAGTGCCTGCACTTCAGCGTCCGTCCATCTATCGCTGTTCTCCATACTTGAGAAATAAGTTGACATGCTTACAGTATGTTTACACGGCGTTTTAAATCATGGCGGGTGAGGGCATTTTCATGTGCGTTTGGCCAATCAGTGTCTACTTATGTCACGATTAGTACCAGTTTTGCTGGTTAGACCCTGCTCCGGAGTAGTAGCTAATTTGGTTCTCGAAAAAGGCAGTCCGGAACTAAAATCACACCCAGTTCCGGCGGAACTGCGAAAACGCCAAAAAGTGGGTAGTACCACAATTAGTTCTGGTACTATGAAAAATTCCGCGGTGCGAAAGGCCCTATTGAAAAGACCGAGATTTGTCTACAATCCTTGGGTTTAATGAGACACTAGGGGGGATTAGACAGAAATGGAAGAAAGCGTAATAAAGTGGAAGAGGATTATTACACTATCATATACCTGTGTCAAATCAGTGTATGATTTCACTACAAAAAACTGTTAGATTGCAAAGGCGAATTATTCTCTGATCCTTGCTAAAAAACACTCATATCCAAAATATTTATTGTAATACCCATCAATAGTGTGTTGAAAATCCGATGTCTAATTTATATCCGTTCCGTCTCTATGCCTGTGAAAACTTTCTTAAGTTTTTTACTGACAAGATCGATGTTATAAGACATGTTTGTTCCACAATCCCTCTGGACTTCCTCCCGTCCACAGCAATTTCTACCTATGTATCATCATTTACTAACAGTGGCGCACGCTACACTGGTGCAAATTATTTATAAAATGAAGCCCACTTTTTGTTCATTGGATGTTGTTTCTCCTCGTCTCTTATTAGAGAAACTTGACACTAGTTTATTGTCAATAATTAATAGCAGTTTAATCAGTGGAATAGTCCCATCTTATTTTAAGCATGCCACAGTGCAGCCGCTACTCAAAAAACCAAATCTTGATCCAAAAGTTTTAAATAATTACCGTCCCATTTCTAAATTGCCGTTTTTATCAAAAGTTTTGGAGAAAGTTGTGTTTAATCAGCTTTCTTCATTTCTTCAGGATAATGGTAATTTCGATAAATATCAGTCTGGCTTTAGACCTCAACACAGTACAGAATCTGCATTGCTAAAAGTATTAAACAACTTATTGTTTATTGTTGATTCCAGCAATTGTGCTCTCTTAATTTTGCTGGACCTTAGTGCGGCATTTGACACTCTTGATCATGGCATTCTTTTAAATCGCTTACAGCAAATTGGGATTCAAGGACATGTGTTAAACTGGTTTTTATCCTATTTAAAGGATCGAACCTTCACTGTAGAGACTGCCAAATATTCATCATCTTGTGCACCAGTTTTGTATGGGGTTCCACAGGGCTCAATTTTGGGTCCTGTTCTATTTTCTTTATACATGCTTCCTTTGTATGATATATTTAAGAGGCACAATGTTTCATACCACTGTTACGCAGATGATACTCAGTGTTATGTTCCCTTGCACCCAAAGGATGTCTCCAGTTTACAGTGTCTGTTTGATTGTTTGAGTGATGTTAAAGAGTGGATGTCTGCCAACTTCCTTCAGTTAAATGAGTCTAAGACTGAGGTCTTAATTTTTGGCTCCCCTGCTTCTACAGAGGTTTTGACCAGTAAACTGGGACCTCTATCTGGTAATCTTCATTCACATGTCAGAAACTTAGGCATTACTTTTGACTCTGCTCTGACTTTCGATAAACAGATCAATGCTGTGGTTAGAAGTTGTTTTTATCAGCTAAAGAATATTGCAAAGATGAAGTCATTTTTAACAATAAATGACTTGGAGTGTGTAATACATGCTTTTATCCCATCCAGATTAGATTATTGTAATGTATTGTACTTGGGTGTTTCACAGTCTCTATTGTCTCGTCTTCAACTTGTTCAAAATGCTGCCGCTCGATTGTTAACTGGAACAAGGAAGAGGGAACATATTTCACCAGTGTTGATCTCTCTCCACTGGCTCCCAATTAAATATCGTATCCATTTCAAAACGTTGTTTGTTTATAAGGGTTTGCATGAACTGGCTCCGTCATATATCTCCGATCTCCTTCTGTTCCACTGTAATACCTGCAGGGAACTTCGATCAACTAGTAGTCTTCAGTTGACTGTTCCAAGGTCACACTTGAAATCGAAAGGAGATCATGCCTTTTCAGTGGCTGCTCCACAGCTATGGAACAAGTCGCCACCCTATATAAGAACTGCACCAACATACACTGATTTTAAGTCTCTTCTTAAAACGTATTTATTTACTGTTGCATATGGTCATAATTAAGTGCAGTGGCATAACTGTAGTGGATTGTTTGTTCTGTGTTTACTTCTGTATTTTGGAATATGCTTAAATTTTTTACTGCACTTTGGCCAACAGCTGTTGTTTTTAAATTTGCTTTATAAATAAATATGACTGACTGACTGACTGACACCGTGTCTACGGACGTGAGCAGCGCGGCGCAACAAATCCCCGACAGAAAACTGCTGCCCGGTTCTATTTATGACGTGCTGACACAAATTTTAAATGATTTTCAACATCGCTTTGTCGTGTCCAGTGTAGACAAACTTTAGCTGTTGCAGCGCAGACACGGTGTTACTCACCTATTGAGAAGAAACAAAGCAACCTCTGTGTCCGATCGCAGGCCTTCTGCTCCTTGAGTTCTCTCCAGCGATGGAAAGCTGATCTGATATTTACACGGGTACTACTTCTTGTCTTATCGTTCCGCAGACGTTTTCCTCTTTTGTTTTTTTATCCGCCATCTCTATCTTTCTGTTGTCGCTCGGCTCGGCTAATGTCCATCCTATGCACTGAAAGCTCTCTCCTCCACATCACGAGACGAGTAGACACGCCCCTTATTGCTGGTTGGCTACAAGTTTGTTTTGCTATTTGGTCCGAATCAGTTTTCTAATGTGTTTTTGAAAAATCACATACCCTGCCTTTAAAGGTTGTTCATAAATCTTATCAAAAATCCATTAAAAAACAGCTTGTATTAAATCTAACAAAAGAACATGCATTACGCTGCAAAACTGTAGGTGGTGTGACTCTAAAAAGACCAGATCCGCCCTAAACCATAAATGGTTCGCCTCACTTCCGGCCTGAAACGGGTGACCTGGATTGTGTGTCCTGAAACGTGTGTGCTGCGGGGCTGCAGCTGGATATATCTCATTGTTTCAGATCGCTAGTTCACATTTTGGTAGCCTCCATCCACTGCGGCTGCCATACTGAGACTAGAAATGCAAATGCCCCTTATCCGATTGCAATCCAATGACAAGGACTCACGTTTTGAAGGACAAGACAGTAGCCTATAGGATGTATTTTGAATGTCCGGTAGTCCTCAAATAACATTATAGTCCCGTCTCGTCTTGTTACGTCGCCTAAACGCGGTATCAATTTCGTCATAGTTTTTATCATCATTAGTTTCAGCTAGTCAACGTCTCATCTTAAGCCCGATTCGGATGGTAATTGTTTCTCAAGTGGACTTCTGTAAAAATAAATTTACATATCACCTCAGTGACAAAACTCATGGATTCGGTTCGATGGGTTCTATTGCACAGAGGAGGAGTGGTTCCCTTTCAGTCGGTCACTACGAGTCACGTTGTGACCGATGAATTGGGATCTCGCTTAGAGGGACCAATCTACTTCGAGTGTAAACTAAACGTGCCAATGCACATTGGCATGCGATTATCGCATCCAGCTGCTGCTGATCACAGCGTGAGTATAAGTAGGCAGCAGATGCAGCGCATATTCAGCGTTTTGCTTCGGAGCCGAGCGACCACATCGTTCTGCTCCTGACTAATCTACTGAGAGAAGAACACTGAACAAGTTCAGTGCACTCTTGGAGAGCTCTTCGTGTTGGCAGACGGCACTTCAGCGGTGGTCGTTCCAGTGTCGAGTGGGTTGCACACTTCAGGCTGCACTACCCCCTGTTTGTGTTGCAGATGACCATCTCCCNAGATCCCAATTCGTCGGTCCCCGACGTGACTTCCTCCGTCCCTCCTTCAGGGAACGAGAGTTACATACGTAACCGAGACGTTCTGTGATCCTACGAACTCGTGAACGCGCTGCTCACGTGTCCAGCCACATAATTGTCTGCCATAAATAAAATTAATTTTATCTGAAAAAATAAAATGTATTCTTATTATTGTGTAAAATGTATTTAAAAATCCTTATTATTATGTAAAATGTATTCTTATTATTACAAGCATATTTTATAATATATAATCCTCTTTATTCTTTGATTATTTAAATCTCCTGTTTAGAAATAGGAAAATAGACACGCTATAGTTGTATATAATTATACACTATTTAGTTATGTATATATCCGTTTATAATACACATTTTAAAATTGAATTGCATAGCTGCTGCTGCCATAATAAAGACCCATGTTGAATGTTTGTGTGCTTTTCTTCTCTTTCTGCTCCCAGTCGCTGTGAGCAGTCATGAAATATTGTTCTTGTAAATACTTCCCAGCATTTCAGAAATAAATATGTATGCAAATTTCACCGAAGTAGAACAGTTAACGTACCTTACGGTGTTCGGGAGTGCTCAAAAAGCGTTTAAACGCTGAATTTTGAATCGATTTCTTCTCGTAAACTCAGAGATGTGGATTCAGATGCACTTAAAAAATGACCACCCACCTTGGGTTTGTCAAAAAACCGTAGGTTAATTTGGCTGGGATTTTTTTTTTTTTTTTTTTTTATGGGTGTGGTGAGAGAAAAACACAGACATCCTGGATTTGGACGGCATTAAAATAACTAACTTCTCCCTGGAAATGGTGAAAATCACTTATGTCCCCCTGAGAAAAAATTACCGTCCGAATAGGGCTTAAGTCACAGAAAAAATGTTCGTTAACGAATATTTTTCATCATCATCTTCGTTGACGAAATTAACACTGTTCTGCAGTTTATTTTTTTAAACCATTAGATATTTTTCACACACATCATCGGCTTATCTCCAGCCTGACAAACGTCTGTTTTCCATAGTTTTAAAACAGACCGATTCGCGGCACAGCGCGAGTTTGCGAGCGTCATTACAGTGTAAACTGATGGACATACAGACTCATACCTGAAACAGAATGCTAATAAATAAAGTAATATTCCCTCCTCAATTCCGAAACTGTAGGCTTCCACACAGATGCGCACACACATCAACACATCTCCGCATAAGAAGCGTTTATTAGACGGGGGAAGGGTGGGGTCTCAAAATTAAAGATGAAAGATGCAACACATAACACCAGCAGGGGTCACTCATACTTAATTAAATAAATAAACAGTTAATTTTGCCCAAATACATAATACATTAAAAAAATTGTGCTATAGATTGACGTCTGTTGCTAAGTGTTGCCATGATACACAGACGGTTGGGTGAGTCGTCATAGCCATGCTGCATCGTGAAAAAACACAGCTGCTGACCCCAGAATCGAGGATGGAACTAACCGGTTTATACTATATATCTATAATATATATATACTTTAGAATAAAAGGTATCATATCGTGCTCATATGTCCCACGCACCAACCCCCTGCTTTAATTCCTAAGGTTGCATTCAGCAAACAAACTGCCTTTGTCTGCAATGTGACGTAGTCATTCCGCTCAATCAATTTCTCTGAAAGGATTTGTAATCCTCCTCACAATTGGCAGGTCTGTCAACTGTGAACATTCATCACAGACGCTGAATTAAAATCATAGACATCAGATGCTCATTTCTTAAAATGATATTAAACTTGTAAAGAGAACAGATTTTGTTTATATCCAAATTTCCATTGATTTGCTATGAGACTTTCACTGCTTAGTGCACGTGGATGCAGAAAGGCTACGTTGGAGACCCCCCCCCCCCCCCCCACCCCTTTCTAGTGGTTGGGGATTTGCAACTTGGTGACTGTGGGGGTCTGGACAACTCTGCTTGCATGTTGGACCTGGGATGTTATTTGAGATGGCCACAGATTCTTGGCTGACTGGAAGAGGCACTAATTACTTGCTTTGTATTGCAGAATGGCTGCCAACTGGATTGTGCTGATGGAGTGCGTATCTGGATGTGTTCTTCCCCCGTGGTCGTCTGCAGATACTCGCTGTGATTGGAATGGATGTTGCATCAGAAATAAAAGTGTGCATAAGTGTGTAATATAGTTATCATTATAGTTAGCATCCTTGGTGTGAATGAGCCTTAAGTCAGCCAAATCTTGTAACTTCCCCTGCCAGGACACCATTACAATTACATTTGAATTATGTTGGTAACACATAACCAGAAATTCCTCCCAATCTCTCTCCCTCCTCTCTCTCTCTCTATAGAGATATACAGTGGTGTGAAAATTTGTTGGCCCCCTTCCTGATTTCTTATTTTTTTGCATGTTTGTCACACTTTTATGTTTCAGATCATCAAACTAATTTATATATTAGTAAAAGATAACACAAGTGAGCACAACATTCAGTTTTTAAATGAAGGTTTTTATTAGTAAGGGAAAATAAAATCCCAAACTACATGGCCCTGTGTGAAAAAGTGTTTGCCCCTAAACCTAATAACTGGTTGGGCCACCCTTAGCAGCAACAACTGCAATCAAGCGTTTGCGATAACTTGCAATGAGTCTGTTACAGCGCTGTGGAGGAATTTTGGTCCACTCATCTATGCAGAATTGTTGTAATTCAGCCACATTGGAGGGTTTTCGAGCATGAACCGCCCTTTTAAGGTCATGCCACAGCATCTCAATAGGATTCAGGTCAGGACTTTGACTAGACCACTCCAAAGTCTTAATTTTGTTCTTCTTCAGCCATTCAGAGGTGGACTTACTGGTTTGTTTTGGATCATTGTCCTGCTGCAGAAAACCAAGTTCGTTTCAGCTTGAGGTCACGAACAGATGGCCGGACATTCTCCTTCAGGATTTTTTGGTAAACAGCAGAATTCATGGTTCCATTTATCACAGCAAGTCTTCCAGGTCCTGAAGCAGCAAAACAGCCCCAGACCATCACACTACCACCACCATATTTTACTGTTGGTATGATGTTCTTTTTCTGAAATGCAGTGTTACTTTTACGCCAGACGTAATGGGACACACACCTTCCAAAAAGTTCAACTTTTGTCTCGTCAGTCCACAGAGTTTTTTCCCAAAAGTCTTGGGGATCATCAAGATGTTTTCTGGCAAAACTGAGACTTTATGTTCTTTTTGCTCAGCAGCGGTTTTTTGTCTTGGAACTCTGCCATGCAGACCATTTTTGCCCAGTCTCTTTCTTATGGTGGCGTCATGAACACTGACTGTAACCGAGGCAAGTGAGGCCTGCAGTTCTTTGGATGTTGTTGTGGGGTCTTTTGTGACCTCTTGGATGAGTCGTCACTGTGCTCTTGGGGTAATTTTGGTCGGCCGGCCACTCCTGGGAAGGTTCACCATTGTTCCAGCTTTTCTCCTTTTGTGGATAATGGCTCTGACTGTGGTTTGCTGGAGTTCCAAAGCTTTAGAAATGGCTTTATAACCTTTTCCATACTGATAGATCTCAATTACTTTCTTTTTCATTTGTTTCTGAATTTCTTTGGATCTCGGTATGATGTCTAGCTTTTGAGGATTTTTTTTGGTCTACTTCACTTTGTCAGGCAGTTCCTATTTAAGAGATTTCTTGATTGCGAACAGGTGTGGCAGTAATCAGGCCGGGGTGTGGATAGAGAAATTGAACTCAGGTGTGATAATCCACAGTTTTAACAGGGGGGGCAAACACTTCTTCACACAGGGCCATGTTTTGGATTTTGTTTTCCCTTAATAATAAAAACCTTCATTTAAAAACTGCATGTTGTGTTTACTTGTGCTATATTTGACTAATATTTAAATTTGTTTGATGATCTAAAACAAAGTGTGACAAAAATGCAAAAAAAATAGAAATCAGGAAGGGGGCCTATACTTTTTCACACCACTGTATATATAGAATAACAAATATATGAGAATAGACTTCCATTGTAATGTTATATATACACAAACTGAGAGATGAGAGATGGGTAAAAGCATTGTCTGTGGTAACATTAATCACATTTATATGGAGCTCCTTAGGGGATGTGGTGATAGGAAATGTATGAGATGAGATAAAAAAATACATTTAAATGATTTAGCATTTACTCACAAATATTTTGCGCTCCACCAAAAAACTTTGCAGTGATTTGCAAAAGCATTGAAATATAGTTTTTCCTTCCACCTCACATTATTTACATCACCAGTATTGCAAGAGAATGCAAAAATATTTAAATACAATTGCTGTGTTCAAAATTGCATACTCTCTATATATTTATTTTGTAAGTAATTACTTAGTATGTATGTAATCCAGGCATGCTATATTTATCATGTCACTGTCATGTGACCAGCGTAAATTGGGTCACTTCAGTATCATTCACAAATCCTCTCCCATGGCCTTATAGTAAAGTGTCTATAAGATGCACACTTCAGGATAGCGATGTAAGTAGTAGGTCATTCGGGTACTTTTTTGTGAATACACTACTTTTCACATACTATTTTCACCTACTGTGTAGAAGGGAAGTATGTCAATTTGGATGCCGCCAATTTTTTGAATGTTCATTTATTAAACATGAATTGTTTTATGTGCCCATTATTACAACATATAAAGTTGCAAGAATCAAACACACTCTTCTAGGATTTCCTCTCTCCAATACTTTTGGTAAGTTCAACTCATTTCAGAAAACTCCTTTTAATCATGAGTGAGTTTTGGCTTGGCTTCTTTTAAAGTAGCTTCCTCGACACTGCTTGTTGCCACCACTGCCAGGTTGAGGCAACGATCCTCTGAACCTGCAGTACTGGGATGTTATCCAATCCTGGCAGAAGAGCTTCTCAAAGTTGCTGGCGGCAGCAAGAAGAAAGAAAAAAAGGGAAAAGTTGCAGGGAAGAGTTATTGTCTTGGACCCATCTGATGTGTTGGCTCTGTTCTGGTGGAACAGATCCTGGATGGTCATCGGTCTGGAAACATGCACATTGTCTGGAAACATGCACACATGACATATTTGCCTGTGGCACGCCAAATGCACACTATTTGCTTCTGGTGATTATCGGAGAATAAGGGAAAGCATCAAAAATAATATACAGATACCTAAATGGAGTATTTAGTCTTACATTTTTTAATTAATAAATAAAAATGCACACACATATCCCTGCAAACATGTCCCTGTGGGGGCCATGCTGGCTTTTTGTGGGCACAGTGGACTACACCAATCCTAAACAGGCCCAGTGCGGGCTTGCTCAGGTGAGGCCCACAGCTTTGGGCTCTCTGTGAGGAGGCCACACTAGCGGACTGTCCACATTAATTCTATGATGGCCCAGTGTGGGCCAGCCTGTTCGGGCCCAGAGCACTTTTGTATCCTTTGGGCCCATGCAGGTTTTGTGTAGTCAGCCCATCAAACACGTGCCTTTCTGCATCTTCAATAAACCAGCTACAGGTAGTCCAAAATGCAGCGGTTAGATTCCTTACCAGGTCAAGAAAATATTATCATAATACCCCCTGACTCCCTATTAAGTTCCGTATCAGTTTTACAATATATTATACCCCATTTGGGATGTGTCCAACAGCCCGGGTTAAATACTCAGGACACCATCAATCATCCCCTTCTTTGCTCGCTCTTTGTTTCACTCTCTTCTCTTCAACCACTGGCTTCCCAAGACTGAACTTCCAGCCAATCAGCGACCGCGGGAAGCCCCCTGTTCTGCAAGGACCACAACAAAGGGAACCCCAGTACAGGCAACGCAATGTAAGTACCTCCAGATCCTAGCTGAACTGGTGCATTTAATATAAATTTTTACCTAATTGAGGAACTCAATGCGAGGTTAATTACGTGATTGATGTTGTTCAGATCTACAATTGCACATATTGCTGTAACTTGGGATTTCACATTTTCATTCTCTTAAACTAGTTATTTCCTCACTTTCTCTCTTTCTGCAACTTGTGTGAATGCGTGTGTTTATGTGTGAGATTAGTTTATATGTCTTAGATTTATCCAATAAAGCCTTATTTATATTGAAAAGAGAAGTATCTGTGTTTTGTGCTCACAAGTTAATGTAAAAACGTCCGATCTTGTCACTGTGCTAATTAATAGTGTTTTCACCATATTTTGGATAATATCCCTTGCAGAATTTATGTCATACGGCTCGTTCACTGAATCGCTGGGCGTCTCAGTGATCAGCCGTAAAACTGTGATTCTGTCCAAATTCCCTTTAAATCTTAAATGATTCCCTTTGAGCTAAATTATCACTGTTTCCCTTACATCTTTTACCACGCTACAATCAATCACGCTCCCTAAGGTCACAAAACTGTGGACTTTTGGTAGTACCTAGGATATATTTAAGTCCACTAAAGGAGGTAGAGCTTTATTGCATTTGGCTCCCAACTCTGGAATAGCCTTCCTGATAATGTTCGGGGTTCAGACACATTCTCTCTTTTTAAATCTAGATTAAAGACTCATCTCTTTGACCAGGCATTCAAAAAATGCATCTCATAATCTTGGACTGCAGTTATATCTGATCAAATGCACTTTATTATTCTTTAGCTTGGGTTAAACTAATTAATTTGACTTGGTTGGAACAGCAGCTATGCTAATTATGTCTCTATTTGTTTCTCTGTTTTTGCCACGGGATTAACATTTCGTGGTACTAGGATTTACACAAGCTTCATCCTGGATCCTAACACCTGAGAAGAGATGATGCAACCCTTCAGAGGACCTCAGATGAAGCCAACCCTGAAACAACATACAGAACTATCACATTTTTCTATAAGTTTGATTGCATAATATAATAATTGCTGTTAATAGTGTTCATCGTCTGTTTGATTATGTCTTTAATTGATTTTTCCGTACATTTCTGCCATATGTACATAAACTGACAGTCATCACTGATAAGATACTACTAAATATTGTAGAAACTTAATTTTCTGTAAATTTGCTTTGCAACGATTTGTATCGTAAAAAGCGCTATACAAATAAACTTGAATAGAATTGAATAGACATACTTAACGATTTCCTGTATTTCCAGTCTCAGAATTAAAAGGCTTGGAAGTAGATTTGTTTTGATTAAGTTAAATTAAGGCCACATGTGCACTGTAGCAAAATAAAGTGTGTACAATACTGTTCTGAACACGCAGAGTTTGGTTGTTTACATGAGTGACAACCTCATTCTACAACCAAGTTTCCTCTAAACAACGCAAGAACTGACAACTACATTTTAAATAAAAGTGTGTACAGAACCAAACTGAACACATAGTTGTTAATGTGTTGATGCTGCTGCTGCTGCTCTATTTTGGCAGGGGCAGCAAATGTATTTAAGAAATAGTACAGCATTTCACATTTTCAGAATGAAATGTGCAGAATATGTGCATATAGTGATACAACAACTTATTTCTTAGGCAGTAGCCTCAAAAGTATATTGTTGTACCTTATCTAACCCCAAAAGGTGCATATTAGTAAGAACATTATACCTATAAGGTATAACATTAACCTTTGACAGATAGATAAGTTACAAAGATGTACCTTTGAGGCTAGAGAACTTATGCACCTACATTTCAGGTAAGGTATTGCACAGTTTTCTTCTCTCTCTCTCTCTCTCCGATAATAATTTGACATTATTACAAAGTGTACTTTTTAAAAGTGACTTAAGTGTGTAAAAAATATAGTATGAAGTGTGTTCCTATTTCAGTACTCTTAATGAGCTTTTTATTTCTATATATTATATTTATTTATAGTTATATGCAGTAAAGTTTTTAAAATTACAGTTAGCACCCTTCATTGCCGTCTTTATTTTATTTATTTTTTTTACAAGGAGTAACACCCGAAAAATGGGAAAAGTGGTTTCAACCATCTGAGAGTAAGACAGTTTTCCTCAATCAGCTAGAACTCATTAATGGGCATTCATTCCACTGCTTGCATATTCCCATAATTCATCTGCTATGAGAGTCTCTTTCACTCTCCTCTTCAGGTGTCACATCTATAAAAAGCAGTTACACACTGTCAACACATGTCTCAGTTCTGGTCCGTTCCATCTTTCCTCATCTCCCCCTTTCCCTCCTGCGGTATCCTTGTCATTCTGAATGAAATGTTGAGCTGTTTTCATTAAATGCAAAATGGTAGGCCTCCGTATTTTGAAAGATTCCTGATTTCCCAATTAGCCTGGTTCATAATTCAGCATTGGTATAGCTTGCCTCTGGAAGACAGGAATGAGATTTTTTTGCTGTACGGTGCCGATCTGGCTGAATAGGGGCAAAGATGCTCGCTGCACTGACAGGCTGTTTTTGCACTGGACTGGAAGTCTAAAGGGCCTGCCCTGACTTTAGTTTAATTGTGGATGTGATAGCATGGACCGTACTCTTTCTATGTGCTATCATAATCCTCTTCGCCAAGACCTTTGATTTAGCCTTTGCGGGCATCCACTAACTTGGACTGTGTAGCGAATTTTCACAGTCAAAGGAGGTTTGTAAAAGCTTCCTACATAACTAACTTACAACAGCCTGTTGACATTCTTAAACTTTCAGTGAGCAGAGATTATATATATATATATATCTATTATATAGATATATATATATTATATATTCTAGATATACAGTGGGTATGTTAAGTATTCAGACCCCCTTAAATTTTTTCACTCTTTGTTATATTAAATAAAACATAGCATTTGCTAAATCTTTATTTTTTTTTTCCTCATTAATGTACATACAGCACCCCATATTGACCGAAAAACACCGAATTGTGTGACATTTTTGCAGATTTATTAAAAAAAAAAACCTGAAATATCACATGGTCCTAAGTATTCAGACCCTTGCTCAGTATTTAGTAGAAGCACCCTTTTGATCTAAATACAGCCATGAGTCTTTTTGGGAAAGTTGCAACAAGTTTTTCACACCTGGATTGGGGATCCTCTGCCATTCCTCCTTACAGATCCTCTCCAGTTCTGTCAGGTTAAATGGTAAACGTTGGTGGACAGCCATTTTTAGGCTCTCCAGAGATTGCTCAATGGAGAATCTTATTTCTCACCATTCTTGGAGTCCTTCAGGTGTTTTTTTTTTTAGCAAACTCCATGCGGGCTTTCATGTATCTTGCACTGAGGAGAGGCTTCCGTCGGGCCACTCTGCCATAAAGCTCCGATTGGTGGAGGGCTGCAGTGATGGTTGAATTTCTACAACTTTCTCCCATCTCCCGGCTCCATCTCTGGAGCTCAGCCACAGTGATATTTAGGTTCTTCTTTACCTCTCTCACCAAGGCCTTTCTCCCCCGATAGCTCAGTTTGGCCCGGACTGCCCAGCGCAAAAAAAAAAAAAAACTAGGAAGGGTTCTGGTCGTCCCCAACGTCTTCCATTTAAGGATTATGGAGGCCACTGTGCTCTTAGGAACCTTAAGTTCAGCAGAAATTTTTTTGTAACCTTAGCCAGATCTGTGCCTTGCCACAATTCTGTCTCTTAGCTCTTCAGGCAGTTCCTTTGACCTTATGATTCTCATTTTCTCTGACATGCACTGTGATCTGTAAGGTCTTATATAGACAGGTGTATGGCTTTCCTAATCAAGTCCACTCAGTATAATCAAACACAGCTGGACTAAAAATGAAGGTGTAGAACCATCTCAAGGATGATCAAAGAAATGGACAGCACCTGAGTTAAATATTTGAGTGTCACAGCAAAGGGTCTGAATCCTTAGGACCATGTGATATTTCAGTTTTTTCTTTTTAATAAATCTGCAAAAATTTCAACAATTTTGTGTTTTTCTGTCAATATGGGGTGATTTGTGTACATTAATGAGGAAAAAAAAGTTTACTTAATGATTTTAGCAAATGGCTGCAATATACAGGAAGAGTGCAAATTTAAGGGTATCTGAATCTTCCGTACCACTGTATATGCTTTTCTTTTGCCGTCAACGCCACACTAAACCAACTGGTCATACTTAATCTGATCCGTGCAAACAGCCATCCCTCTTCATGTTAAGTGTGTGTGTCTGTATGTCACGAATCCTGTTACACATTAAGATTTCAGTATATAATCTGGTCTCGAAACATTAACGTTTCATCAAACAACACGGAACAGAAATCATAGAAAAGCTTTCATGAAAAATAAATTACCATTGGCAGGTGTATTCCTCTGTCTATCCATAAAATAAAACCATAAATGGGGGTCAAGGCTTTGTTATCGCTTTTAAATGTTTCAGACTCCTGAAGCAGTCTTGAATTAATTCATTAAAATGGATACAATCTCAAAAATAGATGAGACATTTTACGGTGACAAGACTGTGAGAATTTAAAGATTTCTACTGTTGTGAGAATGGCCTCGATTTTGCCTCCTCGAATTCCTTCTGCATGTTAAAGCAGCAACATTTCACTGCCATGTCATATAACAACTAACACTTACATTTAGTGTAATGTTCTTGGCAGATGCCATTTACCCAAAATAACTTAGAAATTGCACATTACCAGAAGAGTAATAGTAGCTAATATTGCAATTCAAGTGTCAAGGTTTGACTTCTATTGCAAATAACACAATAGAGATGTATTATACGTTATTATATGGAATAGCTCCTTCGTTAATCAATATTCTGTGCTCATTATATATATATACACAACATATATATATATATACACACATACATGTATATATATATTCACACTATAACAGACCTTTTCTACAATCTAGGTATTGTCACATTTGACATGAAGTTGCATAATTGAAATTCTTCCTGTATTATTGTCAGTGTATTATACTGTGTATTATAGCATGTATATTATACACTTTTCAGTAATGAATGTTAATGAATTCATTTTTTTTCATCCAACTACTGTTGAGCCTTCAGCTTGATCAGTGAACTGTATAATTAACCTTAGACTTTCTGCATAGCTGCCCTAGTGTCATCTCTCTCTCTGTTTCTTTCTTCTCACATAGTAAAATGACTTCAAGTCAAATCAATATTTCAAGTCCATTTGCTACTTTATTTGGTAAGCAGCCATGTAATATGTGGGATAATGTACAGTCAGCAAAATAAACACCTACATAAACCCCTTATATATAGTGCTGATACAGCTCTAGAGCTCAAAGTCACAATGTTCAGGTCACCGAACAAGTCTAAAGATGAGTTGAGTCAACACATCCAGAGTTTTCTCTATTACAGAACATCTTGGGCGAAGGTTAAACCACCTCTCTGCTATTTCCACCAACACAGCCACCCACTAACCAAACTGAATAGGAGTTTGAAATCATCCTGTCTTAGTCAGAAAAGTGGGGAAAAAAAAAAAGGGGGAGCAAAGCACAACAGAGTGCTAAGAGTTTGAGTGATCGAGCGAGGTGAGAGGCCACTGAAAGAATCAGGATAAAAAATCAAGAGCCTTTCCAACATCTAGAGGCAGACGGTAGACATTTTTTTGCACTGCGGCTCTCTGATAAGTAGTTCAGCAGATAAGATCATTTGGTTAACAGGGTCCAGAGTCTGAATTAATCATGCACTAAAATATGTCCCTCTCAGCACCACTGAAGCATAACCACCCCCTCTACTTAACACAGGTTTATTATATGTGTGACTTGATAAAAGAAGAAGAACACTGTGTTTCCGCCACCATTTTGAGAGCATTTTGGTACATATGATCACAATGTACTGTACCAGTCTAAACTGATTTTTTTTAACCAACTAGTCAACTAGTCTAACAAACCTCCAGAAGAGTCAAAACAAAAAAACCTGTATATGCAATCCATTTGAAATAGCCATACTTAATCCATGAATCAAACAGTTAAGTCCCATACTGAATGATGCTGGAAAATAGGCCATAAATGATGTGCTTGCCTTGCATTACAATCAATAAACATTAAGGAATAGTCCACCCAAAAATGAAAATTTACTGACAAAAAACATCACAATAATCTACAAGTATTCCACACAACTCCAGTCCATAAATTAACACATTGTGAAACAAAAAGCTGCATCATTAAATCCATCATTAAATGGTTTTAACTTTAAAAACTTCTGGACAAACATATCAGTTCATAATCCATAATAACACTTCTTCCTGTGAAAAGGTCCATCCCCTGTTGTTCTCAAACATCAAAATCCACTGACAGAACTGCATTGGACTGTTTTCTCTTGTAAATGGTGCTTGAGCTGCACATATTTCTCTCCTTATTTAGGCAAGATTACTTTTTCACTGGAGAAAGCAATATTATGGATATAAATGGAAGATAGAGGACTCAGATTTTAGATGGAATAGTTTAAAGGTAAAAAAAAGTTCTTAATGATTAAATTGTTTGTTATTAAAATGCAGCTTTTCATTCACAATTGATTATTTTTTTGTAATTATTGTGATGTTTGTATTAGCTGTTTGGACTCTCATTCTGACGGCAGCCATTATCTACACAGGATCCATTTGTGAGCAAGTGATGGAATGCTAAATCTTCTCTGATTAAGAAACAAACTCATCTACATCTTAGATGGCCTGAGGGTGAGTGCATTTTTAACACATTTTCATTTTTAAATGTCAGCCAACAAAATTTGGTAACCCTTTACTTGAAGGGGTGTGCATAAGACTAACATGACACATGTCATGAATATGAAGGAGGTTGTATGCATGTTTATGACAAGTGTCATTAAGTGTCATTCGCTCAGTTGTCATTTTTAATGTAAATATGACATTATTTGACCTAACCTAACCCTACCCCTACTCTTATCCCTAACCATAGCCCATAACAAAGACCTCTCAAACAATGTCATCTTTGCATTAAAAATGACATAACTGAGCGAATGACACTTAATGACAGTTGTCATAAACTTGCATAAAAAACCTTCATATTCATGACATTTGTCATGTCATGATTATGTATGTGTCATGTCAGTCTTATGCACACCCTTCAAGTAAAGTGTTACCGACATATTTATTAATTAAGGGATCAGTTTCACCCACAAATTAAAATTTTTCATTAATTACCTCATGATCGTTCTAACCTGTAGACCCTCCAGTCGATCTTCAGAACACAAATTCCGCTACACAGCTGACACAGAATAGCCTACGCTGTTACGTTCAGTGCTATTCTCCAAAATGGCCCCAGGTGATGCGGAGGAGACATTGTTTAATTAAGAGCCGTTATTTTTTGTTTTCTTTGCATACACAAAGTATTCTCGACGCTTCGTAAAATTACGGTTGAACCCCTGATGTCCCATGGATAATTTTACCAATCTCCTTGCTACGGTTCTGGAACTTGATCGTGGTAATTATGTTTGCGGTCTATGGGAGGGCAGATAGCTCTCAGAATTCATAAAAATATCTTAATTTGTGTTCCAAAGATGAACGGAGGTCTTACAGGTTTAGAACGGCATGAGGGTGAGTAATTAAGTTACATACTTTCATTTTTGGGTGAACTAACCCTTTAACAGTCAGTACAGGACCAATAAGAACAAACCTAATAGCTTATTACAAACAGAATAACCAACATTAAGTCAGTGCATGTCAAGGGTATCAACATGCTTCTCATGTTTGAAAAGAACCTGCAAAAATTTCAAGAAAACCTTGACGTGTGTCAGCAACAATACATTATTTTATGGATATCCCATTCATTGTGATATTGATATAGCATCTGTTGTTGTCAAGTTTCATTTATAATGTTTTCCCGGTTAAACTGGTATAAAATGTCATACCGTAACCGATAAACAGGCTTTATTATCATATGTCAGTTTGACCTGATATAGCCTACACAAAACTACTTAATGAGGTAAAATCAAATAAAATCAAGACTAAGCCTGGTTATTGCTTACTTGTGGATGAAAACAAAAATTGAACCCCAAAGGCTCTACAACACCCAAAGCTTAAGAGCAAAATTGCTATCGAAACTGTATTTGGTAGAGTGGGATACGCTAAACTGTTGTTGTGTTACTCCAGGATCAGAGCAAGATCAGTGATCCTGCAGTTCCACAGACACAGAAGAGACTGCAGATGTGTGATGGCAGTGGAGATTCGACTGTCAACGCAGACTGCAGCTGAATTGATGAGCGGGGCTGGCGAGGGAGCGGTGAAAAGTGCCTGCTGCTGTCTGTGGTGTTGAATGAATGACAGTAGGGTTTTAATGGGCATCTCTCATTTCTCTCAGCTCTCATGATTCAAACAGCCACAAGCAAAAGCGCTGGCTGTGTAACCTCACAACCAACAGTCATACATGAATAAAAGAACATTCACTATAAAAAAAAAAAACATTCAAAAGAATAAACCTCAAGGAAACCATTCATTTAAGATAATTATAATATAATATATCAAATGAAATAGAGCATAACCATGTATACAGAGAAGGTATGAGAGCAAATACATTTTCTTCACTAATACCTGATATACTGTTTATATATATATATTTACATATTTCAGTTTGTATTTGTTTTCCAAAAAAAAAGGCGGTCACATTCAACGCTTTCATTCTTTATTTGTGTTTCATTTGGAAATTCTTATAAAAACATACATATAGAAAAATAAAATATTCACAATATTTATAGTAACTTTACAGTTTTATTTTCAAGTATTATTGTTACATAATTATACTGGTTCAAAAATGTTGTTTAATGTTTTTTGAATAAGTTTTTTAGCCTCACCGTTTCATTTATTGATGAAAATACAGTAAACATCAAAATATTGCAAAATATGTTTTTACAATAAAATTAATTGTTTTCTATTTTAATAGTTAAAGTGTAATGTATTCCGGTGACTGCAAAGCTGATTTTTCAACAGCCATTACTCCAGTTTTCATTGTCGCACGATCCTTCAGAAAAGAGAAATACTATTATACAGTAGCAATATGAACAAAGATGCCAATTTAATATATGTAGACTTCTTGTAACATGATTTTTAAGCATCATATGTTTATTCTGAACAACATGGTGCTGTGCTAATATTTTGATAATTAGAAATATGGGTCACATTAGAACAGTATGTATCAAACTGGTAAACTCACCCAATCCAAATGTTGCAAAAAGTGGCTCTACAAAATTAAAAGAAAACATGCAAACAGTCCATTCAGTCTTTATTTTTCTTGTCACAGTGTCTCATTAATTTTAATTTCAGTGTTTTGAGATTAGAACAACTTGAATGTACAATGTGTGACTCGGTAAAATGACTCGGGTCTGTTTACTGTTTATGCAGGCATTTTCTAGGACACCAGTACATACTGTACATTCTCTTGTCTTTAATTGGAGTCCTTGAGAAAACAAAGGAGAGAATGAAGAAAAAACATGTAGTGTGAACAGTCGGTTGTGTAACAGCGGAGCCGGTGATGCGCTGGCCTATAAATACAGACTGGCATCAGCAGCGTATCGTGGGCCAGAGTTTCCCCTCAGCCCACTTGGCTTTGTTTATTCCCAACCGGCGGGCTTTGTATGCCTCTGCACTGCTTTGACATTGGCAGATAAATCAGGAAACACAATGCACAGCATCAACTCCATCACAGACTTTGACTGATGCCTCCCTCGCTGTATGTGCGACTCCCTCATACAAGAAAACAAACGATCAATTTGCCATACATCGGTTGTTTCATTGGCAGGTACAGTTACGATGCTCTCCAGTACAGTAACCACAGAATAACAAATGTTTCCTCCATGCAAGATGATGCAATGATTAGTCAATGTAGCTGCCCTGTCCTATAAATAATTTCACCTGGTAGCCTAGAGCTAGTCTAACCTGCAACTCCTCCTCTGTCATTTGTCCTTAATATGAATTTAACTCAGCTCAGCTGTCAACCAATCCAATTCACTCTCGGCTTACTAGTTAAGGTATCGCCTGGAGAAGTTGAAGGAGAAGATGCAAATGATAAACACATATAATGTGGAGATAAGGAAAAAGAGACAGGCAGAGTTGGGTCTCATCTAAATTGTTAGATAATGCATTTGAATGAGTTGCATGTATCTAGCCTTTCCGGAGAATTCTGCCATGCATTTTCTAAGCTTCTATAATGAAACAATATATCACCTTCTCTACCCACATTCCTCAGCCTGGGTGTGGGCTTGCTAACGCTTCGGCTTTCATCTTCTAGATGTGGGAGATATTATTCATAAAGTGTAAAAATCAACTCTTCAGCTATTTACTGCAAGCCCACCAAGTGGAGAGCAGAAAAAGGAAGCCCCAAGGAGAAAGCCACTAAGACCAGCCATATCAGCGCTGTGTCAGAAAATACAGTTGGTAACTAATAAACTAGTTTACTCAAAAATAAAACTCTGTCTGCACTTACTCACTCTCATGTTGTTTTAAAACTTTATTGAGTTCTGTAAAACACAAAAGGACTATGAAAGACTATGGCGGTCTTTCACCCTTAGACTTGTAAGGAATTTAGCAATTCCAGTTATTTAACAGTTGCAATTAAAGATCATTTTAAAATTGAGGGGGAGATAACATTAGATACTTTACTAACTAAAAGTAACTTTGCAAATATGTGTGAACTAACTTTCATTATTTGCAATTACATTCACAACCACTACCGTATGATGGTGATTCCCTAAAAATAATTGATTCACAAGTCATTCGTTGGAATCAAACTTCACTGGTCGTGCTATATGTTTTTGATAAACTATACATTTTATGCTTTACTGTATGTTTTAAAGTGTTGACATTCAGTGCCATTTGTGCATAATGCTTAAGGGAACCCTGGTGTATGACATAAAAGGGACCATGTGATGAATCAAACCTCAAATAAAGCAAAACGGAAACAATCAAGTGGTCCACAGATGCCATGTGTGTTACAGCAGCATTTTGGAGAAATTGTGTTGTGGAGAAAGTTGATTTCACTAAGATGTACTAAAATAATCTGACATTAATTGTGATCTCAAATTGATTAATTATCAGAAGCCATTACTTCACCACCTGTGTGTCACATCATTAGTGATAGTCTGTAACCTGTTTTGTTTCTTTTGTCTGCCTTTCTGTTTATTAAATCTTGTTACACCTGCATTTGGACCCAGACCCTGTTTTTCAACAGTGCTCCCTTACCGCACCGTGACAAAATTCAGCCAGTAAACATGGGTCCAGCAGGGAAACTCTTCAACATCCGTCAGGGAAACCAGAGTATTGAGGAGTACGCCAGGGACTTCTTTGGAGTGGCTCATCGGTCGGCAGTGAAGAAGACCTGCCTCATGGTCGTCTTCTGGGGCGGTCTAGCCGAGCCCTTCAAGTCCCTGATACCATACTGGGTCCCAGAGGAGTCGCTGGAGGACTACATTAACCTGGCTCTGTTTTTGAGTGGCTCAGTCTTCAGGATGGAGTTAGCTGAGGAGCTCACAGTTCTCACGAAGCGGCAATCCAAGGGGCGTCAGAGGCCTCATCTGCCACACCCAGTACCTCACGCCCGTTACCGGAGCGCCGCGGGCTGATACGCAGCGCGCAGAAACCCCTGCTGATGTCGGTGCGAGCGGCGTGGTCAGCCCGCAAGGCTCTCAAAGCGGCGGTGCCACTCACAGATTCCCCCGATGCTGTCGGTGTTCCGCTCGTCAGTTCCCCCGAGGCACTGTGTCCGCCACAAGCTCCAAACGGCGGGTCCGGTCCACTCCCCCGCGGTGGCGGTGTCGCGCTCAAAGTTTTCCCCCGAGGCGGCGTTCTGCTCAAAAACTCCAGAAGCGGCGGTGTCCGGTGCCGCTCCCCCACGGCAGCGTGTCTGCTCCCAAGACTCCATAGCGGCGTGTCCGTCACAGCTCCCCCGAGGTGGTGTCTGCTCACAGTTCCCCCGAGGTGGCGGTATCCGCTCACAGTTCCCCCAAGTTGGCGGTGTCTGCTCACAGTTCCCCCGATGCGGCGGTGTCTGCTCACAAGCTCCAGAACCGCGGTGTCGCTCACAGCTCCCCCTAGGCGAGGTGGTCCGCTCACAAAGCTTCAGTAACGGCGGTGTCCACTCCAATATCTCTCGGTGCGGTTCCGCTGACATTCCCCTGAGGCGGCGGTTGTCCACTCACAGTTCCCCGAGTGTTGGGTGTCTGCTTACAGTTCCCCGAGGCGGCGGGGCCTCACAATGCACCATGGTGGCGGTGCCCACTGATGTTTACCTCCGGCGGGAGAGCTTGTTTCAGGACCTCCCGAAGGCAGCTAAGCCCACTGATGTTCCCCCCGAGGCTTGGTGCTCGCTTCTTGCCCTTCCTGAAGTGGCAAGCCTGGCTGATGTTCCCTCCGAGGTGGTGGCTCGCTTCTGGCCTGCCCGATGCGCGTAGCGCTCTGAATTCCCATCCGAGGTGGCGGCTGTTTCTGGGCCTTCCTAAAGCGGCGGAGCCCGTCTGATGGTCCCTCCAGTGGGCAGGTTGTTTCAGGCCTACTGAAAAGGCAGTGTCCGCTCGCACTTCCTACCAAGGTGGTGAACTCGCCTCTGGTTTTCCCAAACGGCAGGGCTCGCCTCTGGGCTCCCGAGCTGAGACACCTGCCATTAGCCCATTCCAAGGTGGCAGCCCCACACCACCGCTGTGTGGCCGCTGGTTCTGCACTGGTTTCCCCACCCGCCGTCTCTGCCTCAGGGTCCCAGGTCCCCATCCATCACATGACGGGCCCCACCATCTCCCCCTAATCCGCCTCCGCTCTCATCCCCGGTCGGGGTGCTTTGCGGACTCTGAACCCGTTCCTTAGAGCGGGGGTTCTGTCATGATTCGGGCCTTCTTTTCTCCCTCTCACCCCTAGAGGTCGCCATCTCCCATCCTCCCGAACTCCATTCCCAAAACTCCACACACCTGTCACTTATTACATCCTCAGCTGTTCCTCATTGTCATGGACTATTTATACACCATACTCCCACCACTCTGCCTGGCTGAATTGTAATTGTAATTATTTGTTTAAAGGTTTTGGCTGATGTAAGCTTGTGTGCTGTATTTGTATCCCTATCCTGTCATTCGGTTTGTAATTTGTTTTGTTTCTTTTGTCTACCTTTCTGTTTATTAAATCTTGTTTCACCTGCATTTGTACCCAGACCCTGTTTTTCAACAGTGCTCCCTTACCGCTCTGTGACATTATTTATGTGTTGCCTTCCCTTCACAACAGCTAAACTTCTACTTTTGCTTTGCAAAAAAACTTACAAGATTGGAACAATATGAATTAATGATGACAGGATTCTAATTTTTATATGAAGTATTCCTTTAAGCACTCCAAATTTGGATTTAATAGATTTCAGATTGTTGTTTTTCTCGGTTTACTGACATTTTAAGGATGTAGGGCAGAGCTCATGTATTTATGTAGCAAATCATAAGGAAGCTATTGGGGAAACCATTTGATTTTAATGTTGTGCTACTGTATCAACTGGTGAAATGACAATGATGCAAGCACATAGGTAAAGGTGGCTCAGGAGATGTTTACGCTAGCTGAATGTTCCTTTCATTAACCGCACAGCAATGTTTATTTATACTTTCACCATTTCTGCAATGCCCAACGGGCTGCTGGAGTGTCCTGTGATGATGAGCTAGTGTAATCACCGAACCCAGCTTGTGATTTATAGCTTACAGCGCAGAACCTAAAAACAGATGCTCTTTAGAAAACTTGATTTCTACATGTTTACACGCCCTGTAAAGCACTGCGGTAACTGAAGGTCTGGCAGTACTTGGGGTTACAGCAGAATTCTGTATTTATGCAGGACAACTGGACTGTAATTGGAAAAGTATTCAGCAAACTCACAGGTAGGCCATTTATCACAGATTCAGGAGGGATTTTATGCCCCAAGTCCCACCAGGGTGTAAATGCTGGTCTTTAATGTTTTAAATGGCATAATAATCTTGAGACCGTGGTTATAGAGGAACAGTTTACCACAAAATGAACATTTGCTGAATGTTTACTCACCCTCAGGCCATCCGAGATGTAGCTGGTTTCTTCATCTGAACAGATTTGGGAAAAAAATAACATTACAGTACATCACTTGCTCACCAATGAAGTGAATGGGTGCCGTCACAATGAAAGTCCAAACAGCTGATAAAAACATCACAAGAATTCACAAATAATTCACACAACCCCATCAATGAATGGCATGATACCACATAATGGAGAACGGGAGGGTAAGTACTTGGTGTTATTTCAATAGGAATCGTCCAGAAGACAACAAAGGAGATACAGGCAAATAAGACAAACAGTGTTCAGGCTGTAGCTCATGGCTCAAACGATAAAAGTTATTTCTTATCTGTTGCAGGTTTGCAGAGAGAACACTCCAAACTGACGGCCAGCGATGGAAGGAGAAGGAGAGTGAAATCCACAAGCTGAGTATTCAGGTAGGTTCAGACCAGACAACAGAGTGAGGACGTGAAGCCAGTTTTAAATGTGTGATGATTGGAGGGTGACTGGTGCAGACATTTAGTACTCGGGTGATTGTGATCATTCGTGAGCGGTGATTGGATCTGGCGGCACGCTGCACTCTGTGACAGAAAGTCTTGTGAAGTGAAAAGCTGCATGTTTGTAGTAAACAAATCCATCATTAATACATTTTTAACTTCAAACCATTGCTTCTTTAATTGCCAAAATATGAGTCCTTTATTTATATTCCTTTCTCCAGTGAAAAAAATAAGTAATTTTGTCTGAACCAGAAGAGAAATATGCACAAAATAAAGTACTGTTTACAAGTGAAAATTTGTTGATGAACGTTCCAAGGCAGGTCTTGACCGTGTTACAGTTCATTATTACTTTGCCAAATTATTTAAATTGTCTCAAAGGTCCTTGTAGCCAACAACAGCAAAAGAACCAAAACCCACAAAGACAATGACCAAGCAAATAAATATAGTAGATTGCATTTAAATATGAACATATTTCCATGTTTTTCCGATGAAATTACATTTTAATATCGACAGAAAGCATGCTCTCTTTCTCCCACTGTCTCTCCCCCACACAAACGCACAATACAGACACAGACACGGAATCATACACACGCACAGCTTTTATTGTCAGCACTGCCCCGCGAGTTTATAGTTTCGCAGCTGAAAAGATACATGACATTTCTCAGTAGCGAGGTGGTGATGTCACTGTTCTTGAAGCTGACTAATGTCTTGAAATACATCATTTTAACAATGTCTTGAGGTGTGGTAAAAACCCAATTATAGTGGAAAGAATGTACTAGTCCATGCTTTTTAATTATGTAAAAATATGCATTACGCCGCCCCTTGTGTCTTATTCCTTACTTATGCACTCATAGTTTGGGACAGTTTTTTAAAGGCGATAATTTAAAGTTAAAACCCGCAATACTTGATTTTTGTCTTCTTACAAACACACAGCTTTTCACTTAGCAGGAGGTTAATTAAAGGACTGCAGTAGTGTAGATTATTGTGATGATTTTATCAGCTGTTTGGACTCTCATTCTACGGCACCCATTCACTGCAGAGAGTCCATTTGTGAGCAAGTGATGTAAGGCTAAATTTCTCTGAATCTGTTCTGATGATGAAACAAAACGCTTCAGCTTGATGGCTGTGGGTAATCCTTAATTTTTTGGTGAACTATTCCTTTAATGATTATCTTAAAAACATGTTTTTCCATGCAACCAATAAAGTACATGTATCAAGTACTAAAAAGACCACCATATTTAGCAGTGCCTGCCAAGTCAAGCAGTATTGCTCATATTTTGATTGGAGTAAACTTTTGAACTTCAGAGCACAATTTGCTCTTCACATAATGTCTCTAGCAACTAAACTGCAACAGACAAAAAAATAAAAAATAAATGAAAATACTCAGGACACCTAGCAACACCATGGCAACCACCTTCAATTTTGGAGGCAAGTTTCTTGGAAAAGTCTAGTTTATTGAAAAGTGTAGATTATTTTTTTAAATTAATTATTCCATGTGATCGGCATATTGTGAATGTTGTGGCAGAATAATAAAGTTTCACTAAAAAGTAAAAATGTATAATGACTTTGGAGCAATGGAGCAGTGCACCTGGGTGTTTTATGGTCATGCTGATGTGAAGTGAAATGACACAAATCACCATAACTGGCACTGAGTGCTTATCTGCATCCCATTCAAAAATGCATACTTCTAAATAGACTTCATGAAGTTATAACTTAAACAGCTAAACCCTTTCCACAATGCATCCCTAACATTTGTTTTTGTTGTTTACCTAAACTGTATGCAATAAAGAAAGATAAACAGATTTTGAATTTGAACACAATCGGTCATTTTACCAAACCCCTACAAAAAAGCCTGTGGCGTTACATGTACAAAAATATATGTTACTTGCCCTGTATCTTTGCTAGTACCATATAGGCTGAATACTTAGTGACATCTTCATGGCACGCCAGACAATAAAATATGGAGATAAAAAAGAAAGAATATAAATGATGTTCTCTATGTTTTAGTATTATATTTTTTTTTTATAGTTTTACTTTTTTTTTAATCCATCCAAATTATGGAAAATGATTGGTTACCAACATTCTTTAAAATATCATTATGTTGTGTTCTGCAGGGATGGACTGACGGAGAGACAGACATACAGACAGACAGACAGAAATATAGATAGATAGATAGATAGATAATTATATATTTGATAGATAGATAGATAGATAGATTAAAAGTGTTATATTACAGAACATTTTGAATCATTGTTTTGAAATCTTTTATCATGCTTTAATGTGTTACTTATTTTTACTTGTTTAAAATCACATGCAAAGTGCTTGATTTTATAACTAATTAAAATATATAACGGTGGTGGATTTGATATTGCATTAAAAGTTAATGTATTTTATGTACTAATCAGTCACAATGAAATTAAGTCACAAATCGATTAAGGTTGTTTTGCTAATTATTTGACTGATTCAAAAGAACCAACTCATAGTGTGACTAATTTGATCAGGCTTTACTAGTTATGATGACCAGCTAAGATACACAATTTTTTCAGTGACATTAATCGTGGCAAATACCACATAAATACTGTATAACCCCACTAATTTATTTAAACTTGCTTATGATGATCATCTACACAATGAATGCGTTTGTTTCCAAAGTTCAGAAACCAGACCACACAATGTTGCTGTTCTTTTCTCTTTTTATAATATAGTCAAGGCTGATTCATTTTTCATTTTTATTTTTTAGAACCTTTCTGTCTTTGAGTAAATGTTTTCTACTTTTTTTACTCACTGTATTGTGATGTGTACTTCACATCAGCCTCATTTGTACATTGGGATGAAAACGAGAAGCTTAAATCACACAAATCAGCAGAACTGGTGTTCTCTGGAATAGTCTTTGTAGAATAAGAGGATTTGGGTTGCAGTTCAGCTCTGGATGATAGAGATTGTTTATGGTGACGGAGATGCGCTCATAATCCCATTACAACGAACTACAGGGCAGATCTTGGACTCACTGTGACCGTTTGCACACCATTCTTATATCAGTCATACTGCTCGTCGTGTAGCGAGAAGTAAACAGGTTGAAGGAAGTTTGACTAAATTCAGTGAAGCTGTGTGTCGTAACATATAGTATTTAAACTGATTGTGTGGATATTTTCTGCGAGTAAGACACTATGGGTTTGCTTGTGAAATTGCAAAGTGTTTTTCTTGGCGAGCATATATAAAGCAGAGTAAATAAGGCCCTTCAGTGAATTATTGTATAAAAAAGGGACAAGGGTTTGACGGAAGATGTTATATGGGAGGACTCAGGAGAAAGTCATAGAACCACATAATTAAAGCAGTATCTCCAAAAGGTCAGATCCTACACAACTAGTATATCATTTTCCATAACTATATTTGAGTACTATATCAGGTTTCTGCATGTCCGCAGCTCATGGGTTTAGGTGTTGGACTGACATTTCAAATCTTGTGCTGAATAACAAGTTGTTGCTCATTTATTTTAGCATGTTGAATACAGCAGTTCACTTCAAAATTATAGTATATGATGATAGATTTCATTTAGAAGTTTCATGCTTCGAAATGGATGCAAATGTCTCATAAAAGTGGTCCATATGATTTGAGTACCATCTTTCAAGTCATCTGAAGTGATGTGATAAGTTTGTTTGACAAACAGATTAAAATGTAAGCCATTATTCTATTAAATATTCATTTCTTCTCTAGCTCGCCTTGGTGTATTAATGGGAGATGTTAAATGATTTAAATATTATCTGGTTAAAAATACTTTTTCAATCTGTTTAACCCACTCAATAATCTTGGTTAAAGGAATAGTTCCCCCCAAAATGAAAATTTCCTGAAAATGTACCCACTCTCAGGTCTTCCAAGATGTACATGAATTTGTTTAATCATTGGAACATATTTGGAACTGTTTAGCAGTACATCACTTGCTCACCAATGGATCCTCTGGTGTGAATGGGTGCCATCAGAATGAGAGTCCAAACAGCTGATAAAAACATGACAATAACCCACAAATAATCCACACCACTCCAGTCCATCAACTTGTGAAGTAGGAAAAGCTGCGTGTTTGTAAGAAATATGAGTCCTCTGTCCATATTATTTTCTCCAGTGAAAAAGTCATCTTTTCTGAATCAGGAGAGAAATATTGCACAGATCAAGCATTGTTTACAAGTGAAAACTGTCCAAAACAGTACTAATAAACAAACAATTAAATAAATCAGCGGATTATGACGTGAGAGGACCACAGAGGATGGACTTTATCACTGGAGGTAGCATATGTTGGCCAGAAGCTACAGTTAAAACGTCTCTCACTTCACAAGATGTTAATTTATGGACTGGAGTTGTGTGGATTACTTCTGGATTATTGTGATGCTTTTACCAGCTGTTTTGGACTGATGGCACCCATTCACTGCACAGGGTCCATTTGTAGCAATGAGCTGATGCTCAGTTGCCAAATTTAGAAGCTTAAATGATTCCGTCCCCATTAAATTGTTGGATAGGTTTCAACTTTGTATAAGAAAAAAAAAAGTTTGACCTTGTCAACATTTTGCGGTCGTCTAATGTTTTTAAGGTGCTGTATCAATAATACTCAGAGAAACATGACATGAAACAACAGAGATTGCCACTCCCTAAAAACCATTCCCGTTATTCATCCACACAGTTGTGGCGTGACGATCACTCAAAATCCCATTTTGGTCAGGGCAGTTCAGCAGCTCAATCTGCTGCTTCATCCAGGCACATGAGAACAGGAGAAACTTCAGTAATAGAGAGCTTTTTCCAGAATTTTTTATTTATATTTTTTCTTTTTTTTTTTTTTTTTTTTTCTGGAAGAGCAACTGGGTATTACATGCGCAAAAATGTATAGCAACTGTTATACAGCAAAAACAGGTGTTACCTTTTTACATACTCAGTTAAGGCAAACAGCTTAAAATCTAGAAGCTTATCAAAATTGGAGCACCTAGTTGACCGATTAGATCATTAACACTGTCAAGTTTAGACTCATAAGATTTTGTTCTTTATAATATATTTTTATGTCAGTCAGTTTTCTACTCCCACAATAATAATTATAAATTAATTTATGAAAAAAATGCTTTTAAATAAAAAATAAAGTGTTTATTTTTGTAATAATAAGACTACTAATAATCATAGTTTGTTTTCATATTGTTTTATAAGAAGAAGTAATTATAAATTGATTAATACTAATTATAATAATGAGTATAGTAATAGCCAACTATTGGATTAAAATGAGAACTATTCCATGTTTTTCCGATTAAATTACTGTTTAAGTCAACAGAAAGAGTCGCTTGCTCCCACTGTCTCTCCCCCACACAAATGCACATATACAAACACACGGAATTCATAACACAGGCACAGAGTTATTGTCATAACTGCGAGTGTTAGTACTACAGTGAATATTGACTAAGTATTAAAAAAAAAATTACAATCACTCATCAATAATATTATATGATGACTTACAATTTAAAAGAAAAGCGGAAGTACTGTATTTTCAAAATGAGGTGAGAATCAAAGTACAATCATTAATAGGAACAATAAATTATAAATAAAACAAAATCGTTACAGTAATGAGAAAGGTGTGGAAATGGGTTTAATGATTGCAAAATTTAAGCATGCAAATCGCAAGGTCCCAATATCGGGTCATTTTTGTTTTGCAAAGAAAATATAATTTATTTAGTTGTTTCTTCTGATTTGGGGTGAGAATGAGCCTGGCATGGTTTTTTTTGTAGATTTCCAAAGCACACAAATTTAAAACACTTTTTCCCCATATAAACTTATATATATTTTTCTCGATCTCAGTTAAGCAGATGTGGAAGGGCGAGATTCCAAGCACAAAAGTTATTGCATGTAATTAGTATCCTATAATCAACGTATACATTTAAGACACTTGCAAATCATCTCCCCATGCGAGGATGTTTCGAGAGTAATGCTCTCTCAAGCAAGCGTCCTAAATCTGCCATCAATTAAGCTATTGCAGTGAATTAACCATCACAACAAAGGAAAAGGTGCAGCCACAGTTCCAACATTAGCAAACTATAAATACTCGTTAAAGAGATGCTCACATCTGCCTGTTGGGTTTCAATTAAACAATTGCTTTTATTTTCTTCCAGAACAGGTAAGCTGTAGCAGGATGTGATTAACCTTGTGGCATTAAAATTAAACGACCTGTGGAAGAAGTTACAAAGTCTTGGCCCATTGAGGGGGCTGGGTTTAGAAGTTTTTAAATTTACCCTTCCTTTCTGATTGATCCAGAGTTGTAAGCTTGTAAATATTGTAATGGTGGATTGGCTCGACCCATAAAATGCATCCAGGTCGTCTGCGTAGTGTCGTATCCAGTATAACTTTCGAACATTGGAAATCATAGCAGTCGTCCCTACCTGAGAGATGCTGGAGGCTCTCCAAGACTTTAGAAAGAGTCTGGCTTTACGGCAAGGTCCTCTGAAACCCAGCAGGGAGACATGCTACAGGACAGATCAGTACGGAGACAGCACTTAAAATGGTTATTTCACTAAAATCTGCCATTACAAACTATTATAAATCATCTCAGAAATGATGGCCACAAATGAATATTGAATGTGATGATAAATGACTGTTAAATGGTAATCTGCATAGCAGTAATTCACAACTCATGGGTGGCAACCAAAAATGGTCTATGTTAATAATAAAACTGCAGTAAAAGTAAAATAATAAAATGTAAATATAATGTATTTATGTACATTTACCATTTTGAGTTACTTTCAAAAAAATGACTACTACTAATTTAATTAATAATATAATAATAATTAATAATAATAATAAATATTATTATTAGTAGTAGTAGTAATAAAATAAATGTGTACAACACTACCACCCCTTATGACAAACTATTGGGGTTGCTATAATACTATTCCGAAAAAGTGTTTTACAAACTGTGTATATATAGCATTGGTTTAAGTGTTTGGGACACGCAGATACAAACAATACAAGACAAGTAATTTAATTTAATTTTTGTATTTAGCAGACGCTTTTATTCAAAGCTACTTACAAATGAGGACAATAAAAGCATTCAAAACTAACAAAAGAGCAACAATAGATAAGTGCAAATGACAAGTCTCGGTTAACCTAACACAGTACACGTAGCAAGGTTTATATATATACAGTATATATATAGAATTTATATATATAGATATAATCAATAAATAAATAAATACATACAAAAAACATTCTCTTTTGTAGCATCAACAAAATGGGAATATTATGTGAAAAAAATTTAGACGTGCAAAAAATTATTTAATGAAATTAAAACCCATAATTTATCAAAATGTGTTAAAACACTTCCGTATCCTCTAGACTAACTGCTTGTGGAGGTCCTTATTTGGTATCCAGACTAAAAATGAGGACTGTACCAATTATTTGTAAAGGTCAAGGATCCTTTCCTGAAAGGTTTTGTAAATTAATAAGACACTTTCATTATGATTGGGCAAGGGTTATCTGTGTTTGTGATGGTCTTCGTCAGGTGTCTCAAATCCTTTCCACCAACTGGCAAAAATAATTAAACGGAGAGAGTTCTCCTAAGACTAATTAACGCTCAAAGAGAAAGGTTAATTTTTCTGGTAAAGTAAGTTGCCTCTTAAAAAGGATAGTCACCAGAGAATTGGGCCGGAACAGCAAGATGGGTGTTAAAGGGGTCATGAACGCATTATTATTAATATATCTATATCTATATATAATATATATAAGATATATATATATATTATATATATATATGGCGCAAAGGTCATGGGTTCGATTCCCAGGGAACACACATACTGGTAAAACAATGTATAGCCTGAATGCACTGTAAGAAGCTTTGGATAAAAGCGTCTGCTAAATACATAAATTATAAATTATTATATATATTCTATATAGTAACGCAGTTTTTTTATTATTATGAAAGTCCGTTATTCACTGGCTCTGAATACACATACAGACAAACCATGAGTCACAGGAGGGGTGGGATGTTGATCATTACTGGCTTGGGATGGGTGTCATCACACGTCTCAATCAATGAGAGCATTTGGGGTGGGCCTAGACTGCAGCAGCGCTCACATGAAGCGCTCACGACTTCACAAGTGGGAACTGGGAAGTTTCCTATAGCACGTGAAGGCAGCAGAGAAGCACTCTTGCTCAGCACAGTGGAGTGCATCATTTCGTTAACTTTGTGGTTTATTATTTTGAGTCGTTTGGGATGTGGTAACACACGGCCCTCTCACAATAAATTGCTTTACAGATCACTTTTGCCGCTCAGAAATGTTAACGCAATCATGCTGCACGTATCATAAGCTCCGAGCTCCGGCGCGGTTATCGCTCACACTCACTGATCTATACATAACTGCTCAGGACCAATGATGGGACTCTGCTGCGCGTCGTCACGAAAAGCTGATCATTAGCATATGTTTTTAAGCCTTGTCAATTCATATGTAATTTATTTAAGGGGTCCTATTATGCTTTTTTACAAAGTCTTGACTTTGTTTTGGGGGTGTACTAGAACAGGCTCTCATGCTTGAAGGAGAAAGGGGGATGCGAAAAACACATTATTTTCACATAATTTACATTATTAAAAAACCTTTCTCCCCAGCCTGGCACAAACGGCTCAATTAGTTCCGGGTGTGATGAAGGTCCGCCTTCCGAAAAAACGAAATGTGTTGTGATTGGTTGGCTGTCCCAGTGAGTTGTGATTGGCGAACAGCTTAGACGGTGTTTCAGTACTGCCACGCCCCTTGCCAAAGCAACAAGTTCCGTCTGCTCCGGTATAGTTAAGGATGTTATTAGCAGTTAATTGCTCTCCCTGAGGATAAAAACGTCTAAACATTCAGTGAGCATTATATACACATAGGACTGTGCCATTTTGAGAGTTTTATGCTTTTAGAATGTGCTGCTTTGCCTTTGCCAAAACTTCTCCCTCTCTTTCCCAAGATAAGTTCCATGTGGTTTCATAGCAATATACCGCACTAACGACATTTTTATGTCACTCTGCATTTGTAAGCCAGTGGTTAACCAAACTAGAAATGATCGCTCTTTCTCCCGGTTCCGATCCCTTATTCATTTATTCATTAAATTCCCTTTAGACTGTGATAAGGCTTAATTCATATTCGCAGTAAAATGGAGTGTGGTCTCATTTACAGAACTCACTAACTTTCAGGACGATCCAGTTTATCAAAGAAGAACAAACAGTGTATATTCAGCTTCTGTCGAGTTGGTTTGAAACACTGCAAAGGGAGTAATAGCGTTTGCAGGTCTTTCAAAACATTAATGGGCTTCTTGTCATAGCCTAGAGTGTCGCAGTGAAAGAGGAAGAGAGAAACTGGCTTCATAATTGCATCTGAAGTACCACATTTCAAGCTGTATTCAATTATCTGGCTGTCAGTGCTAAGTTCAAAACTGCCGACCCAAAACTGTTATTACGGTAACTACATTTACTTGCATAATAAATGAGGTGAGAGGTGTGCTTTTCAGATAGAATAATTTTGGGCTGGGTATATATGAAGGGTTTATCCAATGTTTTTGGTGTTGGCAGCCTTGGATGTCTGAGACTGTCTGTACAGTAGAAACGTGTGGCATGACGCGACAAATTAGACCGTCCTATTAGAATCAATTTAAAATGTCTAAATGTAAGCATGCAATGCTGCTCAGCATTGGTATCAATAATCAGAGCAGTCTAGCTTTGTTGCAGTGTCAAAAAAAAAAGTTAAATAAATAAGAAATTACGTGAATTCATTAGACTATGACTAAAATGAGGGTGATATTCTTGATCTCTAGATATATATATATAATATATTGATATATATATATATATATATATATCTATATAATCTATATATCCCTTATCAGTCCCCCGAACCTATAACAATGGTGTCCCACGGGTCAAAGACCCAAAGGCTAAAAATGACACAATGGTTTTTCCTGATCCAGAAACTTATAGGATCCATTTTGTATATATTTTCTAAATATTTATGTAGGGTGTCCATATTTTTGGGTGAGTTTCTTAGATGTACCTTTATGCTGATATTTAAGAAAATATGAAGCAAATTAAGAGTTATGTCATTATTTCACAACAAATAAAACAAAAGACACAATGTCACTCCTGTTTCATCAAAAAACAACAGATGGCTTGAATTTGAGTTCACGGAGGTGGATATGAGTCATCTGGTGGGGAAAAATTACATAAATTGCTTTTTATGGTTACAGCCACTAGAGGGGCCTATTGAACCCTATGGAGATTATTAAATGAGCCAAACAAGTGAAAACATGAGAAATGAGATCCTTTAAGGCTTCAGTTGGTTGTTTGGGTTAAAATATATAGTTGAAACATTACAAAATCATAATTTTGTAAAAAAAAAAATATCATAATAATAAGTATAACTGGAATTATAACCTAAACATATGTATATGCATCCATTTAATAAACACTAATAAATTATTACATAAATTTGGTAAATAGAAATATTGATTATAAACTCATTGGGTTCAACCTTCATCACTCTAAATTTACTGGGTTAAGTAAAAAAAAAAAGACGAAAAAGGCCAGTCATATCACCAAGCAGAAAATGAAGATATTATAATGTGTATAGTGAGATGTGCATGCACCTGTTTGTGTGTGTGTGTGTGTATGTGAGTTTTTTCTGCATTGGGGATATTCTTGTAGTCTCAGCCCTTCGTTTGGGTATAAAGCTTTACTGTATTGTCTCAGATTTTGTATATAAAAAAAATCTAATGTAATGAAAAATGCAGTTTTCTCGTAAATTCCATTCATTCCAATACGGGTCAAAATGACCCGCGAGAAAAGAAAAAAGGACACATTTGTTACTTTTTATTGCACCAGTTAAACTCCCAATACACTAAATTTTTTGTGTGTGTGTGTGTGTGTGTATTTCTGGTGCAAGTGTGACAAAAGTAAAGAAATCTTTATTTCTTAAATTATCATCATGGCGTCGGCGCCATGACGCTGATGGCTGCCTCCGTGGCGTGCTCAACAGTTGTTTTTATGTTTTTGTTAGTTTGTCCTGTCTTTAGTTATATCCCTGCAATCAGTTTCACCAGAGACGAATTGCTGGACATTCGGAAGTACACACCACCCGATATTTCACCGGTTTTCGACTATTCGGATGTTTTGCTGGACATTGTTGTCGGGGGAGCTGTGGCGCTGATCAAGCGCTTCAGGACGCGCAGACGGGGGAAGAGAGCCAGCGCGCTCGTCAAGCTCAGACAACGCGGATTCAAAACGCCGTTGCCTAGCATCCATCTGGAGAACCTCCGCTCTCTACCCAACAAAAAACGGACGAACTCCTTCTGCTCTCCAGGACAAATAAGGATTTTTCTAACTCTGCTGCTCTGTGTTTCACGGAAACCTGGCTGAAAGACGCCATTCCGGACAGCGCGTTGAGTCTGCCGGGTTTTCAGCTGTTCAGAGCGGACCGCGACACAGAATCAACAGGGAAATCACGCGGTGGCGGGACATGCTTTTACATCAATGAGAGGTGGTGTACAGATGTAACTGTGTTAAAGAAGATGTGCTGTTAAGCTCTAGAAGTGCTCTTCATTAACTGGAAGCCGTTCTATTCGCCGCGGGAGTTTTGCTCGTTCATTCTCGTCAGTGTGTACATTCCTCCGCAAGCGCACGTGAGCTCCGCTTTACAACAACTCACTGATCTGATCACAGACACAGAACAACAACACCCGGACTCTGTTTTAATCATTATCGGGGACTTTAATAAAGCAAATCTCTCCCGTGAACTGCCAAAATACAGACAGATATCACATGTCTCACCAGAGACAGTAATATACTGGACCATTGTTACTCCACTATAAAGGATGCATATCGCTCTGTCCCATGGGCAGCTTTGGGGCTGTCTGATCACTGTTTGGTTTATCTTATACCAACCTACAGGCAGAAACTGAAATAATCTAAACCTGTATTAAGGACTGTAAAAAGATGGACTAATGAAGCAGAGCAGGATTTACAAGCTTGTTTTGACCTCACTGATTGGGGTGTTTTTGAAGCTGCATCCACCGATCTGGACGAGCTCACAGACACTGTAACATCATACATCACTTTCTGTGAGAATATGTGCATCCCTACCAGGACTCATTTAACCTACAAAAATGACAAACCATAGTTCACTGCAAAACTCAGACAGCTCCGTCAGGCCCAAGAAGATGCTCACAGGAAGGGGGATAATGTCATGTATAAACAGGCTAATACACACTGGAAAAGGAGATCAGAGTGGCAAAGAGGAATGATTCTGAAAAAATAAAGATTAAATTCACTTCCAGCGACTCGGCATCAGTGTGGAAAAGACTAAAAGAAATCACCAACTACAAGACACCATCCCCCCCAGCACTGTGGAGAATCAACACCTGGCAGACGATCTGAACGAGTTCTACTGCAGGTTTGAAAAAAACACCCCACACCCAACCCTGAACCCCTCTCCACACAACCATTCACACCCCCAACAACCCCCCTCTCCCCCACACCAGCAATTCAGATCAGCGAAGAAGAGGTACGCCAGGTCTTCCGGAAGCAGAAAAGAAAAAAAGCACCAGACCCAGACTGTGTTACACCAGTATGTCTGAAATCCTGTGCTGACCAGCTAGCCCCCATCTTCACACAGATCTTCAAAAGATCACTGGAGCTGTGCGAAGTCCCTTCATGCTTCAAACGCTCCACCATAATCCCATCCCAAAGAAACCCAAAATTACAAGACTAAATGACTACAGGCCTGTGGCTCTAAAGTCTGTGGTCATGAAGTATTTTGAAAAACTGGTGCTGGCCCACCTAAAGGACATCACTGGACCCTTGCTGGATCTTCTCCAGTTTGCCTACAGAGCAAACAGGTAAGTGGATGAAACAGTCAACATGGGACTGCATTACATCCTGCAACATCTAGACAGACCGGGGACTTATGTGAGGATCCTGTTTGTGGACTTCAGCTCGGCGTTTAACACTATCACCCCAAACCTCCTCCTGCCCAAATTAACTTAGCTCTTCGTGCCCATCTCCGTCTGTCAGTGGATAACCAGCTTCCTGACAGACAGGCAGCAACTACTGAGACTGGGGAAACTCACATCCAGGACCCTCACTATCAGCACTGGTGCCCCTCAGGGTTGCATTCTCTCTCCACTGCTCTTCTCCCTGTACACCAACGACTGCACCTCTAAAGACCCTCTGTCAAGCTCCTGAAGTTTGCAGACGACACCACACTCATCGGCCTCATTCAGGACGGTGACGAGTCTGCTTACAGACAGGAGGTTGAGCAGCTGGCTGTCTGGTGCAGTCTCAACAACCTGGAGCTCAACATGCTCAAAACAGTGAAGATGATTGTGGACTTCAGGAGAAACACCCCTGCACTACCCCCACTCACCATCATGGACAGCACTGTGACGGCAGTGGAGTCACCCCCCCCCGGTCAGGTTCCTGGGCACTACTATCTCTCAGGACCTGAAGTGGGATAATCACATTGACTCCATTGTGAAAAAGGCCCAGCAGAGGTTGTACTTCCTTCGCCAGCTGAGGAAGTTCAACCTGCCACAGGAGCTGCTGAAACAGTTCTACTCCGCCATTATTGAATCCATCCTCTGCACTTCAATAACTGTCTGGTTCAGCTCAGCTACCAAATCTGACCTCAGAAGACTACAGAGGGTAGTCCGGACTGCTGAGCGAATCATTGGTACAACCCTCCCTTCTCTCCAAGAACTGTACTTATCCAGAGTGAGCAAAAGGGCTGGCAGAATCACTCTGGACCCCTCACATCCAGCACACTCCCTATTTGAAACTGTTGAAATCTGGTCGACGCTACAGAGCTCTGAGCACCCGAACGGCCAGACACAGGAACAGTTTCCAGTTTCTTCCCTCAGGCCATCCATCACATGAACACTTGACAATAACCATGGAACACACACTATTTATTCACTCATACACTTATTTATCTAACACTCATACTCAGCCTACACCTCAAATTTGCACATAATATACAGTACCTGTACATACAAAAAAAACTGTCTATTGTAATATACCTGCACACACAATTGTCAATTTATATATTTTTATTCCTTATTTACTTGTTCTATTTTTATTTTTATTATCTGTGTTTTTTGTTCTGTCACTGTCATTCTGTACACTGTGGAAGCTTCTGTCACGAAAACAAATTTCCTCGTATGTGTAAACATACCTGGAAATAAAAACTCATTCTGATTCTGATTCATTCTGATTTTGAAGGTACGATCAATACACCGATTTTTTATTTTTAAAAATTAGTTTTGGGTCAAAATGACCCGAGGGATGGATGAGGGTTACCCATTAGTTTTCCTAGTTATATTAGGAATAAATTACTTGCTTACATAATTAATAATTTAATTGATAATTAAATTGAGATATATTATTAATATGTATTGCCTATGTTATACTTAATTACTGTTATTTAAAATAGGACCAATTTGTTTCAGTAAATAATTCATTATTGGTTTATTTATTATCTGGCTAGAATAGAACAAAAACAAAATAATGGGTCAATCAAAACCGTTTTAGTGTAATCATAAAATATGATACAAATGTTATCACATACAGTAATGCCATCAAGTAATACTATACTTACAATATTATATATTGTAATAGGATATAGCATGCGGTTTGTGATACAGTGGATAGGTAAGTAGGAGTTAGTAGTATTAAGTATTAATCTGTCATCTTTCAGCTAGTGCCTCAGCTTGCCCTGATAACTTTTAATTTGCACAGACTTCGCCTGCTGTTTTGCATGTCATTGTTAATTTACTCTAAGCAACGACCATCTTATCTTCTTGGAAATGTCTTCATTACATATGTAAAACATATGTTCTACATCAGGATGGGACTGAGTGGGTTATCAATCTTCTTTTGAGCTGCATACCTTTTCTCCCATTATCTATAACAATGTTCTGCTTGAAAGAGCTCTCTTATCATGGTAGCATGCTCACTTGACTCAGGGTCTTATCAAGGACCTACTGACAGCTGATGTATACACTGTCACACCAGCAGAACTACCTTAGCATGATATTGACATAATGACGGTTTGTGGCTTTTTTAGAGGTGGCATTGCTTGTGAGGATAGTCTGTTGAGTTTTGCCTATTTCAAAGCTTATGCATCCAAACTGTACCTTAAAGTCATCTAAGATCAACACAAGAGAGCTCATGCAGCCCTATAATAGTATTTTTTTTTTGCTATATTTTTCACATGAAGTAGCATTCTCAACTGAACTTCCAGGGATTCTTCAAATAAGGTATTTCATCTTGTGATTTTTTTTTTCTTTAAAGGGGTCCTATTTGCCTTTTCACTTTTTAATTTTAGTCAGTGTGGAACTCTAGAAAAAAAGTAGTGTGTATGTTTGGGCATAAAAACGATCTAGAAAGTTACAAATCTCAAAGTCCACTCCAAAGGGAGATATTTAGTTTTTTAAAAATCCATTTTCAAGAACTACGGCAAACGGCTCGTTTGGACTACAGCGTTTGGTTTCCGGGCTTTGTGATATCACAAAGCGGCTCATTGGAATATCATTACAAATAATTCCTGCCTACAGAAATTGTAACGGTTGGGGGGTGGGGAGGGGCAAGTACAAGTACAAGTACAACACGACGTAGCTGGGCACCGCGGACAGACGCCAAACGGCGCCGCCGGTGTGCCTACACTCATAGAAAATAATGTATTTGAATTTTAAAGATGTGGCGCGACGCTGCTCTTCTCGTCTGGTGTGCGACCGCCTGAAATGCTGTTTTTTTCACCTCCGTGCCCAAACGTCTTTGTTTGGGCTTCCGAAAGCGGATGATGTCAGGAAACAGTGGTTGCAGTTTACTTTTTAACTCTGTTCCTGAGCATTATAACCCCCATTTGCTATTGTGTGCTGCGCATTTTACTGTGGACAGCTTCCACAATACGAGGGAGTACAGTGCCGGATTCGCACAAAATTTTTTGTTGAAAGACGGAGCAAGGGGGCGTGGCAGTACTGAAACACCGTCTAACCTGTTTGTCAATCACAATGCACTGGGAAAGCTAACCAATCACAACACATTTTGTTTTTCGGAAGGCAGACCTTCATCAAAGCCGGAACTAATCGAGCCGTTTGTGCCAGGCTGGGGAGAAAGGTATTTTAATAATGTAAATTATGTGAAAAATAATGCGTTTTTCGAACCACCAAGCATGAGAGCATGTTTCCTAGACTTTGTAAAAGAGCATACTAGGACCCCTTTAAGTCATGCAATTACATACTGTCCAAATAAATTTTGAAACAACTGGTCATGGATCAATATTCCTTCCCTCCTTCATTTTCTATGCTTTGGCCACAGTTGCATATAGGCAATGTCAATTATTGGTAAAACTTTAGTTTAAGGAGCAATTCTAATGGCGGTCGCATACCGGACGAGAAGCACTGCGCCGCGCCATGTCTAGAACAATTCGTACAACACCACGTAGATGTGCGCTGTGGACACACCAAACTGTGTGCATTCACTCTTAGAAAGCTATGTGTTTGAATTTTAAAGATATGGTGCAATGTGACGCTGCACTGCACTTCTCGCCCAGTGTGCGACCCCCTTAACTATTAACTAGTTGTATATTACCATGCATATTACTAGCATATTGGCTGTTTATTAGTACTTCTAAAGCACATATTAATGCCTTATTCTGCATGACCATATTTCAGATCCCTTAATCCTACCCCATACCAAAATGTAACAACTACTAACTATTAACAAGCAGCAAATTAGGAGTTTATTGAGGCAAAAGTTGTAGTTAATAGTTAATAGTTAGAATTGGTCCCCAAACTAAAGTGTAACCTCAAATATAATATCCAGATTTACAATTTAGTAAGACATTAAATTGCAAGCTGGCATTTAGCTGATGATTATATCCATTTGTTTTTACAGTATACTTATTACAGTGAAGTCCCCTTGGAATAACCCAAGGTTAGTTACTAAAACAAAATAAATAAATTATCACTACAATTTATTTTCATGTTATTCACAGAACAAAACATGTGATAAAGAATACGTATCTATTGTGTCATGTATCACATATGCAGTCTAGAGGGGAAGTTAGCTTTGTGTTACAGGATTAAAAGATGTTGCTGTAATATACAAATTAGCAATTTAGCTTTTTTTTTTTAACTCAAGGTGCACTCATTAATGTTGTGAGAATTAAACACACACAGATGCAAACACAAAAAGGGGTTTTGAGAAATGTCATTAAAATGCACTCACATGAGATCAGTCTAACAGAGAAAGTTGCTTTATTCAACATGAGGTGGGTCGCACTTGGGTGCCGCCATTTTGAGATCACATGATCAGCCATGTTACACAAGCTACTAATACTACTACTACTGCTTCTACTACTAACAATGTTTACTTTGTAAAGCTCTTTAGCCAAGCCAAGGCATTTTACAAAACACACACACACATACAAGTACACCTGAACAATTCAAGCTAACCAAATAAATGAATAACAGACATAAATTATACACTACAGACGCAACATAACAAGAGAAGTTGAGTCAACTGCAATGATCAAAGTGATGGTAAGGCTCAGCACATGTGCAATCCTCCAGGCAGATCAAAGAGAATGAGTATGTGTGGGAAAATAAAATGTTTAAACAAGAACCTTACTGAGTTTAACATTAATAAACATCAACTTAGTGAGTGAGTCTTTAAAGTACTCTTATTTCAGACACCATAACCCTGGAGTAACCTTAACTGAAGTGTCTTTGCCAACGGCACAGCTGTGGTGTTTCTGCAGAAAAATGGGAATTTACAACATTTAGTCATCAGCCCAGCATTGTACCCAATATGCTTTACTACCCATTACACAGCAACTGGCAATGTGAAGATATTTGTTAAAATTACATCAATAAATGCTCAGTGGCGTTGCGTCTGAAAGCTGGACATAAAAAGGAAGTGCTTAGGACAGAAAACACTCAATCCCACCTCTAATTTCCATGTTTCACATGTGTCCTGGAGCACTACACATCACAGGTGGTGGGAGTTATCTTCTGTATATGCAGCAAAAATGCTGTTTATATTATAGAGAGGCTTCACTCAGTTGGACCTGAAGTCCCTGTTGAGTTCATTTTATTGTTTGACCTCATTCTTGGATTCTGAACGCTAATAGACTGGTGAGCTTTTTATGTGTCTGGGCACTTTTGAGATGTTCATTTGCATTTAACTCCAGAAGAAAATTAGCTGGTGTATATGCAGAGTGCAGCAGAGTTAGAAATTAATCACTCTAGCCTCTAACCATTACTGTAAAAGCTCTGCAATATCCTTTTTCCTTTTTTTTTGTACTGCAGAGAGTTAATGACATTCAGTTGAAAATTCAGCGTCTTGATGAGATAAGACCGAAGTTAATCAGTAATAGCCCATGCTTTCACTCTGGCTAATGCTGAATTTCAATCAACCCCCGAACCCCAAATGTCCAAATTCCTACTTGGAAAAATGCTTTAGAACTGCATGCTTACAAAATGTAATTCTGAGTATTTTACAAAATTTCATTTTGTGATTTATCTGTCAGACCATGCAAAAAAAAAAAAATGCAGACAGGCTCAATTAAAATGCAGAGTCGCTCTCTGACTGTATGTAGCGTATATAAAAAAGCAGAAACACCCTGGTTATTCCGGAACACAAAGTGCTACGCAACTTTCGCTTAGCACAAGAAAAAAATTAAGCTTTTTAATCGCACTGACAGTAAATACAAAAGTACAGTCCCGAAACTGCTGGTATCGGATTCATTCTGTGCTTTTCAGTGTCATTTGTCAAAACACTCGCCACCAAGTCGTAGTTTTATATAACAGCCGCTGCTCTGGGGATGTGACCAAAAGCATGAATTTTATTGGTTGGCCAGAGTTTTTTTGCAGTGCGATGGAAAAGAGATTTGAACATCTCTCCATACAAATTGACGTCATACGAATGTTTGTGGTGGTCTGAACCAGATGTAGTTGTTGCCCGCGTCAAGTCTGGGAAGCCTGAATTAGTAAGTTAAATGTACAACACAGGCCAGCACTGTAAAATAATAAAAAGAGACGCTGTAAGACAGGAGTACTGGCTGCAGTCTTCGACAATATTTAAAGGGGTGTTTGATTGCGATTTCACTTTTTTAACGTTAGTTAGTATGTAATGTTGCTGTTTGAGCATAAACAATATCTGCAAAATTGCAGTGCTGAATGTTCAATGCAAACGGAGATATCTTTCTTTTAAAATTCTGGCAGTTTAATGCCTACAAAAACGGCTGGTAGGGACTACAACGAGCTACTTCCCAGGTTTGTGACATCACAAACCCAGATAAACCCCGCCCTCGGGAAAAGGCAGCAAAGGGGGCGAGGCCATGCTGCGCTGCTTTAGAGAAGACGAAGAGAAAACTAGAGGTGGACGTAAAAATCTATTCATATATGAATCGAGATTCTGTCTTCTAACAATTCTAATGATTCACAAGTTTCAAAATCAATGTTTTAAAGCAGTGGTTCTTATACTGTTCCTCGCGTTCACCTGCCTCTGCACACGCTCTAATTCTCTCTTTCTCTCTCTCGCTCTCATTCAGCTCAGCTCCAACAATGAACTGTTCCAATTATACACTTTTTTTCACATAGCTATGAGAAGCATTATCATGGACGTGTGCATGCGGTTGCTGTACTGTATTAAAAGCTTTAATCAGGATAAAACCGTATATTAAAAGCTAACATAAGCAGTAGCATTTACGAATAACAGCATATCTAAAAGTATGAGACAACACCAAACAAAAAACATAGGCCTACCATTAAAAGCCATATGAGGTTCTGCACGATCCTCTTCAATATATCATCTGAGGTGAGGGGCGGGACATTTAGACGTGCATTAGAGGCGTTTTAGCCAATCACAACACACTAGGCTAGCTAACCAATCAGAGCCCATTGCCTATTTCCGAGGGCAGGCTTCATAAAAGCAGGAAATGATCAGCGAGTTTCTCGGAGAAGGGACATAAAGGTAAATTATGTGAAAAATAATGCGTTTAAAAAAAACAAAAAAACAAACATGAACACATGTTAGACTGCACCCAATAAACACAATCAAGCCTAGAAAAGAAAAAAAACGGTGAACCACCCGTTTAATTGATTTTCACTGTTTTCTCTCATTTCAATGCACTAACAACATTAACATTTTTAACTTTGCAGAACAACCATTACTTGTTTCTGTCACAAATATAAACTATAAACTTCCGTTCACTCACCACCAGAGGTCACCCGCTCTCCACATGGACTCTCACACTACACAGACTGTTACACATCACCCTGGACTACATTTCCCATGCTCCATTGCACTAATCACAAGCTCACCTGAAACCAATCACACACATATGCTACCAATAACAAACACTATATAAATCAGTCTCACACCACCATTCAAGTATTGTATGTGCGTATCGCTAGTCAGTGATAGCTACGTTACGGAGCCTGCTTTAAGTTTCCTAGTCTTAGCTTAGTCTTGCCTTGTCTATTTTCTCTGTTCTGATCATTGCCTGTGTATTTCGGATTACCCCTTCGTCTCACCCTGTTTGGATACTGTTTACCCCTCGCCTGTGTTTCAGATTTACCCTTTGGATTACCCTGTTTGTACTTTGTTCGCCGGAGATCAACCCCATGCCCGTTTGCTGGACTATTCTTGTGTCTTGCCCTCAATATATCTGTTTGCCATCGTCTGAACCTCGCCTGGTTTGACCACGTCCCTAAATAAAGCTTGCGAATGGATCCACATGTCTCACGTCTTGTTTGCCCGTAACAGTTTCTTTGTAAAACAACACATTTCAATAAAGACAGTTACATTACAAGGCCTTTCAAAAATGATTTGTTTCTTCAGTTCTGTAACATATTATTATCAAACACAATACATTCACCTTTTACAGGGTTTTCAAACAAACATCATGTATTTCACATCACTATAATATTCACGAGACATTAATCTAATTTATAGAATGTCACAAATGAATATAGCATTTCACTTCACGTAGTCCTCGTGCTTTACATGTACGTCGCCATTTTGGCTCTAACTCATGCATGCTTACACCGCCATTTTGGCTCTAGATAACTTCTAGCTGCAAACGCATATTTAACTCACTTAAACTTTCTCATCCAATAACAATCAACAATATAAACTCTTTAGAAACATATTTTTTTTGTGGAAACTGCAGTGCCAAAATAAAGGTGCCTAACTTTTTTGTGCATGGGTGAATAAATACAGACAAAATTTCATCAAAATGCCCATTTTGGCGAATATCCTAGTAAACACAGTCGGTTATACATATGTCTTAATGTAAACAGTATCAGTATATTAAATCTGTGCTTCATTCTTAAACTGAAAGCAAACTAATAATAAATCTAATGCTGTCAAAGAAAAATACAAGTGCTCATTGCTCCTGACTAAATAACCTTTGTAACATCAAAAAAGATTAATCTGTATTTAATTTATACAGTGAAGACTATGCAGTTATTTTATATTTGATTATAACATTTCTGTAGCATACCTGAACATTAATTTTAGACGGAGCTGAAAAACCTGAAAAGCACTGTTTATTGAACTTGAGTCTTTGTTGTATTGTATTTATTTTATGCTATTGCTTGTAATTTGGTTATCTGTAGAAAAGATTTGTAGCACTGAGCCCATAATAGCAGCCAGAATTGTTTATTTTATTATTTAAAAAAAATGTGTAGGCCTATTTTTTTGTTGTGAATGTCCCAATTGAGCTACAGGATGTGAAAATTTCAGATAAATGTTCATTTTATATGTTTTGGTTGCATTTGTGAGTTAATAAAAATGTAGATGGTTGTTTAAAATAGATATATAATATCATAATATCGATATATCGATCGATATACTCCTGTATCAAATCTAATCATAATCGTATCATAAAATAGTTTGAGGTATCAGCAAATATCGTATCGCTGGGTATGAGAATCGATATTGTATCGTACCGTGACAAACCATCCGATTTACACCCCTAATTTTAAGCACATCCATTTTTGTTCAACCCCACTACATGTTATTCAAATTAAAATGTTTAGCACACCAAAGTTTGGCACATTTGTCTTGGTGTGAACAGGCCCTAATCAAACTTTCAAATTGGAAACTCACACAGAAATAAAATTTTGACAAGACGAGGGTGTACGAACATAGCAACAGCCATGAAGCTCTAATGCTAATGATTATGTTAACAGCTTTTTTCGCCAGTAATTTCATGAGTCAAAATTCCCAGATAACATGCTAATGTCTATCTATCTATCTATCTATCTATCTATCTATCTATCTATATCTATTCTATATATCTATCTATCTAACTATCTATCTCTCTCTCTCTATATATATATATATATAATGTATATTAGCATATGGGAAGTAGTCTTCTAGCAAAATATCGTAAAAAATACGTAGCAGTCTATAGATTAGTTTTAAGGATAGACATTGAGGAAAGCAAGGAGAAAGAGCGAGATCTGGAGAAAGTGGGTGAAGACCGGTGTTTTTCTGTGTGACCATGCCCCAGGGGGATTTTCACAGACCACACTGAAGGAAATCCAATAATCAGCTTGCTCTGAGTTAGGCACGCAGTAGCCTGTCAAAGCTCTTTTCAGTCTAACAACTCCTTCATGGCAACGACCGTTACCGATGAGCCCATCAGATATCCACACAGCTGGCTTTACCTCAAAACCTGACATCTTGAGGGAATCTCTTCTCCTTTGTAATGAAAAAGAAGATTTCTCAAATCTAAAAATCCCAGCTCTATTTTGATCAAAATCTGTTTGACTAGCCAAGGTGAGGACAAATTCTCAAATAAGAGGTATTTATGAAGGACAGAAGACGTGATGAGATGTCTAGTGACACATTAAAGGAATAGTTCACCCAAAAACGAAAACCCCATTTTTGATTGTTTATAAAAGATGACACCTTAAATAACTAAGGCAAGTATAATCTAAATATAAGGATTCATATTAAAATTCTGGGTGAACTGATTAATAATTAAAAATGATTAGCATGATTTTTAGGTGATGACTAATACTTGTTTAATGGCCAATATAACAATTCCTTAAAATCTCTCTAAAAAATTTTATATAAAACACTAAAACTAAAATCAGTCATTTTACATGCTACAAGTGGATTTAGGCATCGCAAAATTATAATGTACTGAATAAAGGATATTCATTTTGAGATTTGCTAAAAATTTGAATATAACATATAACAGTAATACTCTGAAGTACTATTACAATAAAAATGTTTTCTATTTAAATATATTTTGAAATGTAATTTATTTCTGCGATGCAAAGGTACATTTTCAGTACCATTACTCAAGTCTTCAGTGTCACATGATCCTTCAGAAATCACTCTAATATGCTGATTTTGATGCTCATGTAATATTATGATTATTATAAAAGTTTAAAAAGGTCTACGTACATTTTGTGAAAACAATGCATGTTATCTGGATTTTTGGATTAATAGAAAGATCAAAAGAACAGCATTTATTTGAAACCAATATCTTTTGTAACATTACACATCTTAAATGTATGTATGGTTTAATGCGTCATTTCTGAATAAAACCATGCATTTCTTTAAATCAATCAATCAATCCTTACTAACCCAAAACTTTGAACTATAGTTTTCAATAAGTTATGGCCAATAATTGATAAATGGCCAATATTATAATTCCAACTCTGGGTACTTTTCTGCAACAATGTTTTTACGTACATTACTGCATGTTTCGCTGCAGTTTCAAAGAGAAATGTCCATTGAGTGGCGCTAAAACATGGGTTCCATACGTGAACCCTGGCACATTTTTATTACGATGATATAGGTACGTATTGCTGTGTTTTTATTACGTTGCTTCGGGTACATATTGCAGCGGTTCAGAATTCAAATATCCGTGGACTATCGCTAAAATTTAGTGCTCTATTGTGTTGGAAATATGCCCTACACCTGTCACGCCCCTGGACTCTATCTGTGTGTTTTTCCCTCTCCATGTGCCTGCCCTGACCTAGTTTTCCCATGTGTTTGATTGTTTATTGCTCCCAGGTGTGTCTCGTCAAATCAAGAGTATTGAATGTGAGTTCGGTTCCTAGTTTCTTCATCCGGTATTGTTCGTCTTTCCCCGCTACGTGTGTGTTCCTGGTTCCATTGATGTTGATTAAAGTCTGTTTGTTTGAAGTCTACTCCATGTCTCCTCGTTCCTCGCTCCGTGCTCCTCACAGTAGCAAATCTTGACAGAATACGGACCTACAAAAGTATAACTATGTGTTTCCCCTATGTTTTTGTTTCCATGTTTGTTCAGTGTTTTATTTTCCTCCCACCATTTCCCTATGGATCCCCTCGCCCGCCCAGAATACCTTCTCCTCCACTGTCGACCCAGAGCCCAGCCCACCATCTCCCCACTAAGCGGAGCATCAGCCAGAGCACACCGTTGACAGAGAGCCCGAGCTAGCCACGGCCGACGAGCCTGCAAGTGACGGTGAGCTGATAATTGATCTGGGACTGCTGGACTGCAAGGGAGAGGTTATAGAAGGGGACCTCATCGACTGGGATGCTGATACTGGCCCCTTTCCTCCCTCCTGCTGCGGAGCACTCTATCTCTCCTGTTCCCACGTCCAGCCCAGTGAGGGCTGCCATTTCCATGTCCTGCCCAGAGAGGGCTCCCGTTCCTGAGTTCAGTCCTGAAAGCCCGAAGGCTTGTGTATCCCTTGACTCCGCCTCCAGCCTCTAAGCCCTGGACTCTGCCTCGGCCCGTGGACCCATCGGCTCCACCATGGCTCTAGCTCCCTCCTCTCAGCCGTGGCCCGGCAGTCCACTAGCTCCGCCGGGCTCCCTCATCCCTCTGGCTCCGCTTTGTTCTGGCATCGACCATCCTGCGCCTCGGGACTCCACTCCTCTGGCTGCGCTTCGTCCCTTCGGCTCCTTTGGCTCCTCCTCAATCCTCTGTCACTCCGGCTCCACCGCGGCCTTTCGGATCCACGCCTCCATGTTTTAGCGGTACACACACACTGTTTTAGCGAAACTAAGTTCGGTTCTTAGTTTCTTCGTGTGTGCTCCTGGTTCCATTGATGTTAATTAAAGTCTGTTTGTTTGAAGTCTACTCCACATCTCCTCGTTTCTCGCTCCATGCTCTTTACAGTAGCGAATCATGACAACACCAAACCCAACCCTAAAACTAAATCGAGTGATAGTGTTAACAAATGCAAAACTGATATAAAAACGCATTTGTTGATGCAACCGTGCCATTGAAACTGTATATATGAGATTTGACTGTTTGTCAAACCGTAGTTACACAGGATTCGAACCGTAGCTCCTCACCTCTCAAGTACGTCTCCGTACTCCGTGAGCTACCGAAAAAAAAATCTACCGTCTATGAAAACCCGTAGATATGAGTGGAGATGTGCAATGCTAACATTCAAAAGCATCAGTTTTCAAATCTCCCAGCATATTAAAATTGTTTTGAAGTCTGTAATGAAATTAACTATTTTTATTTTGGAAGGGAATTAATTATTATTATTTTAGCTCAGGTTTTGAGAGGAATCGAATCTGAAGATTCAAAGTCAACCTGATTAGAACTGATTTCAAATTTGATAGTTTACACTTTAACAACTGTTCGTCCAGCGAGACGTTAACATCAGTACATCTTAACAATTTAATATTTGTATTTTCCATGGCCACGGGTTAATACATGCTTTGATGAGTTATAAGCTACGAGCTAGGTAACGTGATCTGGGCAAGGTTTAACTTTAAATTCACGACACAAGACAATACTTCTTTATAAATGAAACAATAATTTATTGGCTGTAACAAAGTTTGTAGATCGGGAAGAAGGAGGCGGGAACCGGCGAACATTTAAAGAAGAATTTAATAACATAAACAAACTCAAAAAGAAAGCAAAGCGGCAGCCCCTCGCGGACGACTGCCACACACAAAACACTAAATAAAGTCCAGGCCTGGTCCTCTCTCGTCCAACACTGTCGTCACTCCTCCTTTTATCCTCCCGGAGCTCCTCCGTGAGACTCGAGAACGGTGAGTGGCGCAGGTTCGCGCATTAGCATTTACTCCACCGGCCCCGCTCCGTTCCCACAGCTCTCGGCCCCGCCCCACTTGTCACATAGGCTATTCTAGATTACATTAAACTAAGCTAAAACACACACACACACACACACACACACACATACACACAAAAGGTTCAGGAAAATGAGTTAACATAGTTTGCATGAAGTTTCCAAAGTTCTAACACTCGTTTTCCACGAGTTCTTTAAATTCAACCTGAAAAAATCACAAAGCAGAGGATTGTCTTACGTTTTCTGCTTAATTAGTTCAGCACCGATTTCAGCAGATAGAAGACCTTGTTTGTTACTTGCGTTTGTGCTGAAAAGCTTCCTTGTTGCTTGAGGGAATCCCGGGCTTTTGATTGGTTGCCGACGCGGCGTCTGGATGACGTAGTTTCTGGGAATGCCCTCTGGAGATTGGTTGGTTTCCTGGTGACGCAGAGGCTTTAGCAGTTCTTCTGAGAGAGTCTAAGTTTGCAAGACTTTAGGATTTCGAAGATCTCTGGCATTCACAAAGCTTCAACGGAGTGTTTGAGTTCTAGATGACCGATCGCTTGATGGTGCCGCTTGTGAGCGCAAGTTGGAGCGCGATTAACACAAAGGCGAAAAGGCGAAAGGCCTTGGTCGGGAGAGCAAGTGGCGAAAGAGCACCGAATCTGTTTTGCATTGGGTTTTTGATCCGCTGCATAAGTCTATCCCATGGCGCTATCTTCCAATCGACTTGTTGCAAGGAGGAGCGTGCATACATTAGCATGATGCTTCAATTTATCATATGGGGAAATAACTTTGCGAAGATTTGGTTGATACTTATAGAAGGGTTGTAATTATGCGTATGATACCAAAAATCAACCTTTCCTTCACACTAAGTTATTGCTAATGACACAAGCTTCCATTTAACATCAAACATCAGGTATTGTGCATACTCGATAATCTTATCTACGAAAAGGAAAAGTTATAAGGCAAAGATTAGAATATCATAGATTTCAATAACACATCAAACAGAAAGCATATTATTTGTGGATATAGTTGCCCTTTTATACTTAAATGATCGTCTTTTGATTATGTCCCTTTGTCTGACCGAAGGAATTCCCTTTTGGAATGCAGGGGGGAAAGGGGAGATGTCCTGAGGTCATAACAATGTCACAGGTGTAGATCTGCCATTCTTCTTGCTCGGACATGGAGCTATTAATCTGTCGCTTTCTGTTTATCTGAGTATCAATTTATGCGTTAAACGGTCATGGGGTCCAGGAGTGTCTGTCGCTGGAACATTTCCAGATTCTTTGTTATGTTGTTTATTAGATAGTTTATTTATGCTGAAGCCAGTAACGAGACAACACTGACGTTCTGTTGCTTAAATGAGTCCAGATTCAGGGGTCAGTTATTGCTGTCTTAGTGCTTGCCGACCCAGGAGGTGGTTTTGTAAATCACTCTCTCCTTGTGTTTCTTGTAAAGATAAGCTGAGTGGGACAGGAACTTATTTGAGACATTTGGCGCCTGGGCTGACCATGGTTCAGTTTTACGACTCTCACATGGTTGGGAGGAGACCTTAGTTTTTCCGGTGGAATGCGGATATTCAATCGTTCATTTGTGTCTGTTCACAGAGGCCCTACAAGTCATAACATAATATTCTTCAAGTATTTGTTCTATTGTTTTTTTTACTGTTTGTTTTACAGTCTCTAGTGTTCATTTCTTTTGGAAACTGCAGTGATATGTACTTATTGGTATGTATTTCGCGTCTCGTGAAAAAGTTCCCCCAGGATGAATTTAGGCATAACAACTTTATAATGTACAGTGTGAAAAATATACACATTAAAAAAAAGAAAAAAATCTCCCATACATTCCAGTAGCCCATATGCCATGCATTTCAACTATATACCATTTTTTATCAAAAGGGCAAAATCTTAATTTACATAATTTATAAAAAAAAATTGATTTAAATAAATATAAAGCATCGTAATTTACTGATCATACGCAGACAATCACTGACTTAAAATAACTCCTGAAATGACAATTTCAACAGTTTTCAATGATCTGTAATAATAAATCTGACACCTGGAAAGAGCCGTGGCGTACTGCACCCCATGCCAAAGAAACAGACAAAAAATAGTAATAATGACGGCAGAACCTATCAGAGCCTCAGAAACTCATTGCCTCTCTTTCCTACCACCCCACTGTGCATGCTGCTTATTCCTAAAGCAATCTGTGCCTCCCCAGCAGCCTAACCTCAGCCTGACGGAGCCCTGTAGACCACCTTCACATGCCCTCAATGTGTCTTCCCGAAAATACAGCCGTTTAGTCCCTCCCTTCCACATCTCACTGGAATAATTACTGGCCCAAAAGTAAAACACTCTTCTGTTCCATTTATATGTCTCTCATCATTTACACGGCAAGCAGTTTTGTGACGCTGGGATATGGTGACAGTCCACGAAAAGTGTGCTCCGAAAACAGAAATCAAATCCTGGATGATCCCATTTTAACATTAATCTCAGCACAAAACAGAGCTGCAACCAAATAATGTGATTAAGAAGCACTTTGATTAGAATTGGCATCTGAAGAATTGCTCTCAGCACTCCACACCTCTAAAGACGGATATATATGTTGCAAAAGAGAATCCAATTACTCAGAAACTGTTGTCCGTGGATAGGATAAGAAGTTGATATCTAACATTCGTTCGCCCCTAGGTTGGGCCAACAAGAGGCATTTCCAGCACTGCGGTTTGATGTAGTACTGGTTATTGACTGATCATGGTGCTGCATCGCAAAAAGTGTATACTTTTAATCATTGCGAGTCCAGCCTTCGTGGTAGTCTTGAATCATGCATCGCTTGCAGCCCATAGATAATGGCAATGCGAGGAGATATTGAGATATTGAGAGGGTAATGTAACACAAGTGTCATGGCGCAGACATTATCGGTTAAGGCTGAGGTTATTTGTGGCTCACTGAAGATAAAAGCACCATTAAAGCAGGGTGATAGAACTTTCTTCCTTCTCCTTGGGCTGTGAATATGACAGGGCACCCGAGTATAGAAATGCTTGGATTTGCATTAAAAAATGTGAAAAGAAAACAAGAGAGCAGAGAGAGAAGCAAAGAAGCAGAGAAGAGAAAGAAAGCGACACTAAAAAGCAAGCGGCAGAAAAGAAAGAGAGCAAGCAAGGAGGCAAAACTAGCAAAGCAGAGGAGCAAAGCAAAAGGAAAAAGGAAAGAAAAGGAAAGGAGCCTGAAAAAAAAGAGAAAAAAACGAAAGCAGAGCGAAAGGCAGAAAAAGGCAGCAAAAAAGAAAGCCCCCCCCCCGCAGAGCAGCAAAACAGAACAAAAGAAAGCGGGAAAAAAGCACAAAAACAAAAGAGAAAGGACGAAATAGAAAGAAGCAAAAGCACAGGAACTGCAAGGAAGAAGGCAAACATTTGGTGAAACACGTCCTGAAAATGATAAGTCATATAAGTCATTTTAAGACATTTTACCGAGGTCTAGCGGGTGGAAGCCGTCTGGTTAAAATTCGTTAAGGGATAGTGCATGCTAAAAAAAAAAATATTATTATGCATTCCACCCCTGTCTGATTTCAACATAAAAGATTATTTTGAAGTTTTCAGCTGTGTTCTCATGCAGAGTGCAAGTGGGTCCAACCATTAAGATCCAAAAAGGAGGCTCATTAAAAAAAAAAAAAAAAATAATCAAAAATCAGTAGTGTAATCAATTGTTTTGACATGGTGCCTTCTGATGCCCTTTAAAAAGTGCACTTTGTAAAGTATAAAAAAAAAAAAATTTGTTTTACTTTTTTTTAACATCTTTGTCGTTAAAGAAGTGCACTTATTTTGATGTGTTGACTAGCATACTAAAGCACATGTAGAGTACTTGATTATAATTTTAACTATGTTATTTGACATTACAAGTTAATATATTTTAACTGTACTAAATACTAAATTGCAAATAAATTGTAACATCATCATTAGAAATGTGTAATTGTATGTGTAATTACATGTGTAATTGTATATGTATTTTAACATGACATAAGTTTCAATAAAAATGAAACTGAAGTATATTTTATTTTAACATAAATGCTTGTCAGTATTTAACAATAAACTTTAACTGCATTTAGAGACAACAGAAGTAATTGTGCAATTATATATATAAAGTCGTTCTAGTTAAAAAGTGTTATACGGTCAATACCTATTAACATTTAAAATAATTTTAAACTACAATTTATTTTCATTTAGGATTAATTGCAATTAAGTATCCAAAAATATTACATTCAGTTTACAATTCATTACTTTCAATATGATCTCTGTAATAATTACTATTTTAAAATGTATGCTAAAGTGTACTTTTTTTCCACAATGGACTTATACCTTTTGGACTCTATTGACAATCATTGTATGAACAAAACGAGCTTTCATTCATCAATGTTTCATTATTTCTTTTGCATACAGGAACTAAATTAAATTAAATTAAATTTTTGGGTGAACCTTCCCTTTAGGAACTCTTGTTGGAACACTGGAAGTAACATACAACATATGTTGGTGATCTACAATACTGGTGGAAATATTTATCTTAAAATGAACAAATAATGCTTTTTTTCATTTATGCACCCCCCACCCGCCTCCCTTTTGATGACGAAATGTGCAACAACAAACAACATTTGAACCAAGGAAAATTGGTCCCCTTTTGATTGGCCTACTTTTCCTCCAGGATGATCTCTCTGCTTCCTTAAAGGCACTTTAATTTGATATATTGCATTTATTGGCAGCTCGTGGAAACTGGAATTTTCAGGGATTTCATCAAAGCAAACCGAACATTCCTTCTGCCCCTGCCCACATGTTTATTTAAGGTGGTAAACGGTGTAACCAAATCAAAGAAGCCAGCAATAGAGGACGAATGAATGCTGTTGTGCCAAAATACACTGTAGCCCACTTCAAAGGTGACACTTCATTGCCATGGATCACCAGTAAGAATCAAAGAATCCAATGAAGCTCGGCGTGTTTAGAGTTGAGTGCAAATGGAAGCCGCTTTATATTAAAGTCACCATGAAATAAAAAATGCCAATTCAATTTTTTTTTACACAGTTTTGAAGTATTTATTATAAATCATTTATCCGTGTTCTAACCACTAGAACTGAGGCGCTACAGCAATCTGTTAAAGCATAAAACATTAAAGATGAACCACACAAATTATATTTATTGTTTGAATTTCTTTAAAACATGACACATTTTGAAAGCTGAGAATTTGTTTCTTTTCAAAAGTAACCTGCTCCGTCTTGTCTGTCGGCACGTTGTCAGTGTCCTTTTGCTCCGTGATATATTTTTTACTGCGTGATGATGTGTGGCGTAAGATCGCAATCGCAACAGTTCAACCGGCACATGAACCGATCATCTTTTCCTCTCTACTACTTATAGCACGTAATAAACATGAATGAACATCAGAAGATGTTTTGTTTCAACTGCGGAAAGATGTCAATACACCATAGTCTATCGACATCAATCTAACTCTACTGTTTAGGTTATTTGTTGGGAAAAAAGGGCGGATTCAACATCATGATTGGACAGATCACCTGTCAATCAAACTCTCGGCAAAGGGAGAAATCCAGACCTACATTCCAGAAGCTGTTTCACTCCGAAATACAGTGGGTACGGACAGTATTCAGACCCCCTTAAATTTTTCACTCTTTGTTATATTGCAAGCCATTTGCTAAAATCATTTAAAAAAAATTTGTTTTAAAAAATTTTTGTTCTTCATTAATGTACACACAGCACCCCATACTGACAGAAAAACACAGAAATGTTGACATTTTTGCAAATTTATTAAAAAGGAAAAACTTAAATCTCACATGGTCCTAAGTATTCAGACCCTTTGCTGTGTCACTCATATATTTAACTCAGGTGCTGGCCATTTCTTCTGATCATCCTTGAGAGGGTTCTACACCTTCATTTAAGTCCAGCTGTGTTTGATTACACTGATTGGACTTGATTAGGAAAGCCAAACACCTATCTATATAAGACCTTACAGCTCACAGTGCATGCCAGAGCAAATGAGAATCATGAGGTCAAAAGGAAACTGCCGGAGAGTGGCCTCCATAATCCTTAAAGGGAAGACGTTTGGGACGACCAGAACCATTCCTAGAGCTGGCCGTCTGGCCAAACTGTTATCGGGGGAGAAGAGCCTTGGTGAGATAGGTAAAGAAGAACCCAAAGATCACTTTGGCTGATCTCCAGAGATGCAGTCGGGAGATGGGGGAAAGTGGTAGAAAGTCAACCATCACTGCAGCCCTCAACCAGTCGGGGCTTTATGGCAGAGTGGCCCGACGGAAGCCTCTCCTCAGGGCAAGACACATGAAAAGCCAGCCATGGAGTTTGCTAAAAAACAATCTGAAGGAATCCAAGATGTTGTGAGGAAATAAGATTCTATGGGATGATGAGACCCCCAGATAGAACTTTTTGGCTTAATTCTAAGCGGTTATGTGTGGAAGGGAAAACCAGGGCACTGTCATCCACTGTCAAATACAGTCCCAACAGGGAAGAATGGTGGTGGCCGCATTATGCTGTGGGGGTGTTTTTCAGCTGCAGGGACAGGCCGACTGGTTGCAATCGAGGGAAAGATAAATTGAACAGGGTATATTCTGGACGAAAACCTTCTCCAGAGTCCTCAGGACCTCAGACTGGGCCGAAGGTTTACCTTCCAACAAGACAATGACCCTAAGCAGACAGCTAAAATAACGAAGGAGTGTTTTCACAACAACTCTGTGACTGTTCTTTAATGGCCCAGCCAGAGCCCTGACTTATACCCAATTGAGCATCTCTGGAGAGACTAAAAATGGCTGTCCACCAACGTTTACATCCAACCTGACAGAACTGGAGAGGATTGGCAAGGAGGAATGGCAGAGGATCCCCAAATCCAGGTTTGAAAAACTTGTTGCACTTTCCCAAAAAGACTCATGGCTGTATTAGCTCAAAAGGGTGCTTATACTAAATACTGAGAAAAGGGTCTGAATACTAAGGACCATGTGATATTTCAGTTTTTCTTTAAAAAATCTGCAAAAATGTTCTGTGTTTTTCTGTCAATATGGGGTTTTGTGTGTACATTAATGAGGAAAAAATAACTTAAATGATTTTAGCAAAAGGCTACAATATAACAAAGAGTGAAAAATTTAAAATTTAAGGGGGTCTGAATACTTTACGTACCCACTGTAACTCACGTCGGGAAGGCAGAACTCTCGAAACCTTGCCGTTTGCCGACTTAAGTGTCCTTAATTACTATGTAACTTATATTTAAAGTAATAATTTGTTACAAGATTTATGTGTACATTCAATTTTGGAAAACTTCTATTTGAAAAATAAATTACAAGTCCGTATTATATCTTAATTATTTATGTAGTTACATCTATAATGTACACCGTTGACCCTATCTCTGCCTCTTAAACCTAACCATGCCACCAAATCTGCCCCTGACTGGTAACACTTTATTTTAAGGTGTCCTTGTTACACGTTACATGTACTAACTATTATAATAACACTAAATTATGCACAATTACATGCAAGTAACCCTAATTCTAACCCTAACCATATAGTAAGTACATGTAGTTAATTACTATTACTCAGTACTTAAATATACAGTTGCACTGTAACAAGGACAGCATAAAATAAATGTAACTAGAGGTCGCATCAGTTGACTCTTCCCCGTGGCGGGACCCCGACCAAAAAATAAAATAAAATGCTTGAGGGTGAGTGGACGGTAACTCTCGTGTAATTTGAACGGGAGCAGGCGGTCTAACAATATCCTGTTCCCGACGTCCATTCAGAACAGCATATCTGCGCTTTATTTTTATTGACCATGAATATAGCATCCCTGAACGTGTAGTCAATTTCATTGCCAGTTAGCTTGAGGGACCGGGACGTCTGCATGCTACCTAATGATGCATGAAAGATGCTGTTTGAATGGTTTGCGGCTGACCAGAGCAATGGTCAGAGAGATACAGATAAGTCTGGATCTGGCTTATGGGGAAGCTGCTTCCGCCTTACATGCTATGGCGTTACTGCAGGTGCACCAGGCTTAGGCACTGAAGGACCTGCACGAGGGTGGTCACGATCTGGAAGTTCTGAAAGAGCTCCGAACCGCCACTGACCTCGCGCTCCGAGCAACGAAGGTCACCGCGAGTTCTCTGGGTCGTGCAATGTCCCACATTGGTGGTCAGGAGCGCCATCTCTGGCTGTGTCTGGCAGACATGAGGGACACGGTTCGGTTCCTCAATTCCCCTGTGTCCCAGACCAGCCTCTTCGGCGACGCAGTCAAAAGCTTTGCCCAGCAGTTCTCGGCTGCCCAGAAGCAGACTGAGGCGATCCGACACATTCTGCCTCGGCGGGCAGCTGCTGCCTCCACCCGTCCGCCCACTCACGGCCGACGGTACCCAAATTCTCAAAAAAAGAGCAGTTTCATTTATCTCTGGGACTAGGAGGGTGCGGAGAGGTGGGCGGGATGGACAACGCCGGGACGCACTTCATCCATCTCCTTCGCCAGCCGGCAGCAGCGGTCGGTTCGAAAGCGTCAACAAAGGCCCTACTCACGCACCCTCTGCCAACCCGTGGAACCAGGTGAGCTGTGCACCCCACACTCACACCCCTCTCCGGGCCACTCACAAGCCGCCCGAGTTGGGTCCCTACATTCCACCTCGCTGCCCCACAGCGGGTGTGGTTGTGGTTCCGTTGGTC